>VZSR01001755.1:864208-884893 GCA_013398615.1 Brachypodius melanocephalos
CAGCTCCTGAGCCCTCCCAGCTGGGCTGCAGTTCCCACCCCTGCCCTGCAGCCTGGCTCAGCTGGGACTCTTCCTTGGCCACAGGAGCTGTCCGAGGTGACAGGAGCAGTGCAGGCTCACACTCCCAAATTCCAGCTGTTTATTCCCTCCCTGCCTGGGCTCTGCAGCCCAGGGTGTCTCTCTGGGGCTGCTCTCACGTCAGGCTGGTGCTGTGCAGGCAAAAACTGCACCTCAGGGAAATGAGAGAGCTGCAGAAATTAAAGGCAGGAGCTGCTAAAGGCTGGAATGAGGCAGAACAAAAGGAGATTTTGGAGTCTGTCACAGCTGAGGGGCTCTGCAGGGGTTACAGAGAGAATCTGGTTGCTGCTCAGGGGGGTCCCATCTGTGTGGTGGACTTTGCTCACCCAGGGAGGAGAATAAATGGAGGAGCTGGAAAACCTAAGAAAACAGTGAATGGACGGGAAAACAGGAGGGAGTTACAAGATTTATTTTAGAAACCTGCAGATCAGCTCACAGATATTTAGCATGTAATGGGAAGAGGAGTTTGCTCTTTCAACAAGCAAAGCAAAGCCCTGTCTGGCCAGGCCAGGTCCCCTCACTGCAGGAAATGCTCATTTCCAGCCCAGGCATCAGCTCCTAACGAGCAGATTTGCAGTCATTTAGAGAAATTATGTCGGCAGTTGGCAACTAATAGTGCCCATAATTTTTCCCTGTGGCTGAAATGGGTCTATAACTCCTGCAGAGCCGTGGAGCAGCTGGGTGTCCCTGCTGAATGTCACTGTCACCTGTGCCTGTCACTGCTCCACACCTGCACCTTGGAGTCAGTCACAGGAGCAGCGGCTGAGGGAGATGGGGAAGGGTCTGGAACATCAGGGGAACACCAGGGGAGACTGAGGGAGCTAGGGAAGGGTCTGGAACATCAGGGGAACACCAGGGGAGACTGAGGGAGCTGGGGAAGGGTCTGGAACATCAGGAGAACACCAGGGGAGACTGAGGGAGCTGGGGAAGGGTCTGGAACATCAGGAGAACACCAGGGGAGACTGAGGGAGCTGGGGAAGGGTCTGGAACATCAGGGGAACACCAGGGGAGATTGAGGGAGCTGGGGAAGGGGCTCAGCCTGGAGGAGAGGAGGCTCAGGGGGGACCTGGTGCCTCTGCATGGCTCCCTGACAGGAGAGGACAGCAGGGGGGATTTGGGATCTTATCCCAGGGACAGGAGGAGAGGGAACGGCCTCAGGCTGGGCCAGGGGAGGCTCAGGTTGGACAGCACCAGGAATTTCCCCATGGAAAGGGTGCTCAGGCCTTGGAGCTGCCCAGAGAGGTTTGGAGTGCCCATCCCTGGAGGTGTCCAAGGAACAACTGCACTGCCAAGGTGGGGATGGGTGTCGGGTCGTTCTCGGTGATCTCGGGGCTCTTTCCCAGCCTTGGTGCCGGTGTGACCGTGCCTGTTTGTCGCTGTGCTCTCCCGCAGCCCCACCTGGCCGTCGGCAGCAATGACTTCTACATCTCGGTGTACTCGGTGGAGAAGAGGATCAGATGACGGCGCCCGGGGCGGCTCCGGGGCAGGGCTCCTGTACATAGAGAAATCATCGACTTGAATGTTTCGTGTTGGCTGCTGCTGCACCCCATAACTTGAACATTTGTTCTTCTGACTTGGCTACTGATGGGTTTGACAAGGGGAAGAGACAATCTCCTGGTTTTGTTTTGTTTTGTTTTCCAGCTATATCCTCTAAAAACTACAGAAAAGGAACATTTATTTTTGTTTCCAGTGGTTGGCTTCTCTGTCAGAAACACGGCTCCTGAGCTTGGAAGGACTTGGATGAGGCAGCGCCCTTGAGAAGGGTCTTGTTTTAGTCTTTGTTCCTTGTTTTGCTGGAGTGTGGGTTCTTCAAGGACTGCCAGGACTCACCTACAGCTCCACGGGACCCTTCAGCTGCTGCCAACCCGGTGCCAAACCCAATTCCTGGGACAGGGCAGCGCCACCCGAGCATGAGATGTACCTGCCAGCGAGGCAGGGCTGCATCTCCTCTGCATGAACCTCCTCCTCCCTCCCTGCAGCGTCCTCCCCACTGGAACAAGGACAGAAGGGGACCTGGTGGCCTGGGCAGGCAGGGGTCCTGCGGGAAGGGGCTCAGGGAGACCACAAGAACAGGGCAGGACATCCCACACCGTAAAGCTGCACGTGAGGAAGACGAGGGAAGAGAGGGAAAGAAGATCTCTGACATCCCAGCGAGCCTGGAGCGAGTCACTGGTGTCACCACGTTCCACCCAAGCCCACAGGGAGCTGGGGACACCTCAGGCACTGCCCCTCCTGCTGCCACTGTCCCTGTGCCACAGGGAGCTCCACACCCAGCAAGGGAGGGCTGGGGCCCATCCTGGGCTCTGTGTGCTCCCCATGGCTGCTGTGCTCCGAGCTGAGGTCAGGATTTGGGCTGCACACCACGGCTGGGGCTCACCTGCCCCTCTGGAACCAGGCATGGAAGCACCTGGGCACTGAGGAGGAGGAGGAGGAGGAGGAGGAGGAGGAGGAGGAAGGCCCCCGGTCACTGCTCTGAGCAAAGCGCCCTCATCACAGCTGCTCTGCCTTCCACACCTTCCACCTCTGGATAACAAATGTTTTATCCCTTGGGGTGTGTGCTGGGGATGGGTGTGGGAAGGGAGAGCACAGCCGAGGGACAGGTTCCTTCCAGAGGTGCAGAACTGGCCAGGAATTCCCAGTGTTTCCCCCAGGCAGTCCCACGGCATCTGCAGGCTCCCAGCAGTGAGGAAAGGGCTCAGAAGGTTCTGTCCCTGTGCTGATGGTGGCTGCACCTCTGCCCCAGCCCTGCTGCTGCTGCCCCTGGCACCGTGGCCATGCCAGGGACGGGCCCCTTGGCCACCCCGAGGTGCCACGGGCCCGTGGGCGCTCTGGCTTTTGGGGAGGGGTCCCCAAACCACAGCGTGGAGCCAATGTCGGGTGTCCCCGAGCATCGTCCCCATCCCCCTGTCAGGGAGGCCGAGGGCCACATCCCAGGATAATGAATCAAAGGCTTTAAACCTTAAAAACTACCTAAAAATCCACTTCTAAGTTACCCAAAGTTAATTATGGTCTAACAGAGCTGTGCCTCTTCCCGAGCCGCTCCCGGGCTGTCCGCGGGGCTGGAGCCAGAGTTTGGGATCTCATGTAACCCCTTAACATTCACAGCTTCAAAAACAATAGATTTTTAACTCGTATCAGTGTATTTGTGAAAGGAACAGGACATTCCTGGCGTGGTGGGAGCCGCTGCTCCTGCCCAGCTGCTCCTGCCAGGCTCCGGTGCAGCCGGATTTAAGGAATTTTAAGGAATTCGGGCTGTTGGGCTTTTACCTGAGCGTGTGTGGGCTGTGCTTCCACAGGTCTGATGCAGAGATTCAATCATGGGATCACAGAGTTTAACCAAGGATCTGGAGAGCGTCCTACCTTCAAAGTTCACTTATCTCTATTTATTTTACAAAAATAAAGTTTAAAAAAAATATATATAAAAACCCCCACACGATTGTAATGTGAGAGTAAAATGATTACAAACAAATAAATGGTTAATAAAAAATAAATGCAGAAACACTTCCTGGTGTGAGGATCCTCCTGTGGGGCCGGGGGAAGCCCAGGAAGGAGCGGGGTGGGATTTGGGGTGTTCTGGGTCTGGCTGGTCACAGGGCGGGGTGTTGGTGACAGATTTGTGTCCCATCCCCAGGGTCCAAATCCAGCTCTGGAGCGCTGCCTGCAGCCCGGCTCACTCCAAGGGATGAGCTCCCTTGGAGAAATGGATCCTGGCAGTGCCAGGGGAATGGTTGGACACGATGGGGTCAGAGGGCTTTTCCACCCTGAACAATTCCATGGCTCCATGAACGAATTGGTGTTCCTGTAGCCCCCAACTGCTACCCCCCACTCCCTATATCCTATTCCCTATATCCCACTCCCTATATTATCCCCATTCCCTACATTACTATTCCCATTCCTTACATTATCCCCATTTGCTTTATTATTATTCCCTATTTTATTCTCATTTCTGATATTATTATCCCCATTCCCTGTATTTTATTCCTATATGCGATATTGTTATCCCCATTCCCGATATTGTTATTCCCATTCCCGATACTATTATCCCCATTCCCGATTTTATCCCCATTCCCTGTATTTTATCCTCATTCCCGATATTATTGTTCCCATTCCCGATTTTATCCCCATTCCCTGTATTTTATCCCCATTCCCGATACTATTATCCCCATTCCCTGTATTTTATCCTCATTCCCGATATTATTGTCCCCATTCCCGATTTTATTCCCATTCCCGATATTCCCGTCCCCAGCGCGCCCCCCAGCGGTTCGTGTCCGCTTCTGTCGCGCTCGCTGCGCGTTGTGCGGGGCCGGGCCCTTCGCGGCCGCCGTCGGGGGCGGGCCGGGCCGGGCCGGGCAGGAGCGGCCATGGGGAACCTGTTCGGGCGGAAACGGCGGAGCCGCGTCACGGAGCAGGACCGGGCCGTGCTGGTGAGGGGGGGGACACCGGGCAGGACCGGGCCGTGCTGGTGAGGGGGGGGATGGACCGGGCCGTGCTGGGAGCAGGGGGCACCGGGCAGGACCGGGCCGTGCTGGGGAGCGGCGGCGGTGGAGCGGACCGGGCCGGCTCCGGGCTGCCCCTGGGGTTTGCCGGGTCCCCGCGGCGATGGAGGAGCTGAGCTGGGGCTGAGCGGGCCCGGTGCTGTCGGTGACACGGCGGGGAGAGAGCGGGCGGGGGAGCGGCGCTGCTTGAGGGAGCGGTGGAACTGTCAGAGCTGAGTTGTGACCCTTGTACATCCCTCTGTCCGTCCCTCTGTCCGTCCCTCTGTCCGCCCGTCCCGCATTCCCTCCGTGCCCTCTCTCCCGCAGCAATTGAAGCAGCAGCGGGACAAGCTCCGGCAGTACCAGAAGCGGCTGAGCCTGGGGCTGGAGCGGGAGCGGGCGCTGGCCCGGCAGCTGCTGCGGGACGGCAAGAAAGAGTGAGGGGAAGGGGGCAGCCGGGGCGGGGGGCGGCAGGGCCACCTCCAGGGTGTCAGCGGCACGGAAACACCGCTGGATCGTAGCAATCACAATCCCGGAATGGTTTGGGCTGGGAGGGACCTTGGAGTTTATCCCGTTCCACACCCTTGGCACAGGCAGAGACCTTCCACTGTCCCAGGCTGCTCCAAGCCCTGTCCAGCTTGGCCTTGGGCACTGCCAGGGATCCAGGGGCAGCCACAGCTGCTCTGGGCACCCTGTGCCAGGGCCTCTCCTCCCTCCCAGGGCAGGATTTGTTCCCAATATCCAATTTGCTCATCCTTGCTCCTCCCAGGAGCAGGTCTGGGTTGCCAGTTCAGCTGCACACAGTGTCCTCTTTTAGCAAAGCACAGAACAAAGGTGGCTTTGATGGGGTTCCCTCAGGCTTCAGCTGCTTCATCCCTGCTGTGTTTCCCTCCCTCCGTGTCCCTCAGGAAAGCCAAGCTCCTGCTGAAGAAGAAACGGTACCAGGAGCAGCTTCTGGATAAAACAGAGAACCAGATCAGCAACCTGGAGCGGATGGTGAGCGAGGCCGGGGGCTGTTCCAGGGTGGGGCTCCCCTTGGATCTCCTGGAATTCCGTCCCAACTGGCAGGTCCTGGCAGGTGTTCAGCCCTCTGTCCAAGGGCAAATGTCTCCAAAATTGTACTGTGCCACGATTTTCCCCAGAGACACAGAGCGGTGTGTTTGGAATCTGCCGGTTCCCTGTTAAATACGTGGTTTGGAAGTTGCTGAAACATTACTCACAGGGGGGATGGCTGCTCTGGGGCCTTCCTGGGCTTGTCTCACCCTGTTGTTTCAGAACTGGATGTGTTTGGGTTTGGGGAGGTCTCAGCTGGGACTGGCAGCTGGAAAATCCAGTGAAATCACTTCAAGAGCTGTCAGACCTGCCGGTGCAGCCACCTGTGCCGAGCTTTTTGTGTGGCTGTGTCCTGCTGCTGGTGCCACTGACAGCACAGAAAGGGCTCCACTGATTCCTCCCTGCAGCTTCTCTGGTGGTCCTGGCAGCCTGTGTCTGCCTAATGGTGGCAATCATGGAATTACTGAGGTGGGAAGAGCCCTCTGAGGGCAGTCACTCCACAGCACTGCCAGGGCCACCACTGTCCCCAGCTGCCACATCCCCACATCTGTTAAATCCCTTCAGGATTCACTGGGCAGCCTCTGCCAATGCCTGGCCAAAGTGTGACAGGCTCTTCCCTTTCTCCTTCCTGTTCCAGGTCCAGGACATTGAATTCACCCAGATTGAAATGAAGGTCATCGAGGGCCTGAAAATAGGCAATGAGTGTCTGAACAAAATGCACCAGGTACTTGGGGGGTTCAGAGGGGCCTGCCTGGAGCTGCCTCCCTGCAGGCCCCTCCCACACCTGCATCTTGGCTCTGCCCTTCAGGTTATGTCCATAGAAGAGGTGGAAAGGATAATAGGAGAAACCCAGGATGCTGTGGAATACCAGAGGGTGAGTACACGAGGAGCTGGGAGCACAGAGCAGGGCTGGGCATTGTATCCAAGAGCCACAGGCTGGCAATGCCATGTCCTGCCCTCTCTCCCACAGCAAATAGATGAGCTCCTGGCTGGCAGCCTGACTGAGGAGGATGAAGATGCCATTCTAGAAGAATTAAATGCTATTACTCAGGTGGGGTTGATGTTTTTCTGATTAAAATCCACATTTTTAGGAAGCTGTTTTTAATAGCAGTTAAAATACCTTTTTCCTACTCTCTGGGGGGAAATCTGGGACGCTGCCACCGCAGTGTTTGCCCACAGTTGTGGTCTGTGACACGTGTGACGCGTTGTCTTTAATGTCCTTGCAGGAACAGTTGGAGCTTCCAGAAGTTCCTACGGAGCCGCTCCCAGAGACGATCCCAGGTATGTTCTCCTTGCACAGCTTTGGCTTCTGGTGCTCCTGTCCCCTGCAAGGCTCTGAGAGCCTCTCCCAGTGTAAATGTCTTGGAAAATGGGAAGGAACAGCAGCTGCTGGAGCAGGAACAGGCCCAGCTGAGCCCTCGCTCCAGCAGCACCCAAGGCTCTGCTCTCTGTCTGTCGGCATCTGGTCGCTCCCTTGGGGAGCAGATGTGACACCTGCTGTCCTTGTCACATCTCGTACCTGCTCTGGGGCAGCCTCCTGCCCTGAGACACCTCCATGGGGAGCTCCATAAGGAATTCCTTCCCTGCCTGAGCCAGGCAAGGCTCCCTCCCACAGCCCCGGGCCGGTCCCGTCATCACTGTGAGGTATTTTGTGGATGTTGGATTCACCCTGCACAGCACTGGATCTCCCTGAGGCTTGGGATGACTTGGAGCTCTTCCCACCTCACTTCCCAGTGATTTGGAACCAGCTGGATGAGGATCACTGCAGTCCCACAGTTCCAGGATTGTCAGAGCACGAGCTCCACACAGCTGATGGTCCCTGAGAGTCCCTGAGTGACCCAAAGCCTCAGTGGATGGATTTGTGTGGGAATGAAGCTGGGAAGTGGGAGAGCTCCCTAAGAAGGTGACCAAACAGGCCCTGGTGGCCCTGCCTGTCAAGGAAGGAGCTCACTGGGGTTCATCAGGTGTCTGTGCTGAGGAGCTGAAAACTCAGGCTGGTGAAGACTCTTCTCCTGGGACAGGAGAGCCCTGAGCTGTCACCCACAGGAGCTGGACCTCCCTGCTTGTGCAAAGAGGAGCTGGAAGAAGCCATTTCCCTGTGTGGAATGTGCCCAGGAGCAATCTGGGATGTGGGGAATGGGGCTGGTTTCCTTGGAGTTGTTTACTCCTAAACAGGGCTCAGATGTCAGCACTGAGGCCAAACAGAACACGGCCCAGGGGTGTCGGGTGCAAGGGCTGAGGGCAGAGCTGGCCCTGATCCTGCCCAGGGTCTGTCCCTGCTCTGGACATCTTCTGCAAGTCTGTAATTCTTCAGTGCTGTGAAAAAGGGCCATTTCCACATGAGAATGTGGGATTATTTAACCAATTTCTCTTAGTTCAGGTGCTGTGCAAGCATTTGCTGCCCTGCAGAGTGGATGCTGAGCCCTGGATCCTCCTCAGATGGCTGCAGGATGTTTGCATTCCCTGATTCTGTAACAAGTTTCTTTTCCTTCCACAGAAGTGTCACCCATCAAGAACAGGCCAAAGCCAGAGCTGGTGGCAGCATCTTAACTCCCAGAGCTGGGGATTCCCCCACAAACCTTTCACCCTGGACAGTTTGCCCTCCCAGTGTGTGCTGGGAACAGACAATGCCTTGGCAGCATCCCAGCTGTGCTGGGTGGATTGTGGAGCAGGATTCCCTGCGCAGGGTGGGGAACCTCAGCTGATTATCGCTCTTGTATCAAGATTATTTTCTAGTGCTTTCTTTTTTTGTAACTTAAATTCCAAACTCACTCAGCTGCGCTGTCTCGGGATTAAACAGCAACTCTAAATCATCCAAAGCCAATTTTTTTTCTCTGTAGGTTTGATTCTGGTGGTCAGCCTGCCTTTGCTCTGGCCAAATCCCAGGAAATCCCACGCTCAGAGTGACAGTGGCTGTGCTGGTGACAGTGACAGTGGCTGGGTGAGCACGAGCCCTGTGCAGGACTCTGGTCCCCCTGTCCCTTCTCTCTCCTGGTTCCATCTGTGGAGGGGCAGCCCTGTCCCTGTCCTGCTGCACGTTGGGCAGTGCAGGAGCCCTGAGCTCCCCCCACATGTTGATCTCTGGGCTGGGCTCAGCCCTGGTTCGTGCAGAACCAGCCCCAGGGGGTTGATTTGGGCCAGGCTCAGCCTGGATGTTCAGCCCTGATCTGCTGTGAGCTGAGGAGGCAGCCCTGGGCTCCAGAAATCACCTGCAGTGCCAGCAAGGAGCTCCTGGCCGTGTCAGGAGCCAGGATTCCTCCCTGGTGGGCTCTGCTCCAGCATCAGAGTTCACAGGATGGACTGGTGGATCACAGGACTCTGCTGCAGCTGCTCCTCTGGGCATTTCCTTGGGGACTCGGACACTGCACCGGACACGGGTCCTGAAGCTCCAGAAATCGCCACTCCAAAGTGCTCTGGGAGCAGCTCGAGGGAGCCCCATCCCCTCTGAGGACTCTGGGATGCTGAAGGGTCTGGAGCACTGCCTGGGCAGCCAGGTGGTGGCAGATTTGGCTGCTCTTGAAACAAGCTCACCTGCCAGCTTGCGGATGCTCTTCAGGACACTGCAGATCTTTATTTATTACATTCTTGGAGCCACAACCCCTAATCTGCATTTCTGTGACAGCAAAAGGACCAGAGGGTCCTTGGAGACTTTGTGGGGCTGTTACTGGGGTTGTGGGATCTGGTGCTAGACAAAAAGTGATCCCAGGGACTGGGATGCTCCCCTGTGGTGCTGGGCCAGCAGCAGCTCTGGCTGGAGTTGTGCTCCCCATGTTCTCTGTTGTGTTCCAAAGACTAGCCAGGGCATCCTCGTCCTCCTCGTGTGTCCCCAAGGCAGTGAGTGCCTTGGAGCCCCCTCATTTCCACTCCCACTGCTGTCCCCTGACTGATGTTCCATAGCTGGCCCTGTGTTTGACACCAGCATAGTGCTGGCAATGCAGCCGCTGCCTCTGGAGCTGCCTGGGGCATTGGTGGTCCCCGGGCCGTGTCTCTGGTGACCCCAGCTGCTGTTGGGACAGCCAGCTCCTGCTCCCAGCCCTCCCAGGGCCAGGCTTCTGCTCTGCTCCCGGTGGTTTATTCTCTCTGCTCAGTCCCGGCTGTGCTGCAACGCAGCCCGTTCCCAGCAGAGAGAGCCTTGGATTCACCAGTGCCGCGCTGGCGGGAGCGTTTCTGGGCAGCGCTTTTCCTTCGGGGCTCCTCCAGCCCGGTGCCAGCCGCATGCCCATTCTTTAACGTGCCCCTGGCTCATGTGCATCCACGGAGGGAGCGCGGGGCACTCCCAGGAAGGGCTGGAAGGGATCTGTCCTGGGAGCGCAGCTTCCACTGCTGCTGCCTGGGGAAAACCCTGTTCCCTGGGGTTGGCATGGCCCCGGGAGAGGGGTGAAGAGGATCCGCTGCAGTCCCTCTGCTCCGCTTTTCTTCCTGATGAACGACCTGGCAGCAGGAGAGAGTCAGCCCCTCCCCAGGGCTGCTGTGCCAAAGCCAGGCCGGGTCCTGGTGGGTGTGGAGAGGGAGCGGGGCTGGTGCTGAAGGGGTTAATGCAGTTCCTTCCATGTATTGCCACAGTGGAGAGGCCATTTAGTGATCCAACAGGAAAGTTGGGAGCAGGTTGGTCGCAGCTTCCTCTGCTAATCCCTGCCCCAACAGCTTGTGTGGGTCTCCTTGGGAGGAAGGGCCGGGGCTCTGTGCTGTGCTGTGACAATAGTGACAATAAACTGCCTCCAGTGGCTCCACCGACTCCTCTCCCAGCCTCGTGTTTGCACAGGGAGTGTTTTGGATGAGCAGGAGTTGCCTTCCTCCTCCCTGCTCCTGGGAGAGATGTGGGCAGGGAATTTCAGAGCAGGCTCCGTGTGTGACACAAACACGGATCCTGTTTGCCTGGATGGCCCCAGGAGGTGACAGTGCTGGGACAGTCCTGGCACGGCCCTGAACCAGGGATGGCTGAGGTTTTTGAGATCCTCTGCCGCTGCCCTCCCCTCCTTGGGTTTTCAGAGGGGCCAAATGAGGGGATTTGTAAGAATTGCTCTGGCACTGTCAAACTGATCCACAGCCGGTCTGTCCCCAGACTCAGGGCTCTCATGGACGTGTAGCCTCCCCTGAGGGACCACCCTGTCCCATCCCACTTTGCCTCCCTCTGTAGGACTTTGTGCTTCCATCCCCACGGCCTTGTCCGAGCACCTGCCCCAGTGTGTGACTGTCCCCAGTTTGGAACGAGCACAGGGGACTGGGGACACCCCAAACTCAGCCCCAGTGCAGGGTGAGGCCCCACCTGGGATGTTACAGAGCCCCTGGCTGTGCTTGCACAGCAGCTGCTCCCTTGTTACTCTGGGTTTACGTCTCCTGCTGCTGAGAGCAGCGGGATGCCCCTGGATCCCCCCTGCCTGCATCAGCCGGGCCCTCGGCCCCCCCGGGCCGTCCTGCGGGGCCCTGGGAAAGCAGCTGTGCCCAGTTTGGAGTGTTTAATTAGCACTCCCCGTGCCCCTCAGCTGTGGCAGCGGGGTGGGAGCCAGCTCCCGCCGGGAGGGCTGTGCACGGAGCTCTTCCAGCTGTGTTTGACTTGGCCAGATGTTGAGTGAGAGGAGTGTGGAGGCAGCGCTGCTCGCTGTTAATTAAACCCTGGAGAACAGGAGCAAACCTCACGCTCCTGCCTGGGCTGCCCCCGCAGAGCCCGGAGCCCTCCCTGGAGCCCCGGCACGGCCCTGGCCCCTCTCCCGAGGCTCTGGGGATGTTTTGGCCACCAATGCCCACGGCAAACCTGCGGGTGCAGGCACAGCACGTGTGACAGGGACAGGGAATTGAGCATTCCCAGAGCAGTCACTCCTCCAGGAGCTCGGTGCTGTTGCCAGCACTCTGCTCAGTGCCGGGTCCAGCTCCCCGGCCTTTATCGTGGTTGGTGCGGCAATGTGGGATCGCAGCCCCGTGCAGGGGAAAGGGGAACGAGGAGCTCTGCTGGGAGATGCTGCTGCCCATTCCCTACTCCCTCCACAGGGATGGTCCCTGTTCCGTGGGGACACTGCCCCATCCCATGGGACCTCAGAGCTTTCATCCAACACCCCCGGGAGCGAGGTGTGAGCCTGGGGGAGCAGGGATTCCAGCCAGCGTTATGCAAGCAGCAGTGCCTTTAAATAGACTCTTACTCCCTGTTGTCCAGCAGGCAGCTGGGCACCAGAACCATTCCCTGGGGCTGTGCTGGGCTCTCCCCAGCCCCCCATCCCCTCTGGTGCCCACAGCTGACAGGAGCTGGTCTGGGGCAAAGGCCGGGAGCTGCCTCCCATCCCCAGCAGCCTCAGCCCCGGGCTCGGAGGGAATTGTGTAACGGGAGGCGGTGGCAGAGCCCTGGCAGTTTCTATGCCAACACAGCTGGATGGCAGCGCTGCTGGGGAGGGGGGCTGCCAGCCCACCCCCACAACAGCTGCACAGCCCCAAAACAGCTGCACAGCCCCAAAACAGCTGCACAGCCACCAAACAGCTGCACCCCAACACGGCTGCACCCCCTGACACATTGTCATGCTCTACTGCCACCGATGTTTCCTGGAACACCCATGGAAAAACAAAACAAAACAAAACAAAACAAAACAAAACAAAACAAAACAAAACAAGAGCTGAGAACCTCCGAGGTGTGGGATCCGTGGGCCTCTCCTCTGGGTCCTGCTGCTTTCTGGCACGAGGGTCTCAGAGGCCCCGGGGGCTCTCCCTGCCCCCTTCAGCTCCCACCCCAGGAGAATGAACTCACATTGTCCCTTGTCCCCCACACTCCCTGGCAAACCCTGACTCAGGACCAGGCACACTTTGGTGAGGATCTTTCATTTTCTTCCTCCTCTTCATTATCCACACCCTGAGCTTGCCCTGCCCCGTGTGGGGGTCCCAGGGGTCTGAGTGCTTCCCACACTTGGGGACACCACTGGGGTGCTGCATTCTGCACCCAAACCCCGCAGTGCCAAGCCCCCCATCCCAGCTGCCCACTCGGACACACTGGGAACCAACCCCTGCCTCCTTCCCTTTCCCTCTTCCATATTTTCAGTGCCCTGGTGTCACACTGAGTCACCAGCAGAGCAATAGAAGAGCCTTTGGCAGGGAACAAGCCCAAGTTTTGATAGTTGGACTGTGGGGGGAAAAAAAAAAAAATCAGCGCGATTTCCTAATTAGAACAGGGCTGGGAACAAAGCGGGTCTGTCGGAAGCGGCTCCGGGAATGTGACCTTTGCTGGCTCCTGGAGCCAGACGGGAGCTGCGCTGAACGGTGGTGCTTGGCAGGGCTGGAATGCTGAATGCCGGAGCAGGGCCCGCTCTGACGTAGGAGCCAGAATTCCTCCTCCCGGGGCACGCGGGACCCGTGGCAGATGGGTGGCAGCAGCGCTGGGAGGTGGCAGCAGCGCTGGGAGGTGGCAGTTGTCCCCGTGTCACCACTTTTGCTGCCTTGCCCTGCTGTGGAATGCCGCTCCTCAAGTCGCGGGTGAAGCCGTGGCCACGCCGGGTGTCCCCGAGGGCCACGTGATGGGTGTCCCCAGCCTGTGTCCCCTGCCCGTGGCTGCCACTCAGAGCCGTGCCAGGCTGCTCTGGGGCTGGGGCAGCCACAGCCCAGCACTCCGTGATTAATTAATGAGAGGAAACGAGTGGGGACCGGTCCCAGGGCCGTGCTCTGAACAGGAGGAGCCCCGGCCCTGGGAGAGGCTGGAGATGCTTGCAGGGAGCGGGGTGGCCTTGGGGCTGCGACAGGAGCAGGGGGAATTTGGCACCGCATCCTTCAGGCCCGAGAATCCAGGGATTTGCTGCTCCCCTGGAGCTGGGATGGGCAGCCACAGCCATCAGAGGTGGCCATGGGACACGAAGACGTGTTCGAGGGGCTGTGGGGCTGTGACCAGCCCGGCGCCAGCTTGAGGGACAGAAGGGGGGACAGGGGCAGGGGGTGGCAGCAGGACATGATCCTGTCCCTTCTGCCACCTCTCTGCTCCTTCCCAGGCCGGGCTGGGCAGGGGGCAGGCAGCCCCCCAGAGCCCCCCAAGGGACCCAGAGCCCCCAGCAGCACTCTGTCCCGGACGCTTCCTCGAGCTCAGCAACGTGATGCAAAATCCCATCACGCCAATTATGCAAATCGCATAAACTATTCCTGTTATTCCGAAGGATCCCCAGAGAGCTCCTTAGCGCTGTAACTCAGCATTACTCACTCGTGAAAGAGGCGCTGGGGCAGGTGAGGAGGGACAGGGGCTCGGGCTGGCAGTGAGGAGCACCCGGCGCGTTTTGGGGCTCCCCAGAACACAGAACTCTGCTCCCCCAGCCCCCGGCGGGGCATGGCAGAGGTCCCCAAGCCTGCCCAGGGCCCAGGGATGGCGGCATGGATGTGTCCCACTGTCCCACGGCCCGTGCCAGCCCCGCTGCCCCTTTCCCTGCTCCAGCCGCCGGAGCCTCCCCGCATCCCTCGTTCCCAGCCGTGCCTCCATCTTCCCAGGCCCCACCACAGCTCTGCATCCGCAGCGCTTTGTTCTCCCACCCACTCCTTGTTTCCTCCGTCATTCCGGCTCCTCCCTGTGCCTGCGCTCCCCGGGAGCCTCCCGGGAGAGCCGAGGCTGCTCCTGAGCCTGGCCCCTGGCAGGGCTCGGGGGACACGCAGGGGACACGTGGCAGGGCTGTCCCCACGGCCGGGACAGGGGACCAGAGCTCCAGGAACGCTGCTGGCACCGGGAGTGTCCTGGACACCGAGCAGCCCCGCCCGGCCCCCTGCACCCCACGGGCTGCGGGACTGGGACCAGAGGGGTCCGGGGGTCCCTCCGGGGGTCGCCATCAGTGTCCCCAGGGATGCAACCCAGCCCCAGGCTCTGTCACCCTTGCCATGACCAGGGCCAGGTGCTCCGAGGCAGAGAGTGACACGTGTGTCACATCAGGGAACAGAACTGTCCCCAAGCTCTGGACACAGCACCTTGCACTGCTGGGAGTCTTGCCCAGAAGCTGCTTCCAATTTTTGCATCCCTTCCAAAAATGGGATTAGTGAAACCCTGGGATGGTGAGAGGCCAGGTAATTTGTCATGCCTCAGTTTCCCCCTTGGTGAAATCATCCCACCTCACTTTGTGAGTCCCACTGGCCCAAGTGTGAGATGGCAGCAGGGAATTGCTGGATCCAGCCCTGCAGCTTCCACCCTGCAGAAAAAGGGCCTGGATTGTTCATCCTTGGCTAATCCCAATAAATGGCTTTGCTGGGTTTGCCAGTGGCACTCAGCAGGATTTAACTGCTGGGAGCTGCTGGCACATGGGGGGCATCTCCAACCCAGGACAGCTTCTAAATCCTGACACCCTGAAGATTCAGGGACCAGCACCAACAGTGACAGAACCACAGAATGGGCTGGCTTGGAAGGGGCCTTAAAGCTCATGGGACATTCCGCTGTCCCAGGCTGCCCCAAGCCCTGTCCAACCGGGCCTGGAACACTTCCAGGGATCCAGGGGCAGCCACAGCTTCTCTGGGACATCCACGCCAGGGCCTGCCCACCCTCACAGGGAGGAATTTATTCTCAATATTTAACCTAAACCAACCCACTGTCAGTTTGAGGCACCTGCTGGAATCCTGGTGAGCGATGGCTGCACTGCAGAGGGGAGGCTGAGGCTGAGTTTGGGGGGGATGCTCCAAGACCTGGGTACTGGTGTGGGGTTTGCTGGCCCAGCTCCTTAATGAGGTGCTCAAAAGGAAGTGGGGGGACAGCCTGGGGTTGAGGAGGGCAGGAGACAGAACTGAGTGAGGCGTTCAGGGCAAACACATCCTGTGCTTGCGAGGGGTTGGTTTGGCTCAAACCCACCTGGCCAATTCCCCAATGACCCCCAGATGTCAGAAAAATCACGTTTAGATTATTTTAGAACTAAAAACTTCCTGACACAGCACAGGGAGGGCTCTCAGTGATGTCAGGGCTCCGATGGAGAAGCCATCTGCCCGGGGCCACAGGACAGGCAATTCCTGGGAATCTCATTAACACCGTGACACTGGGGCACACACCTGCCCCTCCCGGGCTGGGCAGGGCACCCAGGGGTGGGTGGGCTCAGCCTCCCCCTTCAGCACACACTGAAAAGGAGGAACAGAGAGCCAAGGGCTGCCAGAGAGCCAAAGGGACTGAGTGAGCAAATGGGAGATGGAGGTGATGGAGATGATGAAGAGGGAGATGGAGATGATGGAGATTACTTCTTCAGCCTGGTCCAATTCCCTGCCTCGTCTCTCCTGCTCTGGCACTGCCAGGAGAACCCAGTGACCACCTGGAGCAGCTGGGGTTGGATCTTCCTTGGGAAACTCGGAGCATTTTCTCAGGGATTGTGACAAAACCCAGCACTGGTGCCATGATGGTCCCTCTGCTTCCTCCTCTCTGTGCTGGCCAGTGGCACATCCCACTCCAAAGCACCAGGGATCCCAGCCCACCTTTATTTCTCCTCTCTTGGTGGCAGTGGAGGCTTCCCAAGCCGCTGAGGATGTGGCAGCTCTGGTGACCCCGCAGTGCCACCTTCCCCTCCCTGGGCAGTTATGTTGCCCTGCAGCACCTCCCTCCCGTGTCCCTCCCTGGCAGCCACCACACCCACAGGGGTGGCATTTCGGGAGTAGGGAGAGTGTCCCCAAGCTGGGAACACGGAGGGGCAGCTGGCCAGAACTGTCCTTTGGTGCAGTGACAAGGGCTATCCCCTGCTGTCACTGCTCCAGCCACTGCTGCCCTCGGCTGTCACTGCCCTCGGCTGTCACTGCCCTCGGCTGTCGCTGTCACTGTCCCGGCCATCGCTGCCCCGTCCCCACCCTCCGTCCCTGTGCCGGGCGCGTGACCCGGCCGGGAGCGCTGGCGTGATGCCACGCTGGTAATTAAGAAGGAACCTAATGAAACTTCGAAAATAGCACAATTTCCTCCCCACACCTGCAGCCGAGCGGGGTGGATTACATAAGTTTTTTGTTGCCACAGCAACTTCGCTCCACCCGGGGCTGGAGGTGGCCGGTGCGGCGTGTGCCGTCACCCCGGGGAGGGATGGCTCGGGGCTGGGGCCGCTGCCAGCCCCGGGGCTGCTGCCTGCTCATCCCACCGCTGTTCCCAGTCTGGCGTGGTGCTTCCCCACGCTGCACCCCCGCCGTGGATGGTCCCGCCTCCCAAAGGGCAGCCGGAGAAGGCGCCGCGGGGATCCAGGTAACCCACGGGCACGCTGGCACCATGGTTACCCTGGGCACGCTCCAGCTGCCGCCGAGCCCCGGGGAGTGAATCACCCTGACAAAAAGGCAGCGAGCGGCAACCGGGAGGGGGAAAAAAAAATTAAAATAAATAAATAAAGGCGATGAAAGCAAACGCTACGGCACGAGGCAGCGGCAGGTTTTTCCTGCTGAGAATTCCCAGGGTGCTGCGGGAGGCTGCGGGGCGGCAGCGCTGCCTCGGGCTCGGGCACCGCTCCCGGGCCGTGCACAGCACGGGCAGCCCCGGGGGACAGCCGGGGACACGGCAAGAGCCAGCAGCGAAGGGAATTTGCTCCGTGTGGCTCTGACTGTGGGGAAATGAACTCCCTGGCTGCTTCCGTGCTTCTCTGGGAGCAGGGAGATTGGAGGGAGAAAGGCTTTCAGCACTCCAATTCCAGGGGATAAGAGCATGGGAAGAAAGTGGAGCGGCTGTCTGCGAGCAGGCCTAGATGGAAGAGATTCTCTGAGGGCTGTCCCAAAAGGCCTCCTTTATTATCAGAAATTACAAATCCTTTTATCTTGCTCACCAGAGGAACAGCTTGTTTGAATTGCTGGGCTGTCACACTGGAATTAGATGCAAGAACCCCCCACATCCATGACGTAGCGAAGAACTTACATAACGTAACTAAAAATAAGGTGATGGAGATGCAGAGAGAGGCACTCTACTCCTGGGTGCTTGATCCTGAATCCTTCCCCGACGCTGGAGAGCCAGCGAGGTGCTGGTGTCTGCCTGAGGAGCGGCGTCCCGACAGAGCCAGCTGCGGTCTGGCCACGTGGCATGGAGAGGGAAGGTGGCACCGTGGTGTCCCAGCAGCCCTGCAGGCAGCCAGGCTTTCCCCTGGGAATATCTCCAGTCCTGTTCCCAGCCCCCTGGGCCCACAGCTGCTCCCTTTCCTCAGCCCCAAGGGGAAAAGGTCAAGTGATTGCTCCAGAAACACGAGAAAAATCCTTCTCCGGGGCTGTAAATTCTTTGGAGTGTGGAACCTCTGAGGCAGAAGCCAAAACGGGCCCAAAGTGCAGCCAGAGGGAGCAGCTGCTGTTGGTGCCCTCCTGGTCCTTGCCAGGGCTGGGAGGGAGAGCGGGAAGGGGAGCAGCACCAGGAGGTTTGGGACCAAGGTATCGACCTGGGCTCCTCGTTCCTGGAATTGATGAATGTGATGGAAAATAACACACTCAGCTGCTTAACTGTTTCACTGCTTCTCACAGCAGAGAGAAGGGAGAGGAAGGCTCAGCCCACGGGCATGGCCCGGTTTTGAGGCTGTGTTTAACCACGGGTCACCCGGCAGAGAGTGGGGCAGGGGACAGGGCTGGGGACACTGGCTCTAGGGCATGGGCCTGCTCCTCGTGCCCGCCAGGACCTGGGTGAGAGTCGCTGCTGTTGGTCCGAGGGATGGGAAGGATGGGGATGCATGGCTGGGATGTCCCACAGAGACCTGACAGCCAGGAACTCTGGCAGGAGCCTCCCAAGGTGGCACAGCCTGGGGACAGCCAGGTGGCAGCCAGTGCTGGTGTCCCTTGGGCTGAGCATCCCGAGCCGTACATTGTGTTAGTGCTCGTCCCACCTTTGCTCTCCCGGCCTCTCTGGGCAATGTGCACCCTCCTTCCCAACACCCCACAAACCACGGGCTGCTCTTCCTTTTCCCACCGCTCCTCACCCACCCGCTCCCCACTGCCCAGCTGGGGATGGAGCACAGCCCCAGAGCGGGGGGCACAGCAAAGGTGGGGGTACAGCGGGGGCTGGAGGGTGGGACAGCTCAGGGCTGTGGGGCACGGCGAGAGCTGGGGCTGGGGTAAAGTAGGGGGATACTGTGGTGTCGTGGGCTTGGGGTGAGACACGGCCGGAGTGTGGGGTAGGGAATGGGCTGTGGGATGGGGAATGGGGTGGAGGAGGGGCATGGAACGTGAACGGGTGTGGAATGGGGTAGGGCATGGGGAATGGGCATGGGGTGGGGCACGGAGGGCACAGCGCAGCGCATCTCTCCCGTTACTGCCAGGGCCGCGAAACTCGGCATGGCACGGCTCGGCTCGGCCCGGCTCCTCCCCGCGGGGCGGTGCGGGGCGGTTCGGGGCGGGCACGGCCGCCGGGAGCCGATAAAAGGCACGGCGGCCGCGGCTCCGCGCTTTCCCCGCGCCCGGCTCCGCCCGCACCCGCACCCCGCACCCCGCACCCCGCACCCCGCACCCCGCGCCGCCGCCCATGGTGCTGCCCGGCCCGCCCGGCATGGCCCGCTCCGAGGAGGTGCACCGCCTCACCGAGAATGTCTACAAGGTGAGTCCGCAACAGGTGCCCGGCGCCGCGTCTCGGCCTTTTCCTGTTCTTGGAGTTCTTTGAATTGTTGGATTTCCCCTCCCCGGGACGCGCAGGGGCAGAGCGGGCTCGGCCGGAGGCGCCGTCGGGGCCGCCCCTGGGATGTGCCCGGAGCCGGCCGGGGCGGCCGTGGCTGCCGGGCCCCCGCTGGGACCGGGCACGGGGTGAGGGGCACCCCCGAGCCTTCCCCGGGCACCCCCAGCCTCGCCGGGGCCACCCACGGGGGTTTGTCCGGTGCCGGGGTGGGCAGCGCTGTCCCCGCATCACCCCGGAGCGGGGCAGCCCCGCGCCGCCGTCTCTCGCTGCTCTGCCACAAGCCAGAGCCACCCGAGCCTTCCCCATCCCCTGGAGTTCGGGGGGTCTCACCGTTTTTCTTTTTCTGCTTCTCTCCCCGTGTCCTGAGAAAATACGACAATTTGTGTGGTTTAATTTCCCCCCGAAGGAAGCGGTTTCTGCTCTGCTGGGTCTTGAGACCAAGGCTAATAAAACTGCTCTAGCCTAACGTGTAACGCAGGATGTCGTGTGTTAAACTGGGAAGCTTGCACGATTTCCTGTCATTTAAGGGCTTGGATTGAGTTACCTGAGAGCACAGAGCAGAAAAAAAAAATTAGAAGAATGTAGTACAAAAAGTACCGAGGCAGTGAAGTTCTGAACTCTTGGTTTTGGAGATTGTGGGGTGTAGCGGCTGTTGAGGCAGAGCTGTGGCACCCGAAATCTTGGCTACTCTGAATCTTGGTGACACTTTGCCATGGTCTCTGGGGCTCCCTCCCACCGTGCCAAGCAGCTCCTGTACCCGGACCTGCCCTTGGTGTGGGGCAGGGCTGGCACCGAGGGTGTTCCAGTGTTTGTGCATTGGCACCAGCGGCCCGCAGCTGCCTGGGCAAACAGGGCAGAGCCGCTGGGGACAGGGGCTGGGAGCAGCCTCGGCGGTGACTCAGTTGTTGTTTGAGGTGCGTAGTCCTCGAAGCACGGGGCTAATGACGGGTTTGGGGAGCAGGTCACCCTCTCCAGGGCACGGCCCTTGGGGAGCGTGCAGGGCAGTTCGTGCCGGCCCAACACGTGGAGCCCATCCCCCAAGAAACCAGGGCTGAGAGACGAGTGCTGGAGTGCTGACCGTGGCCAGAGCAGAGCCCTCGGCCAGGAGCAGCTCCATCAGCACCTGACTGACCCAAGGGCAGAGGGGGCACAGGGTGCCTTGGCTCCAGCAGCCAGACGTGGCCTGGGAGGAGTCCCCAGGTGTCCATCAGTCAGTGAACGCCTCAGTTCCTTAGGATGCCAGTGGGAGCAGCCAGATGCAGGGAATGAGAAGATGGAACTGGTGAGGATCTCATGGGCTCACCCAAAATCAATGTGTCGGTGCTGGGAGCTGCAGGAGGATGGTCCCAGTTTGGTTGCGTTCCATGGTGAACAGAGGCTCCTCTGAAGCCAACCATGCTTTTCCTGGTCCGTGGAGATGTGTGACATGTGCCTGCAAGCACCTGGCGTGTCCCTGATCCATTGAGGACTTCAGCCACCCCTGAGCCCAGCGGGACAGCTGGGGGCTCAGGAACTGGGGTCTTCTGGCTCTCCTTAAGCTTTGGAGTCTCTGAATCCAAAACC
>VZSR01001755.1:900552-925346 GCA_013398615.1 Brachypodius melanocephalos
TCACCGATGGATCCGCAGCAGGAGTTTGTGTCCTCTGCACTCTGCAGTTCTCTGTGAGCTTTGCCCTGAGCTTGGCTGATCCAGGCAAACCTGCAGGGGTAACTGATGCACCAA
Organism: Brachypodius melanocephalos; assembly: GCA_013398615.1. Taxonomy (NCBI): domain Eukaryota; kingdom Metazoa; phylum Chordata; class Aves; order Passeriformes; family Pycnonotidae; genus Brachypodius; species Brachypodius melanocephalos. The sequence continues at coordinate 900,667 of VZSR01001755.1, forward strand.
TGTGCCCTGGCTGACAGTGGAGTGCTGCTGCAGGAGCTGCAGCCACAGAACGATGGCACAAGTGGTGCTTGGAAAGGAGAAGATGAATTCCTGAAGCCAGGAATTATTTAGTGTTCTCTCCAAGGCAGGGGTGTGTGTGTTATGTTGGGGCCAGGGTCTGTTTCTTCACATGTCAGAAATCTGTGTTCTCCTGGAGGAGACCTGGACACTGGTGGCACTTTGCTCATGGGGGTGAATTTGATGGCATTTAGTCTCCAGCAGAGAGTTACAGTGAGGCTGGGGAAGTGACACTGAAATTTGGGAAACGGTGCTGTGAATCAGAACAAGCACTGAAGGAGAAGGATGCAGCCACCATCACCTGCTGTGGCTCAGCCTGTGGGTCCTGTGTGGAGCCAGAGCTCTGCGAGGTGCCGAGGTGGCACGGCTGGAGCAGGGCTGGAGCAGGGCTGGGAGGGGCTGGAGCAGGGCTGGAGCAGGGCTGGGAGGTGCTGGAGCGGGGCTGGAGCAGGGCTGGAGCAGGGCTGGGAGGTGCTGGAGCAGGGCTGGGAGGTGCTGGAGCAGGGCTGAGAGGTCCTGGAAGATGCCAGCACACTCCTCCACGTCCAGCCTGCTGTGGTGGGGGCTCTGCTGTGTTCTCAGAGCTGAGCAGCTGAAACCACTTCTGAGCGTGGCGTCTCCACAAGTCCCAGCTTTGCAATTCCTGCTGAGCCAGAAAAGCCCTGCCAGGCCCCGAGCCCAGCGTGGGGGGACACGGGGATCAAACCTCTGTTCCCCCCACCTGCGAGAGCTGCTGACAGGGACAACAGAAGGGAATTGCTGCCAGAGCCAGGCGTGTCCTGCCGAACCCCGGGGCAGGGATCCCCATCCCGCAGGAGCTGGGGGAGGAGGGAATCCATCCCAGCCGTGCAGGGTGGGCTGAGCCTCCCGCTGGGCTGTGCCGGGGATGGGGCACTCCTGTTAGCACAGGGAAACACCATCAGACGCTCATTCCCTTTAATCTTTCAGCAGTAAGTATTTAGGAAGCGCTTATCTCCGAAAAAGCTTTCTGATGGCTTTGGAGCTTACAGAGCTACGAGACCCTTCCAAGTCAGAATATTCTGGGATTCTGTGACTGCTCTGCTGCACTCGGCGGGGGTTGGCTTTGCCTCAGATCTGAACACAAAGGGAAAATTGCCGAATGCAGCCGACAGGGCACTTCCCCTCTCTTCTCTGCTGACTGCAGAGCTGGTGTTTCCTCTGCAGAAAAAAGTGTTTGGGGCCACCCTCGAGGCTGTTCTACCTCTGCCTGGGCATTGGAGAGAGGGGGAACTGCAGCAAGTGGGTCCAGCCTGGAAGTGTGTGGGTGTTGGTGCTGAGGAGAGAGCCTTGTTCTGGGCTTTGGGGAGGTGAAAATGGGCTTTGAGGAGGTGAAAATGGGCTTTGAGGAGGTGAAACCAGTTTGAGTGGATCAGGAGCATCTACAGAGCTTTGTGGGGCTTGGCTTTCCCCAGCCTGGTTGAAGCAGAGCCACAGGCAGCCTGGTTTGTTGAGCTGGCCCAAAGCCACCCCTGTGGCCACTTGCCAAACCTCTGGTGGTCTCCTCGGAGCTGCCCAAGCACTTGGGGATGGTTTTGGGATGCTGAGAGCTGCGCCAGGCTGGTGCCTGGGGACCACAGCCCCATCAGCCAGGGCTGGCTGGAGTGTCCTAATGGGCTGTGGCTGCTTCCTTCTCTCCTCGTGGGAGAAGCTGCTGTTGGTGGAAGTGTCACCTCCTTCCAGGCAGCAATAACATCTTGCTCTGCTGAAGGCTCATCCCCGTGAAGCTGCTGGGGCAGCTGCCAGCCAGGAGTCTGATGCTCTGTCATCATCTTCCTTCATGTTTAATGCTCCAGGAAGCAGAACTGCTCCTCTCTGCCTCTTCACCACTTGTGGAGTGACCACATCTTGTCATCACCTGCCAGGGAGAGGGTGGCTGAGACACGTGGTGGCAGCAGCAGGGCTGTCCTGCAGGGACCCCGGGGTTTATGTAACCTTGGTCAGGGGGAGAGCAGGTTTGAGGCTCTGGTTTTGGCAGGGGACAGCCCCTGTCTGGGCAGGGGTGTGTTCCCACACTGCCAAATCAATCAGAGAGCTCAATACAACAGCCCAGACGTCTCACCTGTTTAATTCAGCTGTTCTCCCCTTTCTAAAGCAGGAATAAGTACTGGAGTGCAGCAGGGAGTGCACACAGCAGTGGCTGGGGAGCAGGAGGTTGAGGGGGTGTGATGCTCAAGGACTCTTGCAGGAGGCTTCTCCTGAGCTGCATCAGCCCCTGGTTGCATGGAGAGAGCTGCTCCAGGCTTGCTGCAAGCCCCACATCACCTGACCACCATCTCCTGCTGGTTTTGTGGAGTTTTCCAGGCAGGGATGAGTGTTGCAGCATTAAGTGGCTGAGAACACCTCGTGGTTTGCAGCCCAGGCTCACGTCGCTGTAAAGCAGCTCCAGGTGGCACCAGGCTGCAGGAGTGATTTCCCAGCTCCCAAGCCCTGTCTGTCATGGTCAGGAGCGATGCTGTGCTTGGGGGTTGGTGCTGCTCAGTGTCACATTAAGCCAGGCTTTTATTCCTTCTGAATCAGTCCTGAGCTGCTGTTCCACACAAGGAGTGAGGGCTGAGAGCCTCACGTGGCTCATCTTCCTCGTGGAGTGACTGAGATGGGGCTTGACCTGTGCTGAGAACCGGGAGGACAAACCAATCCTGCTCACTTCACATCTCTGATGAAGAAGAATGAAAGCAATATTAAGATTAAACAATCACCACGGAAGCTCAAGTGCTGTAATTCCATTAAAGGCTGGTTGTGATCAGGCCGTGAAATCAAGGTCATGATGGGTTTGGGACCTGGATTGAATCAGCAGCTCAGCAATGAAGTTATGCTGGTTCAAAGTATTTATCAAATCATATTAGTGCCGTGAGCAATTGGATTTCTGCATCGGGCTGAGCCAAAACTGGCTGTAATTCAGCCTAAATAGCAATGCTGGGGCTGGGTGTTTGTCCTGAAAGGCTGTGCCTGACCCAGGTGACAGTGGGTGACCCTGGGAGGGTGGTGGGGGCCGAGCTCAGCCTCTGCCTTCACCCACCCCTGCTCCCATGGGAATGTTTTAAGCATTAAATACCACTGTGCCAAATAACCTGTGGGGTTTTATAAACTTTTGTCATTGAAACCTCATTTGGATATTCCCATCAGGAGAAATAATTTTAGGTGTAGGTCAGGAAGCTCCAGATGACAGGGAGTTTGCACAAACCAGGTTACCAGTTTATGTGAAAGTCAAATAGGGGAGGACTCAAAGCTCAGCGGCTCCAGGTGCCTCTCTCCAGCTCTGACTGGGATTTAGGCTGAGGGAGGACATGTGCCCAAACCCAGCAAGAGAAGAGAAGCCCCTTCCAGCATCTAAAGAGGCTCCAAGAGAGCTGGAGAGGGACTTTGGACAAGGGATGGAGTGACAGGACATGGGGAATGGCTTCCCACTGCCAGAGGGCAGGGTTAGATGGGATATTGGTAAGAAATTCTTCCCTGTGAGGGGGGTGAGGCCCTGGCACAGGGTGCCCAGAGAAGCTGTGGCTGCCCCTGGATCCCTGGAAGTGTTCCTGGAAGTGCCTGTGCAGCTCAGGGCTGTGTCGTGAGCATTTGGGTACCAAACTTGTGTGTTGATCTGCTGATCCGGGGTGTTCCTCTATTGGGGGAACATTTTAGGCAGGAGAAGGTGAAGTGCCTGCAGAGCTGGCTGGAGCCAGCACTGCCCGGCTGCTTTGCTCTCTGGATTTTATGTAACACCACATGTGTGCGTGGCTGGGGCTGGGCAGCAGCAGGGCAGGGCTGGGGCTGCTGCAGATGTGACCATAAGGAGGGGAGACAGCCCATCCCGGGGGAGGGAGGCAGCCTGGCGGCCCTGGAGTGTGCAGACTCTTGGGCTTGGCTCCCCTGGATCTGCTCTGCCTTTTCCATCACCTTGGATAACCATCAGCAGCGTCCCCACGGAGCTCTGGCCGCAGCCAAGCGGGGGAGGCTGGTGGGCAGCACATCAGGGGCCAGGGCCTTCCCTTCTCCTGCCTGGGGTGCTGGTGCTGTGCAGGGCAGGGGGAGGTTGTCCCCTCCCTGGGGAACACGCAGGGCTCTGCTGTGCCTGTGTGGTTCTGGGGGGCTCCTGTGGCTTTGCAGGGTCAGTGTCCCCACAGAAGGCAGGGAAACGTGTTCGGGCTCCCATGGTGACCAGTGATGGCCATTCCTTGCTGTGGGGTTGGTGTTTCATTTCCCACATTGCTGGAGGGGTTGGATCAGGGCTCATCCCGAGCTCTGCTCTCCTTCCCGGCTGTGGAAGAGCCTCAGACAGCCCCGGGCTGGGATCCAGCATCGCCGTGCCTGGCTGGGCACACCAGCCCCCTTCCCTCCCTCTGGCACACTTGGGTCGTGTGTGGGGGCTGCAGGAGCCAGGAGGGCACGGTGCCTCCCCCGAGGCTGCTCCAGGGTCTGCCAGCTGCCTTGTAAGGAGCAATTTCTGGGATTGAGGAAAAGCTGCCCAGGCTGAGGATCCCTGGCTGCTTGCTCTGCTCATTTTGCCTCTGTGCTGTGATGGGGTTTCAGCAGGTTTGCCTGGAGTCTTTTCCCCAGCTCAGATGCTCTTGCCTTCCTAATCAACCTAACTTTTCATCTTATCCCATTTCCAGCTATTCTCCCTCGTGGTTGCCTAAACAAATCCTCCCTTCTCTCTGTGTTTACTCCTTCCAGGTATTTCAGCCTGCCGCATCGATCCAGCACAGTGGTTTCTCTTCCCTGACCTTTCCTTTCTCTTTTCCCATACATCCTGCTGTGCCACTGGCCCTGACCAATCCTTCCTTGGGATGAGAGCTGGCACAGCCCCTCCCTCTCTGCATCCCTCCCGGTGCTGGATGGAAGTCTGCCTGCCACGTGTTCCCCTTGGCTTTCTGCTCCCAAAATTCACGGCTGTGCTGTGCTGGTGACCCCGAGGCAGCTCCTGCCTGCTGGGCATCCCTCTTGTCCCTGGGGCTGGTCCTTGGCTCAGCCTGGTCAGGATCCGTGGTGATCATTTCTGTGGTGGAGCTCAGCGCTGCCCTGGGCTCGTGTTCCCTGTGTTTGCACGTTCCTGGCTGGGATGGGAGGTTGGAACTCCTTTCCCAGCCAGGCTGTGGCTCCGCACCACTCGGGGCTTTGACATTTCTCAGGTGCTCTTTGATCTCCACCCCCCCGAGCTGTCCCCTTGGCCTTGGGGAGGTGGCAGGGCGATGTGCCCTGGCTTTTTGTGCGGGACAGCAGCGGCTGCTCCAGCCGAGACTCGGCAGCAGCTCGTTCCCTTTTCATCTGCTCGTGTTCCTAATTCTCCGTCTGACCCGCGGGGGGGCTCGGTTTGGCTTTGGAGAGGGGTCTGCCCAGCCTGGCTCCAGCAGCGCTCGTGTGCCTGGCTCGGGGGGGTGCCTGGCTGAGCCCCCACCGCCGGGGGTGCCCGAGGAGCGGGCAGGAGCCCCGGCTGTGCCAAAGGCTGTGCCAAAGGCTGTGCCAAAGCCTCTGCCCGGCGCCGCCACGTGCTGACACTGCTAATTAGGTCAGCGGCTCCCGGTGAATTGGAAGTGGATGCGGGAGGCGGGGGGGCGGCACGGGGGAGTTATTTGAGGCCTCTCCAACCTAGAAACCCAGAAAAGATTTTCTGGAGCTGTTGGGTGGCTCTGGTGTTGTGTGCTCTGCCTTTGGGTGCGACCACCACCCTGGCTGCCTCTCTGCCTGCTCGGGTCACAAATGAGGTTTCTTTTTCCTCCTTCGAGCTGGGGATTTTATTGAGACGATTGTTAAAATGTGAATTTGAAGCTGACAGCCTCAATCGAGGTCTCAATTTACAGTGCAGTGCACGTCAGTGGGGAAGCTGCTGAGCCTGGCAGGGAAGCACCTTCCCCCAGCCCTTACAGGGGATCAGGTCATGCCAAAGAAAGACAAACATCTTGAGAAAGGTGTGGCTGTGGTTCAGAGTGTGGGGTGGCCGAGATTTTCCCCATTTCTGGGCAGTGGAGATGAGAGCAGCAGCCTGAAGTCCTGGTGGGCACCTGGCTGCAGGTGAAGCCTCCCTCCTGGGTAAGGCAGAGCTTTTACTTGAAGTGCAGTCCCGAGATCTTACACCGTGCTTTGTGTGTTACTTTTCCCCCGTGCATCTGGCATATTTAACAGGCTTTTTTTATTTAAATTTGCCTTTCTGGGCGTTATCTGAAAGCCCACTGTCATTCTGAGCAAACCCAAACTGAAAACCACCTTGTGAACAAGGAGTGTCGCTCGCCATTTTGTGATGGAACAACGTGTAAAATCAAGGCTCTGGATAAATCAATGGCACACGGAGCATATTTACATAAAGTATATAAAGCTCTGAGTACTAAGTTTAGAGCGTGGGCTCTGCGCTCGCGGAGCGGCGTGTTCCGACTGGCTGAGACACGCCTTTCCTCAGCTCGGGAATTAGCAGGAGCCTTGCAAAACCAGCCTGGGAGCAGGGGTGTAAATAAGGCTTGTACCTGCGGATTTAAATCCTGGGGAGAGCCGGAGCTGTCCCGCTGCTCAGGTCGGGGTTTTTCTCCCTGTGTTGTGGTGTGTCTGGGCTGGAGCCGTGCCCGCCCGCCCTGGCACGGCACTGCCCGACCTGGGGATGGTGAATCCCGCAGGGAATCACGGCGGGATGGGCCTCGTGGCACTGAACCAAATTAGCTGGAGCTGAGCTCTTTTCACTCCTCACCTTCTCCTTCTCGATGGCCCAGTTAGTAAATTGAGCAGGATGAGTTTTGGGGATCGGGGTCTGTGTGTGCTCCTGCCATTTCACGGGTGCGCTTTCCTTCCAGAAATGGGCTCTGCCCCTTCCCCTCGAACAGAAGCTTCTTGTGGGGCTGTCCCTAATGCAGACGGGCGTGGGCAGCAGGGCTTGGTCCATCCCAGGTGCAGCAGGGCTGTGCTGGAGGCTTTGGGGGCTCTCCAAGCTGCCACTGGGGCATCCATTCCCCAGCTCCCATCACAGCAGCCAGGCTGCTGCCTCTGGGCTCTGTCCCTGCGCTGTTCCGGGCTAATAATACCAGGGAGGAGGCGGTGTGCTGCCTTCCCAAGCGCATCCTCCTCCGGCCGCCTGCATCGCTGCTCCGGGGGCTCTGTGTGCCCGGGGCTGCTGCCGCCTCTTCCTGTGCCACGCTGGCCCCAGCGCCTCTGTGCTGGCTCAGCCTGGCTCTCCAAGTGCCGTGCCCTGTGCCCTTGCTTCGGGGTGATGCCAAAACCTCCATCCCTTCCACTTGTGTGCCCAGTGACATCAGCTCGGTTCCCTTCGCTTATTTCTCCTCATGGCCACGGGCGTTTGCCCTGGATTTTCTCATTTGGGCGGAAAAAATTCTCTTTGAAATAGGGTTGTTGGTTGCAAACCGGGTTTTTAATCTGTTTCTCACTGACCCCCTTTCCCTCGCCGAGGCTGGTGCAATGTGGGGAGACCCAAAACCTGGCTCTGGCACGAGGGTTTGCTCTCGGGGTGCTCAGAGCAGGGTGGGAGCCAGGAGCAGGTCTGGCCCCAAAATAATCCCCCTTTGAAGTCTGGGATGTCACTGAATCTTGCTCCTTTTGTTGGTTTGCTCCATCTTATGTATCTGCTAATAAATATTGTAGCATGCTAAAAATAACTGATAACCGTGAAGAAGCAGCAAAGCTGCTTTGGGCCCTGAATTTCCAGTTTAATTCCCGTCTCAGAGAAGCTTGGGCTGCCTGAAGCAGGTCCAGCCCTGCCTGGGCTGGGGGTGTTGTGGCTTTCCGGTGTCGTGGTGCCACTGTTCTAGGGAAGAGATGATGGCAAGGAGATGTCCCAGTGTGGGACAGCAGTGGGTGACAGGTGCTGCTCTCAGAGCCTCGGTGGCTGCTCCCCTGGCAGGTGGAAGCTGGGAGCATCCAAAGGGATGAAGGGAGGAGAAGGTGGCCAGGTTAGGGGGCAAATGGTGTGTTCTATGTTCAGGGAGGCTGGTGCTGCCCTGGAGTTCCCTGTGCCACCTTCCCATCACACAGGGCAAAACAGCCAGGCTCCCCCAGCCCAGCCTGTGTGCTGCTGCTGTGCCAGGTGTGGCACTGGCAGAGCCCAGGGTGGCACAGCCATGCTGGCACCTGTCACATCAGGAGAGCAGCAGCCAGCAGAGGAGCCTCTGGCTGCTGGCACTGGCAGGGCCACAGCATCTGCCAGTGCAGAGTGTGGCACCAGGGAACAGCCAGGGTGTCCTGTGCCAGCGTGTGGCACCACCTCTGCATCCCCTGTGGTAAATATGGGCTGGTGGCCCTGTGCTGGTGGCAGGGTCCCTGTGCCACCCCGTGGCAGCGGGCAGAGATCTGGCACAGCCCGGGCAGCAGGGGAGATGCCGGAGCGGGCCGGGAGCTGCCCTGGCAGGGCAGGGACGAGCCAGGGGCTGCGGGGGCCGCTGCCTGTCCCGGGCCATCGGGGCAGCCCCCGGCAGCGCCTCCGAGCCCGGGTGGTGAGCGGGCGGGCGGCCGCTGGGTACAGCTCGTCCCGTGCAGCCCACGGGCTGAGTCAGCACCTCTGCGTGGGGGGCTCCGATGAGTAAGGGCGGGCTGGGGGGGCCGTGCAGGCACACGTGTGTGTCCCGTGCCGGGGTGCCCGCGCCGCCCGCCCCTCTCCGCGGCACCCCTGCCCCGTGCCGGTGGGCAGCGCTGCCGGCAGCCCCCTCCCTGCTCCTCTCCCTGTTCCAGTACATCGAAGCCATCAGCAACAAGCAAGGGGAGCTGGAAAACTATGTCTCGGATGGCTACAAGACAGCTCTGACGGAAGAGAGGAGACGGTTCTGCTTCCTGGTAGAGAAACAGTGTGCGGTGGCCAAGAGCGCCATCACCTACCACGCCAAGGTGAGTGGGACCCACCGGAGCTGGTCCTGGCTGCCCCATCAGTGAGTGGGTGCTCCCAGCTCAACCTGCACCCCATAGAACAGCCTGATATCCCAAAAGCCACAGCTGGTGCAGCCCCTGCAGCTCAGGGGACCCCGGGGGTGATGGACCAGCAGGTGACTCCAGGGAAGGTGCCCCAGCAGGAGCAGCTGCTCCAAATCCCTCCTGCCTGTGGCAGCTCCACATCCCTCCTGCCCATGGCTGCCCACATGTCCCGGAGCAGGGCTGGAGCTGCCCCCTGCCCGCCTGGGAGGCTGCAGCTGCTGCACGGGTCTGGAGCAGAATCCGTGCAGACGAGGGCTGGGAGCGCCGGCGCTGCTCCCGCAGCCTCGTGCTCCTGTTCTGGTTGTTCCCCACCACCGCCCTCCGTGGCTCACAGCCGCCATCTGTCACTGCCACGCTTGGCACTGGAGCAGGAGAGGGAGTTGGGATTAGTCAGCTCTGTCCTGGCACATCCACAGCAGGGATCCACACTTGGCTTGGCGAGCTTGTTGCAGGAGGGGAAAAATACCCCCCAGGGCTGGCGGTCAGCAGGAACAACCCAAAACCTTGCTGCAGCAGCACACAGAGGGGGATTCTGCAGGAGGGACTTTGCAGGTGGCTTGTCCAGAGCGTGGCGGGTGTCCTGCTAAAGAACTCCATCCTGCTGCTGCCTGTGGCTCCTGCAGGATGCTCCACAGGATCAAGAGGCTGGACCCACTGACTGGTGTTGGGGAAACGTGCAGGGACTTTGAAATTGGATTTAGAGGGGGTTTGAAACCCACATTTTGTCTCCAGATGTGGCACAGCAGAGACATCACCCTTGGCTGTACTGGGGAGTGACCTCAAGGGGGGTTGGGACATCTTCCCCCTGCCCCGAGTCACACAATGGGATGCTGGTACATTCTGGGTGAATAAGGACAAGTTTGGCTCCATCTATTTCCCCCTTGGAGCATGGCAGCAGGTGGCTGCCAGTCCTGCAGGCAGGGAGCAGTGGGGCTTGGAGGCTGTTGGGGCTGAGCACCCAAAGGAAGCAGCTCATCCTTTGGGATGTGGGGACAGTCTGGAGCATGGGCTGTGCCCTGCCAAGCTTTCAGGCCTGTTTTATTTCTCTGCTCCACGTGGGGCCCAGCTCCCTGCAGCCTGGAGATGCTGCACACAGCATATCTTGGAATAAACTGGGGAGATGGATTACCTTTTCCTTCCCTCATTCCCATTTTTCATGATACCTTCCTGGCTCTGCTGCTATCAGAGCCTGGAAGCAGGATGTCCCTGTGTGTTATCTCGGCCATGCACAGAGCCATTGATCAATCCCAGCCCAGCCCTGGATCCATGTGGGGCTGCCCAGGGAGGGGGGGTGACCACCTGCCCCTCTGTGCCCTCACGCCTCATTTTCTCTTGCAGGGGAAGGAGATGCTGACGCAGAAGCTGCCGCTGTGGCAGCAATCCTGCTCGGATCCCAACAAGATCCCGGACCGCGCCATACAGCTGATGCAGCAGATGGCTGCCAGCAGCAATGGCACCATTATGCCCAGCCCTCTGTCCACATCCAAGTCCAACCTCATCATCTCTGACCCCATCCCTGGTGCCAAACCTCTCCCTGTCCCCCCGGAGCTGGCACCTTTTGTAGGAGTAAGTATCTCTGTGCTGGAAGCTGTGCTGCCCTTGTGAGCAAAGCCGGAGGGACGAGCCCAGGCCAGTGTCACCGCTGTCCTCGGCAAGTTGCCCTTGGCTGGGCTCTCACTGCTGGCAGGGATGGGCAGCTCCGTGCTGTGCCATCCTGGCATGTGGGAAGGAGCCTGGCCTGGGGTCGGGCAGCCTGTCACACCTCACCCTGCTGGAGTCACTGGACTCTGGCAGAGCAGGGGCTCTCCGGGGCTCTTTGGGGAACCCACAAACCGGACCTGCCTGTCCAGGCTGGTCCTTGAGCCGTGGGACTGAACCCAGGTACCCCAGTAACTGCGGGAGAAAGGCCTGGAGTGACCCGTGGGATGAAGGACCCTTCAGAAGAGGGTGTCCCCCTGATGTGGGGGCACGAGCTGAGCAGTGGAGCTCAGCAGGGAATTGGCAGGTGCAGGGGAGCTCAGAGCACTAAAATACCACAGAGGTGACCCTACTGCTCCCCCCAGAGCAGTTTGGTTTGGGTGGGAAGAGCTGATTTGCCTGTCTCCCTGGAGCTGTGTCCCCCTGGGGAGCTGCAGGGGGATGTCCCTGGAGCTGCAGGGGGATGCCCTAATGAAGCCACCCCCGTGTCCCCCTCCCCTCCTCTCTCGCAGCGCATGTCGGCACAGGAGGCCATGCCAGTGATGAACGGAGTCTCGGGCTCTGACAGCGACGGGTACAACCACTGGTCTGAGATGAAGCCAGCACAGCCCAAATCTTTATCTCCTCCCCAGCCTCAGAAGCAGCTGAGTGACTCTTACTCCAATACACTCCCAGTTCGCAAAAACGTGCCACCGAAAAACAGCTACGCCTCAGGTGAGGCCCCAGCCCTGCTGCCAGGGGCCCTGGAGCCAACTGTGCTGGGCAGTGCCCACAGGAGAGGGCCAGGGGACCAGCTGGGCATAGTTATTGGGGTGCTGGGAGTGGGGGGGACAGTGACCCCTTCGGTATCCGGTGCTGCTGGTGCCCCTTGGCCTGGGCATTAGGAAATGCTGGAGCTGGGCTCTGCCCTGGGGTTTCACAGGATTTCCAGGAGGAAATCTTGTGGAATCTGGCACAGGGAGCCTGCTCCCTTTGCCATGGCTGGTGGGTGATGCTGAGAGTCTGATCCTGCTTGTTGAGAGGGAAGATGTGAGTCGCACTGAAGGTTTTAGTGCGACCTGGGCTGAAATAAAGGAAGGGTGGGAGCCTGTCCTGTGCCTGGGGATGGCCTTGGGGTCAGGGATTTGGGGCACCCACTGGTCTCTGTTCCCTCAGCTGAAAACAAGACACTGCCACGCTCCAGCTCCATGGCCGCCGGGCTCGAGAGGAACGGCCGGACAAGGGTGCAGGCGATTTTCTCGCACGCTGCCGGGGATAACAGCACCCTCCTGAGCTTCAAGGAGGGAGACCTCATCACACTGCTGGTGCCCGAGGCCAGGGACGGCTGGCACTACGGAGAGAGCGAGAAAACCAAAATGTGAGTGTGCTGGGTGTCCTCGGGAGCAGCCTCGTCTGGATGCTCCGTGGGCAAACCCGGGTTTGGCTTCATCCCCGCCTTTGCCTTTCAGGAGGGGCTGGTTTCCTTTCTCCTACACACGGGTCCTTGACAATGACGGCAGCGAGAGGGTCCACACCAGGTAGGAGCGTGGTGTGAGGTGACAGGGAGTCTGTGTCCTTGAGAATTAGGAATTCCTCAGGAATTCTTGTTAGGAGTAACAGCACACGGGGGTGGTTGCTGCTTCTGGGTGGCTTTTGCCAGGAGTTTACGGGTGGCCCGGGGATCTCCGCACGGAGCTGACACCTCTGCTCTGGGCCCCCCAGCCTGCAGCAAGGGAAGAGCAGCAGCACTGGCAACCTCCTGGACAAGGATGACATCTCCATCCCACCGCCTGACTATGGCATGGCCTCCCAGGCCTTCCCAGCACAGGGCAGCAACACCTTCAAGCAGCGGCCCTACAGCGTGGCCGTGCCCGCCTTCTCCCAGGTGAGCTCCTCCCACCAGCTTCTCCCGCTCCAGGGGGATGTTTGAGGAATGGGGGATGCTGGAGCAGCTCCCTGGGGACAGTCCCTGCTGCGGGGGCCGGGGGTGTGCAGCTCCCTGTCTCGCTGAGATGGGATGTGGGAGCGTTCCTGGTGTGCTGCAGATGCCTGGGGGTGCCGAGGGCGGCTCTCCAACCTCTGTTCGTTGTTTTAGGACTACCTAATGCCCTATGGGTGTGCAATTAAAGACTATTCCAGTGGCCTCTGCCAAGCACCCTCCGCTCACTACAAGCCTTACGCTAGGTCGACAGCTGTAAGTCCGACGCTTGCAATGTTTCCCTTGGGATTTATGGAAGTTTGGCTGTTTTGTGCCTGGTGATCTGCGTGCCTTGCCCGGACCCTGCTCCTGCCCAGCACCTCTCCTGGGGTGAAGGGATGCAGGGAGCCGATGGATGGGGAGGAACGGGCGAGGCACGGGGGGCAGTGGCACAAAACGGCCCCGTAAACCCCCAAAGGACAACATTGCTGACTCCGTGGGAGTCTCCCACCAGAAACAGGCTGCTCACAGGCAACTGGAAGTGTTTTCTCTGGCACATGCTAATTCAAGCCGGTGACAGTCCCATGGGGACACTGGGGCAGATCCTGGACGGGATTCCAGAGTGTCCAAAGCAAGCCCAGGGCTTCTTTGATAACAAGCCAGGGAGGATGCATGAGCAGATGGGAGCAGCCTAACCCAGGAGCTACTGGTGTAGTGGAGCTCTCCCAGCAGAATGAGCCATGCTGGCATCATGTGCTGGCTGATGGGGAGAGGATGAGGAGGGAGAGAGAAGGGCAGTCAGCACTGACCCTTCGACAGGGCACATCAGCTGGGATCTGCTCCTCTCTGCAGGGAGTGGGGTGGAAGCACAGCCTCGCTTCTTGCTGCTTTGCTGGGGTTTTCCAGCAGGATTTGCTGCTGGGGTTGGTATTTTGTGACTGGGAGCATTCCTGGGAAGGTGGGAATGTGGGTCTCTGGTCGCTGGTGCGTGGCCAGCTCAAAGGCCAGAGACTCCCCCTCTTTCCTGGAGTGGTCCCACGTTTGTCCTGGAGAGCAGAGCTGCCCCAGTCGTATCCCAGGGCAGGCCCTTGCTCAAGGAGGGATGTCCTTGAGGGATGTTCTCTGGGCCTGGTCCCCATCTGCCCCTCCTTGCAAACCCTGCTCAGCACCAGCTAAAGGAGAAAATGGTCCAAAACCCTGTGGGTTTCTGGTGGGAGTGAATACAGGCAACTCCTCTTTCCACGGAACATTTCACTGGTGTCTCTCAGTCGTGCAGTCTCTTTCCAACAGTCTCAGCCTCTCAGAGCAGCAGAGCTCTGCTCCTCAAAGGGCCTGGCAGGGCAGGGCACAGCAGGGCTCTCCCACCAGTCACCTTTCCATGTCTGGGCAGATAAATTCTGCAGAGAGTGGTGCAACTTCACTCCGTGCTGTCTGAATCCCACTCCAACCATCTCCATATCTCCCTCTCCTCTCCAAATGCATCAGCTCTTGGCCCTGGCTCCTGATGCACTTTGGTTTGTTCATGTGACCCTCTGGTGGCACCTGAGCAGGCACGGCCCACACGTCCCTCACTGTGCTTCCTCCCCTCCTCTCCACAGGGTCTCGATGACTACGGGACGAGGTCTGTCAGCAGGTAAGATGTCACCTTCCTGTCACATTCCCTGCGAGCTGTTGGTGTTGGCTGCGGGGCTGTGTCCCCACAGGGGTCCCTGCATGGGCTCCCCGGCAGTGGCTGGGATGGGGCCAGGTCTCATCTGTGGGAGTGGGGAGACCCAGGGAGGGCAGGTCCCAGGACCAGCCTGGTGTCCCCAGCCTCGTGCCCCTCCAGAGAGTCGTGTCCTCCGGGCTCACGCCTGGAGAGTGAAGCCACAGAGAGCCCCCGCTCCGGGCTCTTCCCCCAGCACCTTCTCCATCCCCTCTGTCTCAGAGCTGCCCTGCCTCGCTGTCAGGGCTAAGCCAAGCCCGTGGCTGGGTGGAGCTCGCCGCCCGTCCGTGCTGGGTCCCGCGGTGCCGGGAGGGGAGCTGGGCTCCCGGCTCGGTGCTGCCCCGCGGCCACTCTGGCATCTCTGTGCTTTGTTCCGCAGCGGCAGTGGCAGTTTGGTATCAACGGTGTGAGGACACCCGGGCTCGCAGCGGCCCCTTGCTGCTTGGAAGAGCTTTCTGCTTCTTTCCCCCTCCTTTTTTTCCCCCCTTTCCTTTCGTTTCTCTTTCTCTACTTCTTTTGGATTTGAAACTCTTGTGATCTTCAAGGAAACCATGGTGCTTCTCACCCCTCCCTGGTGTTCACAGTGCCCTTGTTTCTGAAGCCTTTTTGGAGCAGAAACTGCTGCCAGGTCTGTGCTTGCAGCCCAGGTGCAGTTGTCACTTAGTGGGAACCCGGTGTTTGTCCTCCCGTGTGATGTTAGCGATGCACTGTCCCCCCCCAGGGGCCGCGCCGGCCGCCCCGCACGAGCCTGGACCAAACTCCCAGACTGGATCACATATGCATGGCCTCTGGTGTCCGTACTGTTACCGAGCATCCGGGATGCCCGCGCCCGGGATGCCCTTCCCGGAGGGGCGGCGGCGTCCCCGCGCCTCCCTCTGGGCCCGATCCGCTTCCGTCCCACCGCGGTGGCTTTGGGAGAAGCGGATGGCACAGAGCTCCCGCCCCGGGCAAAGGGCTGCTTCTGGCCTGGGGTCCCGCCGGCGGTGGGAACCCCCCCGGAAGGGTTACTCCTGGTTGTTTTATAAATATATATATATATTTTTTGTAGCAAGGTATTGTTACCTCACATTAGGGCTGGGGGACTGCTCGCATTCCCCAAACCAGGCTTGAGCGAGGCAGCCCCGGCGCTCTGCCCCCGTGGGGGGCTGGGCAGTGCCCGGGGGGCTCCCACCCCGCACTGGGGGTCCCGCCCCCACACTAGCCCGGCCGTAGCCCTCCCAGTGCCCGTGGCCGTCTCCACTGCAAAGCTGTTCACGCTTTTTTCTGATGTGATTTTTAAGACCTCTGACATTGCCTGTTTACTGGGACATCGCTGGCAATAGACCACCCCCTCCCCCCGGACCAATTTTTGGGTTATCTCCTCGCCTACGGGCACACTGTTCTGAGCCCCTCCTGCATCGATGTCCGAATTTTGCTAAGGATTTTTAACCCAGGATATTTCACAATGAATGACTGAATGTAGAGGGGGAAAAAAACAAAACAAAACAAAACCACAAACCCAGCCTAGCACAGCCTGTGTGGAGATTGTAAAGTGCTGAAAAAACCCTTTTTTTAAAAGCCAGAGAGAATTGTGCCCTGTACTGAGTTATTGTTTGAATAAAAGTTTTATTTATTGCATTGAGCTGGGCCTCGGTGTCTTTTTCGGCTGCCGTGCCTGCGTGCTGCCCTCACCGCCTGCATCGCCCACCGCGCATTCCCAGGCCGTGTTTTTGTTCCCTTCTCCGTCCTTGGGGACGCTGCGCTCAGCCCCACCGGCACTAAACGGCTTCGCTGAGCGGGGGCAGCGACAGCTGCTTTAGAGCCGGGTCCCCTCTCCCTCTGAGCATCTCAGGGGGTGATGCCGCTCCTGCTCCCGCATGCCAAGGCTCCGGCTGCGCTTTCCCGGCGCTGGGAAAGCGGCGATGGCCGGCACGGGGGGAAGGAAGCCGCCCCCTCCCTTCCGCAGCCCCCGCCGTGCCTGGCTGCTGCACTCCCCCAGCTCCCGGCTGGCCGTGCCCTTCCTTCCCCTCCTCACAGCACCAGCGACTCAATAAACACCACTTTTCCTCCTTTCTCTTCTTTTTCCTCCTATTTCCTCTGCCCGCCGGCGCTGCGTGCGGGGGTGGCCAGCGGGCTCTCGGGCCGGGTGGCCACTGCCTCGTGGCCTTAAAACCTTTCCTTAACCACAACCTTCTGTTCCCATCAAGCGTCCCGGCGTGCTCCAACCTGCCTTCTGTTTCCCTTGCAGCCCCGATGTTGAAGTGGCCAGGTTTTGAGGTGCCCCTGCCCGTAGTTAGTAAGTGACGCTGTCGCGGGGCCGAGCCCTGGGTGCCAAAGCTGGGCAGCGGGGGCTGCGCGGGGACGGTGCCGCCGCTCTGCTTCCCGCTGCACCCGGCCGAGCGCGTCCCCTCCCTCCGGCACCGCTTGTCCCCGAGCTCCGGGGCTCCCCGGCCGCACTGCTGCTCGCCCCGCTGCCGCGGCTGCGCTTCCCGGGATGCTGAGCTGCTCCTGCGCTTCCCCTGCCGCCCGTAACCGGCTCTTTGCTCGTAGGTGTCCGGTGTCCGCCGCTGTCCCCAGCCCTCTGCAGCGGGGCGGGGCACGTCCGCACTAACCGCCAGGGTTTTGAGCAGCTTTTTTTGTTGTTGTAGACTCGTCCCAGGAGCCTCCTCGTCCTGGCCCCAGGGACGGGATGCAGGAGCCTCCCCAGGAGTCGAGACCCTCCTCGCTGGCACTGCAGAGCCTGGAGAGCCCCTTCCCCGTTTCTCTTTGATCCATGAGCTGCTTTCCCTGGAGCTGCAGGCTCCAGCCCAGTGGCTCTTCTCTGCCAGTACAGAAATAGTTAAATAAGCCCCGGGTGACTCATCAAAGCAACTTTTCCTCTCCCTCCAGTCCTGAGAATCTATTTTGGCATCCTGGGAGGGAAAGTGATCTAAGCATCTGCATTAATTAGGTGTGAAATTAATTACCCTACTTTTAAGCAAGAGTCGTTTATCTTTTAAGGAAAGAAAAAGCGAACGTGGAGAGGTGAGGGATGGCACAGAGGGGGCCTGGGGCTGACACTCAGTGCCTGTCCCAGAGGGGTGCAGGTCCCAGCATCTTCCTTCTGCTCTGGGAGATGGCTGGGGACATCCCAGAGCTTCTGGGAACATCCCAGAGCTGCTTGGTCCAGGTGCACATGGTAACACTACCTCGGCCCACATCAGGGAGAGCAGGGCTGTGCCCCCACGGTGGGTGACCCCCCAGCTGTGGGACCTGGTATGGGGGTTGTGGCCATTGTGTCCACTGCGGACAGGAGAAGGATTGTGGCTCCCTGGGGAGGGCTGGGGACAGCGGGCAGATGAGACAGAGGGACTGCAGGGAGGACAGGGGGTGCTTGGTGGCTCCCCAGGCAGCCAGAGGGTCCCCCAGAGCTGCCCACACTCCCTTGGACTCCTGCTGGGAGAGGACAGAGGGGACCTCCTGGAGAAGGGGTAAGGATGCTCCCCGTGCCAAGGCAGTCCTTGTACCCTGTCCTGGCCAAGTGACGATGGCAGCAGGAGGGTGCTGGGGACACCCCAGGTAGGTGAAACCCAAGGCCAGCCTGTCTGGGCTCTGGACTCTGACAAGTTCATCCAGGTGTCCTTAGTCTCCCACACTCTTCCTCTTGCATATGAGCTTCTCCAGAGGCAGCACAAGGGCTCTGCAGGCAGCTCTGCCCTTGGCCAGGAGGTGAAGCCATAACCTCCCACTCCAGGGCTGGGTGATCCCACAGTGCTCCCACCTGTGGGAAGGAGCAGCTTCATCAGCCCTGGTCCCCCCAGCTTTAGGCTGAAGGAGGGTGAGGTAGGAGAACATCCACCTGCAGCTGTGCTCGGCTCATCTCTGACCCACCAGGCTTAGCTGGGAGAGGAGCTGAGGAGAGGGGACAGCTCAGGGAACTGGAATTGGGGCAGCTGGGCTGGGGCTCCGCAAGGCAGAGCTTTTCCAGTTTAACCCCTTCCCAAACGCTGCTGGTTTGGGGTCTCGCCAGTCGCCGCTCGCTGTGCCGGTGCCCTGTCCTCTCCAGGCCTCCACCCCCCGTTAACTCTTCCTTCCTCTTCCTCTTCCTCTCCACAGGAACCCCTTTGCCAACGTCCAGCTGAAGCCAACGGTGACGAACGACCGCTCAGCTCCGCTCATCAGCTGATCCGGGAGCGCCGGCACCCGCCTGGCACTTGCCACCTCCTCATGCTCCTCCTCATCCTCACCCTCGCCGCTGCACGTCCAGCTTCCCAGGACTCCGTTTTTAGGCGGAATTTATTAATCCTGCTGCTTTTGAAAGCCAAAGGCTCAAGCTAGTGCCCTAGTTCTCTCTTCTCTAGCCTCCCTCGGTGGCAGAGGGTCACAGTGCTGCCATGTCACCTGTCCTTTGCCTGTGCTAAGGGTGGCACTCCCCGGAGTCAGAGCAGCACGTCCCAGAGCCAGGGGAGCTCCCAGGCCCAGCTTGCTGTGGGTGGAGAAATGGGCTCAGCTGGAGAACAACTCTCTATGAGCTCACAGTGCTCCATTGGGGCAGCAATGGCAGAGAGGACACGGTCCCCCCGCTCTCCCTGCCCAGACAGGAGGGACCCCCAGGCCAGGCAGGACACAGGGACACCCCCTGCAAGCCAAGGGATGGTGGGAGCCATAGGCAGCTCCTGGGCTCCCACTAGACCCCGAGTGCCCACCCCATGCTCCAGGCTGGGGCAGGGCAGGGGGTGCCAGCGCTGCAGCCCCCGCTGGGACGGGGTCAGCTCCTGGCCCAGAGCTCCTGCTGCACCAGGGATTGTAGGGAATTACGGTACTGCTGTAAAATATAAGCTAGGAAAAAAACACTTGTGGAGGCAAGGGCAGTGTGTGAGTGAGCCTTGGGCTGCCCCTGCTCCCTGCAGACAGGAGCTTCCATCCAGACCTCTTGCTTGGCTGTTTGCTCTTCCTCTGTTCCTAGGGCTGCATGAGAGAGAGAGAGATAGATAGAGATAAATATGTATAAATATATATATACACACTTGCTAAGCTTATTGCTGGGGGTGCCCATGAGCGAGGTGGCTCCCGCAGCCCTTCCCGCAGCTCCTGAGTGCCCAGGGTCACATCTTTGCTCCAAAAACAGGGAGAAGAGGCTTTCCAGGCAGGAACTGTGTCTCCCATGGGTGAGGGGTTGAACCCGAACTGAGTTTTCGCTTTTTCCGTTGTTATTTCTCCTTTTGCACTTTCTGATCACTGGTGCAGCACGTCCCGGTCCCCGCAGCCCGGGCAGTGGGTGCTTGGCTGGGCACTTGGATGGGCACAGTGTCCCCAGCCCAGGAGGGCTCAATCCCAGCTGGATGTGGTGGCTCATCTCTCCTGTGTCCCCTCTGACGGGTTTTCCAGCTCCACTGCAGGAAAGCAGCTTCTGTGACCACCCAGGCTCCAGCTCTGCACGAAGCTTCCCTGCTCCATGATGTGCCTCCTCTTCCTCTCCCAGGGCTGGAGCAGATGGGTGGGGACCAGACAGGGCAGGGGTGAGGGAAAGGGCTCTGCTGGGGGGGAGAGGGCTGGTGGTCACAGCCCAGGGTGGGGACAGGCCTGGGGTCCCCTCGGCCACTGCGGTGTCCTCTTCCACCCCCGTGCCAGGGGCTGCCCCCCGGGCCCCCCAAGCTGCCACCCTGGCTCCAGCCAGCCCCCGGGGGCTTCGCTGCACCTCCTGGCTCGGTGGCACCTGTAAGACGTAACCTGAAATAATTTTTTATGAGAAAACGTAATTTATGAGCAACTCAGCCTCCCCCAGCCCTCCCTCCTGCAGCGTTTGCCCCAGCCAGAGGCTCCTGCCTGGCCCTGGAGTGTGGCCAGGGCCCTCCTGAGCTGGCTCCATCCTGGGTGCTGGGCAATGATCGGGGCAGGAAACGGCTTAAGATATTTTAAAAACTTTTATTATTGGCCCGATGAGATTTGACACACATGCTGGGAGCTGTATGGAAATCAGCACTGATAAAAAATACAGCAATTATGACCCGTATTGAGAAAATAGACCATGTAAGAAGAGCCTTTCTATTAAAAAAGTTACCCAAGCCACAGCTCTGTCCTCGTCTGCCCTCTGGCGCCATAGACCAAACCCGGGGGGTGGGGTGGGGGCTGGGCCAGCACCCCTGGGTGCAAGGGGGAGCGGGGGCTGAGCAAACCACACCCCGTGGTGTTGGGGGGGTGCAGGGAAGGGGGGATCAGGGGGTAGGAGGGTGGGTGCTGCAGGAAGGGAATCCCAGGAGCATCCCAGTCCTGCATGGACAGCACCCCTGGGTGCTGCACCCCCTGTCAGTGTAGGGGGTGGCCTCCCTGTTGTAAAGGAAAAAGCTTGGGAGAATTGGGGGGAGGGGTTACAGGCCAGGTGGGGGCTTAAATAAAACACTTGGATAAGCACTAAATGCTTAGTAGGGAGGAGGAACCAGCAGTGGGGGTATGGAGTGGCATGGCCACCCTGGGTCCCCAAGGGCCCTGGCTGTCACCTGGACTGGGGAACGGCCCCTGGCCCCCACAACAGCCTCTAGAGCAGCGAGGGTGCTCCAGCTGGGATACAGCTCCAGGCTGGGCTGGCCGTGGGAGAAGGGGGGGTGAGTTTGAGGACTCCTCTGCCAACACCAGGCTGGGACCCATGGCAGTGCCAGGCTGGGGTGGGAACGGGCTCATCCCACGGCTCCTGGTGCCAGAGCTGTGTCCAGCCCAGAATGGGATCATCCTGTGGCATGGAGCAGAACCCCTGGCACCAGCCCCATCCCACGTGGGTGTTGTTCTGTGCAGCGTCCCTCATCCCCCCACACAGCAGCCAGGACAGGGGCGGGGGCTCAGGGGGGACATTTCTCACCTCAGGGTTTGGTCTATAGACCCCAAAAGGAACCAGCCCTGAATTCAAGGTTTCGCTCAGCTCCGCTTACTTCTATTTCCTTCCGGAAGCTGGAATTGCACAATTATCCTAAGCCTCGAATGAATTTAAAAAGAAACAAAACAAAGAAACAAACAAACGAAAAAAACCCAAAACGGAACAAAGAACCACGAGCGCGCCCCCCTCCCCCCCTCCCCAATACGTCTCTTTGGCAGCAATAACTTAAAATCGCGTCAATGTGGGTTCAGTCAACAGCAAGTTTTGGTTTTGGGGTGGGGTTGGGGTTGGGTTTTTTTAATAATTTTGTTTAAATACAAAAATAGTCAGGTTGGTGGACCCCGGTGGGGGATATTCCCCCCACAACCAGCCCTCCACGTGTTGCTCCCCACTGCAATGGGCAAGGGTCCCAGCAGTCCTCAGGGTCCCCAGCTGGGACTGATCCCTGCAAACCAAGGGAGGGGAGCTCCAAAGCCATGGGGACCACTCTGGGTAGCTGGTGGCACCCCTGGCACAGGAAGTGACATCCAGAGTGGCAGCAGCCAGTGGCCCCTCGGTCAGGAATGTCGTGTGGGGCAGTCATGGAGCAGCTGTGGGGCCGCTGTGGGACGGCCAAGCTGCCACAAGGTGCAAGACTGAGCACAGGGCACAGGGAGGGGACAGCCCGGGGGGAGAAGGGGTGTGGGGACAAACCGCCTCGGGGGAGCACATGTGGGCAAGAAGCCAAGGGGGGAACTTCACTGGGGAGGACACTCCGCAAATGTTAGCAAGGTCAGGGCACTACCCTTGAAACGCTATAATTTATATATATATATGTATATATATATATATAAGTGTCTATTTTACACGCACGCTCACAGGCACCCGCACACGCGCACGGCCGTCACCGTCACCCACCGCCTGGCCCCGCGGGGGCCGCGCCGGCCCCGCTCCCACTCGAAGCAGCAAACGAGTTCCTTCCGATAAAATCTGCCTAAAAATTGCCGGGAGGGGTCTGGGAGCCCAGGGGCAGCCCCCCCGCCGTCCTGCGCCGCCCCGGTGCCGGGGCAATGCCGGCTCTGTCCCGGCCGGTCACTCCCGGTCACCGTCTTCGCTGCTGCCTGCAACGAGCAGAGAGAGCCATGAGAGGGTCCCGGGCCCCCCGCATGGGACACCCGGCCCTTTGCAGGGGTGGCTGTCCCCACGGGGCACAGGGACAGGGTGTCCCACGGCTCACAGCTGGGACACGGCAGCTCCAGAGAGCTGGGCACTCACAGAGCAGCATCCCAAACTCACCTCCTATGGAGTCCATGTCCGAGTCGGAGACGTGGGTGATGGAAAACCGGGACACCGGGGCAGGTGAGACCGTGAACCGGGAGAACTGGAGGGGCAGCACCTGTTTCTGTGCCGGCACCAGGGCGGGCACGGCTGCGGGGGGCTCCGCCGGCGTCCCCGGCAGCGAGGGCACCAGGGACGGCTTCACTGGCATCAGGGGGAAGTCGTCGTCCCACTCGAAGCCACCGCCTGGGATACAAAGTGAAGGGGCTGAGCCCACTGTGAGGGTTCCAACATAACTTCTGACCCCACCACCCCATAACTGGCCCCCCATCATCCTACAACTGTTGCTCCCATGACCCTATAACTGCCTCCCCATCATCCCATACCCCCTGGCCTCCCCACAATCACCAGCCCCACGAGCTCCTGGTCTCTTACTCTCTTCCGAGGCGTTACCATCCGAAGAGTCGTCGGAGGCTCCGAGCCTGTCGGTGGGGCTGGGAGGGCTGCCACTGGCAGGGGGCTGCCCCGAAGGCGAGGGGGGCTGCCCCGAAGGCAGGGTGGGCTCTGGGAAGCTCTGCTCAGCCAGCTCCCGCGTGGGGCTTTCCTGGGGATGCGGAAACAGCAGGAAGAAACCTCACTAGGGGCTCGGCTGGAGATGGTTCCCAACACCAAAATACGGGGGGCTGCTGCACCCAGCACCCAGCTCTGTCCCCTCCAGGGCACCCACCTGGTCAAAGAGGTAGATGGTCACATCGTCGTAGAAGGAGACGGCCTTTTTCTTGCGCTCCAGGTCCTCGCAGAAGGACTCGGACAGCAGGCTGGGCATCTTGAGGAGGCTGCGCAGGTTCCGGCCGCTCTGGCTCTCGGCCACCACGATGGGCACGGCCGCCGGCTCCTCCTCGCTCTCCTCGCTCTGCTCCTGGATGTTGTAGCAGCGTAGCTCCTCATCCGACTCGTCGCTGTCTTCCGTGTCCTCCTCCTCCTCCTCTGGCTCCTCGCGGCGCTCGGGGGCGGTCGGGGTTGGGGAGAGACCCGGCGGTGATTCGGCCCCCGGGAGCAGCGTGCTGGGACCCCCTGGCGCATCGCCCGCCCCTGTCCCCTCCAGGGGCAGCCCCAGCTCCCCGAGCCCCAGCGTGGGGGTCCCAGTCTGTTTGTCCCCCACTGTGGCTCCCCCAAGTCCAGGGATGCCCTCGGGCGCATTGGTCCCTCCAACAGCTGATGGCTCCCCAGGGCTTAGTGGCACCGGGGTCAAGAGGAAAGTCTTGGGGGCCACAGAGCCCGGGGGACAGGTGTCTGTGTCAGGGCGAGGGGGGCTGCCCGGCACCAGCCCCGTGCCAGCGGGGCTCTGCTCGGTGCCAGGTGCCTGCTCTGCTGAGCTCCCGGCCTCTGCCCCAACCCGGTCCCCCTCCAAAGCCACCGCCGCTGGCGTGGGCACAGCCACCGCAACGCCAGGCGCTGCCGGGGGGCTGCCGGGTGCCCCCGGCGGGTGCAGCGGGTCCTCTCCTCGCCCTATGTCCTGCGCGGGGGAGCGAGGACCCTCCTCTGCCTCCGGGGTGCGGGACCCATCGCTGTCCCCCTCGTCCTTGTGGCCGCGCTCGGCCTCGGCGTCGCAGTCGGAGAAATAGGCAGAGTCGCGGTAGGGGCTCTTCTCGGCCAGGCCGGGCAGCTCGGCCCCCAGGGCGCTGGGCAGCCGCGTTTCAGGAGCCGCAGCCTCGCCCTCGCCCCCCGGCAGCCCCGGGGGCGGCTTCCCCAGCTGGCTGAAGGCCTCGGGCTCTCGGGGCTCATGGGGCTCCTTAAGGACGAACTCGGGGGACTCGTTGTTCTCGGTGTCGTAGCCGCTGTCGAGGGCCCGGGCTTGGCCGGCGGGCGCGAAGGCGCCGGGGCTGAGCACCTCGCAGGAGCTGGCCGTGGAGGGGATGTCCAGCGACTCCAGCGAGTCCGGCGTGCCCACCTGCTTCTGCAGGGACCTGAGCGCCGGCGCCGCCTCCGCCCGCTCCGCGTACTCCCCGGAGAAGTCGGTGAAGACTCCGGAGGTCAGCTCGGCCGTGTCCTCGTCGCTGCCCTCGTCCACGCTGGGGAAGCTGCTGCTGGAGAAGGTCTTGTCCGGCGTCCGGTCGGCGTCGCTGGCGGCACAGGCGCCGCTCTCGGCCACGGGCTCGGCGGGCGGCTCGGCGGGCTCCGGTGCGGGCTGAGCGCCCTCTGCGCCGGGCTGGCCGGGGGGGCCGGGGCTCGGGGCGGCCGTGCCAGCCGCGGGGGGAGCGGCCTCCCCCGGGCCCGCGGCGGCGGGGGGCACAGGGCCGGGGGCAGGGCTTCCCCCGGCCGAGCTCTCCTCA
>VZSR01001755.1:925446-937482 GCA_013398615.1 Brachypodius melanocephalos
CTGGGCAGGTCAGAGGCAGGACCCCTGCTGCAGCAGAGACCACCGAGGCTGGGCTGCCCTCCCCCTCCCACAGCTTGAGCACCCTCATGGGGACCCACCTGCAGAGCCAAGCTCGGGCGGGGACACTCCGGTGGCCCCCGATGGCAGCGCAGCCCCCTCCTCAACAAAATCACTGATGCTGGAGTCTCCGTCTGCAACTCACTCAGCACCAGGATATTGTTGGGCAGGAGGAGCAGTGGTGGGGCAGGAGCACCGGCACCTTGGGAACCACCCCCCTCCGGACCCCAGCTCCCCCCAGAACGCCGGGCCAGCCTACCTGTGGATGTAGTTGTTCCTGTGCAGGTGCAGGACACCGCAGGCCACCTCGCAGGCCATCCTCTGCAGGGTCAGCAGGTCGGGGGTCATGGCCTCGGCCCCCCGGCAGCTCCGCAGGTACCCCTTCAGGTCACCCTGCGGGCAGTGCCACTGTCACCCTGCGTGCCCAGCAGCCACGGGGGCACGGCGGGGAGCAGGGCACAGGGACTCACCAGCGGGCAGAACTCCATCACCAGCAGGTACGGGGTGACCTCGGCGCACTGGGCCAGGCACTGCAGCAGGTTGGTGTGCTGGAGAGCTCTGTGTGGGGCACAGCAACAGGGGGGTTGTGCACCACCGCCCTGCCTGTGCTGGGACTGGCCTGGGAGGGTTGGTGGCAGCCCCCCAGGAACCATTGCCCTTCCTGTGCCAGTGGGATGGCACCAGGCCCCAGGAACCATCGTCCTGCCTGCACCGGGGCTGCCACAGGGGCTGCCAGGAGCGGGTACCAGCACGTCCCAGCACCCGGGATGTGTCACAAAGGGACATTTGTTCAGCTGTGCTGGGGCAGGAGCAGCCCTGTGCCCCCCCTTCTTGGCCCAGCTCTGCCCATGACCTCACGGCTGCCACGGCCAGTGGCTCTGCACAGCCCCAGTCCTGCCACGATGTAGGGAAGGAACTGTGCTGCCCCAGAGCAAGGGGTAGCCACAGCTCTGCCTGGCAGCTGAAGGTGGCACAGAGTGGATCTGCCCCCATGCCACAGCATCCCTGCTCCCAGCAGTGTGGAGTGACACCAGAGGTACCTGTAGGGCTGCGCTTCTTCCAGGAACTGCATCTGGTCCTGCACGCTGGCACTCGCCTTCAGCTCCTTCACCACCACCTGCGTGCTGCTGATGCCCGAGTTCACCTCCCCCAGGAACACCTGGGGTGACAGACAGGTTCGTCCCTCCATCCATGCCCCAAACCCCCCTGGCACAGCCGGGGCCCTGTGTCCCACTGGGGTGGGGTGTCCTGGGGTCCCTGGGCTCACCTTGCCGAACCAGCCATGCCCGATCTCCTTCAGGTACAGGAGGCTCTGCCGCCCCAGGTCCGCAGACTTGAGGAGCTGCACTGTAACAGAGCCCATCCAGCTGCCTGCATGTCCCCCTGCCCGCATGTCTCCCTGTCCCCCTGCCCACACCTCACCCTGTCCCCCTGCCTGTGCTCCCCACCAGTCCCGGCCAAACCCCGCTGTCCTCACCGTGCCACCCGGTGCCAGGCCCTCTGCCACCTCAGGATGCTCCAGAGCATCCATCTCCAGGAATCCTGCATCCCAGGCATCCTCTTCTCCAGGCATCCTCCCACGACCAGGGGATGTGGGGTATCAGTGTCCCCAAACGGGATGGCAGCAGAGCTGGCTCCCTGCCCCTTCTCCTCCGCAGGGTGTGCAGAGCCCAGCCCGGCACAGCGCTGGCATTTAGCCCCTTCCCGGCCCCCCCAGCACAGCCCAGCCCCTCGGCAGCCCGTGCCAAGGGCAGGCAGCAATGGGGCCATTGTTGGTCCTCTCTGCCCCCCCCACTGTGGCCATTCTTCTTCGGGCAGGGAATGACACGGGGTGGGAGGGGGCACAACCAGGCACCCCCCACATTCCTCTCCCACTCATGGGCTTGTTTACATGGGACCAGTTCTGGTGGATGTCACCGTTCAGGGTGGCCGTGTCCTGTCCCACCCCAGTGCTGCTCCCCTGGGCTGGGACACACAAATGCCAGGAGACGGGGACAAGGAACCCGAACACAGGGGGACCCTGCAGAGCTCCCCAGGAACCTCAGCTGCCTGTCCCTTGCCAGTTAGAGCTGTCCCTCCACAGCAGGGGACACCCAGCATCCCCATGTCACCTTGTGCCCAGTGATGAGACCCCCAAACCACAGCATGCAGAGGTTCCTGCCCCCACCCTGGCTTACCTGAGCGCCCCGGCTGCTTGGCCATGGGCAGGGACACCTTGGTGAGGGGCAGGACATAGACCTCGGGGCCATGCTGGGGGGCAGGCGAGCCCTGAGCCGACAACTCTGTCACGTAGTCGTCCCCCTCGGCATTCTCAAACTCCTGGTTCAAGGGGCAGGGGAGTGACACACCGAGCAGAGACAACTGACCCCGTGGGCTCCCCACTGCTGGTAGTGCCCCGCACCCCGCTCTGCCCCGACAGGCTCATGGGGGCCCAGAAATCTCACCCTCCCTGCCCGCACACCCTCCCCACCACCCATCCCGTTACCTGGCTGTGCCACCCCGGCAGCCCCCGGCTCCCAAAAGCCGCCCGGGCGAGCAGGTAGGCGACGGTGAACATCTCGCCCTGCCAGGCTGTGCCTCATGGCGCTGCCGACACCCCCAGCACGGCACCGTGTGCCATGTGCCACCGCGGGCCATGCGCCGCGTCCCTCCGGACACCGGCCCGGCCGCGCGTCCCTAAATACGCAGTGCGGGGGCACCAGGGGGTCACTGTCCCCAACCCCCCCCGGCACGGCGAGGTGCTCCGGCGGTGTGGGACGTTGCACAACACCCGGCGTGTCCCCCCCAGCCTGACCCCCTCCCGCCGCGGGCGCCACAAGCCTCCACAAAAATCTCAGCAATTAGGGAAAAAGCGTTTTCTCGGCACATTCTGTGCCTGTGAGGTCAGGGTGCCTCCCACCCTCGGGGGCGTGCGGGTGGGACCCGGCCCTTAACCGTGGCGTGGCCTGGCCCCGCACGGAGCCGGGAGCACGGGTGGGTCAGGATGCGACCCCAAGGATCCTGAATCCCACAGATCCACGCTCTGTGGAGCTGCGATCCAGCACAACCCCAGCGTGCTGAGCCCCGCAGCCCCGGCAGGCAGCGAGGGGCTGAACCCCTCCCTACAAACACAGCTATCCCGAGCCAGGACACATCCAGCCCTGGCGCTGGGGCAGAGAATTCTGCACCAGGAACCTCCAGACACATCCATCCCTCACTGGGCCCCGGGGAAGAACCCCCCACCCTGGCCTGGGGAGCCCCAGCCCGGTCCCTCAGCTCACCTTGAAGCCGATGTCCCCCTTCTTGCAGCACAGACAGGCCAACATGAGGAAGATGAAGGTGAAGAGCCCCGAGAAGGAAACAGCCACAACGGCCAGCGAGGAGGACCAGGAGAGCTCACTAAGGGGGGTGCCGTCTGTGGGGACACAAGGGGGTCAGGCCAAGGGGAGCCTTGGTGGGGTTCATGGGGGCTTGGGCAGGGAGCAGTCAGTGGAAGGAGGGGTCCCAGTGTCTGCATGGCCCCTTTAGTGGGGAGCCCAGGCAGGACCTGCATGGGGGGTGCATTGTCCCCGTGGATGCAGGGGGGCAATGACACCCCATGGAGCAGGGCTGTACCAGGCACCCCAGCTCTTGGATTTGCCCTGCAGTGGGTTTGCCCACAGCATGGTGGCATCCCAAGGCTGGTGGGACACCACACCTGTGGGAGCAGGAAGGACAGGAATTTGGTCCCATGAGCCCCACACTGGGCCCCAAGCCACTGGGCATGGGGAGGGGACACGGCTGCACTGGCTGGGTACCAACACACCCCAAATCCCGGCACCTGCCACCCCACTCCAGCTGTGCAGTGTCCCGTGGGGTGGCAGGGCACACGGTGGCAGCGAAGGTGGCAGTGTCACAGCTGCCCATCCCCAGCAGGCCCTGCTGCCAGCTGCAGCTGCCACATTACTATTCTGCCCGGAGCCTGCCCAAACAACCGGCACTGTTGTGGTGGGAGCAGCCGGAAGGTCATGGCACTGTCACCAGAGACCCCCAGAGCCCCCAGTGCCCAGCTGGGACAGGTGCCCTGTGCTCAGAGCCTGGCACAGACGCCCACCGGTGCCGTGGTCCCTCCCTGGGTCACCGAGCCCCTCGGGGATGCTCGTGGCGCACACATGGCTCCAGCACGTGGAGCATCCCTGTCCCTGTGCCCTGGCAACACTGCCCTGCCCTGGAGCTCCACCACGGGCTCCCCTGTGTCCTTGAGAGCAGCACCTGAAGGGCACCGGGGGCTGGGGGAGGTTCTGCTGCCCTGGTGGGCACCGGCAGCACCCTCTGCTCCCAGGCACTGCCGGCACCACACAGGGTGGGCACAGGGCACCCTGGCTCCCGGCGTGGCAGTGGGTTGCCCCATGGGCCTTGGCACAGCCCAGCCGTGCCAGGGAGCAGGGAAGGAGCTCCAGAGCCATCTTCTGAAGCTCGGGATGCAAAGCCGAACCTGGGAGGAGCGGGGGGCGGCGTGCCCCCCCTTCCAGCTGGTTTCCATGGTGAACACACTTTGTACCGCCAACGTCACCATTTTCCCTGGATAGTGGGACAGCAAAAGAGAAAATGACTCACTGAAAAGAGCCTTTGAACAGCACCGGGGAGCAGAGCACGGGGACGGGAGCCCGTCCGGGGGGACCGTCAGCTGAGCTGCCCCTCAGCTGGGGAACTGGAGGTTCCCAAAGGAGACAACACCCAATGAGATCCAGCTGGTCCTGCCTCGGTTTCCCCACCTGCACAACCAGAGACCCGGGAGCTGTGACCAGCCCAGACTGAGCAGGGGCACCACCAACCAGTGCCATGACCCCCTGGCACCTTCCCTCCCTGTACACACAGCAATGCTGATGGCAAATCTGGCATCATCTCAGATGCCAGATTATCCCCAAACCAGGTCAGATGCACCTGCAGCAGCAGCTGCTAGGGCACTGGAGTCCAGGGAGCACCAGGACACAAGGGACTGAGTGCAGCCTGAAGTACCCCAGGACTCAGAAGAGAAACCAGGGACCCCAGCATACCCTGCCTTCCATTCCCAGGCTCTGCCTCCCACTCTCCCAGCAGGAGCGAGGCCCCCTGGCACCGAAGCCGTGCCCTCCCCTGGCCATCCTCACCTCAGGGGTCAGGCTGAGAACGGCCAGCTCGGTGCATCCCCCAGAACTGCGGCATCACTCGCAGCCCCTCCACCCACCCAGCCCCACCCAGCGACCCCGGCTGTGGCCGAGTCAGGGACCACCCACCCTCAGCCCGGTGGGCCCTAGGGGACTGCTGGGGAGCTGGTGGCAATGGGGCTGGTGACAGCAGACAGGCCACAGCTCCAGGGACACCCGCCCCAGCCTCACACCCAGCTCTGACAAACGGGAACAGAAGGGACACGAAGGAAGAGAGGGGATGCTGGAGGCGGTGAGGAGCAGCGGGATGCTACGGGGTGTAATGGGATGGAGCGGGGTGCAGCGGGATGCAGCGGGATGCAGTGGGGTGCAGTGGGGTGCAGCAGTCCCCCTCCCACCCCACGGAAACCACCGCGCACCCGCAGCGGGCACAGCCCCGCCCGCGCTGCCCCCCCCGCCTGTTGCGTCGCCCACCCAGCGCGGGTCGCGGCCCCTCCGCCGGCTCCGAGCAGGGGCCGGAGTGTCCCGGTGCGCTGCCGGTGCCGGTGCCGCTCCCCCGGAGCGTGGCCGTCCGTCCCCGCCGCCTGTGCTGACTCACGGCCCCGGGGCTGCCGCGGCCGCCGGGCCGGCCATGGTCCCGCTGCCGCCGGCGGGGCGATGCTGCGGCCGCCCGGCGATCCCGGCGATCCCGGCCGAGCCCGCCCGGCCAGCGGCGGCTGACGTGTGCGGAAGGGCCGAGCCGGGGCTCCCGCAGAGCCGGCGGCAGCTCGGGGCTCCCGGGCCGGCAGAGGCCACGGACACAGCGCTGCCCAAGGCTCCCGGGCACGGCGCACCCCGAACCCCGCTCCCACCGGGACCCTCGCTGCCGGACCTGCCGCAAGCCAGCCTGTGCCTCGGTTTGCCCACTGGTGATTCCCAGCTGGCCTGGGAGGGCTCGCAGGGTGATCCAGGAGGGGATGGATGCTCTGGCGACTTGGGAGCATGGTCCATCCATCCCCCCTGCCCTCTCGCCGCCCACCGCGGATTCCAGCCTGGAAACGTGGAATCCAGATCCTGCTGGGAAAGGTTGGGTTTGGGCAGGGAAAAGGGCAGGATATGGGCAGGAAATGGGGCAGGATTGGGGCAGCAGTTGGACAGGGAGCAGGGCAAGACTGCGGCAGGATGGGGATGGGATTTGGGGAGGATCAAACACTCATGTCCCTCAGCCCCTCGAGCCACGAGCTGCTCACTCCCATCCACTCTCCCGGTGCAGGCACAGCCCTGGCATCACGTCAATCCCTGTGTCCACGGGCAGCTTCCAGGGAAGCAATTTCACAGCCCGCAGGACACGCGCTCTGCTCACCCACACACCCCCAGGCGGCACAAAACCCCCTCTGCCATTTGGGCTGTGAGCACAGGCTGGGCCTGGGGGCTGCACAGCTCTGGGGGAAACTGAGGCAGCAGCAGGAGCGGGGATGCCCCCCCTGAGCCATGGAAACAGCCATGGAGCAGGGTTGGGGCTGGCAGTAGCCAGGAGCCTGGCATGGAGCCGTACCCACAGCATCCTCCCCTGGGATGTCTCAGGATCCCGGAATCCCTCGCGGTGGTACCCAGAGCATCCTCCATGGGGCTGCTGTGGGATCCAGGCATCACCTCCCCAAAAGTAGGAGCTTTTATCCCCATTGCTGGAGACCTTTCCCACCAGGAAGAGCCAGAGGCATTCCGGCAGCCTCTCTGGTGATTAATAGATCAGTTAATTGTGAATTCCAGGCACGCCTGGCTAATCCCTTCTCCTTCTGGATCTTTTAAGGTGGCGTATTTCACCGAAAGGATTGATCCTGCCCTTTAATTCTGGTTTTACCATCTCGAGCTGAAACAGCAGCAAACAATAAGTAGGTGGAAAATAACAGAAAATCATCCATCATTTTGTGAAGGAACAAAATAAAAACAAGGACTGTGCTAGGGACAGGCCAGGCTCCGGCGTTGCTGCGCACACACCACGCGTGTCAGCCTGATTAGGGACAAAAAAATCAAGTTCCTCCATCAAAGCCCGCCCTGATGCAGAGCCAAGAGCCAACAATTCCCTCTGTTTCCACGGATAATAATAATAACAATAATAATAATAATATAATTATTGTAATTCTAATAATACTCTATATTATAATAATATATAGTAATAATGTGCTATTATGATATATAGCATATTAGAGTTGTGTATGGAATTATATATAGAATTATACGTGGAATTATATATATTGTATTTTTATATATAATTATATAGTCTCTCCGGATTATAAAATTCTTAGGATTATAATAACATATTGTAATAAATGAAAAAAAAGAATACTATAAAAGGCATGCAAAGCAAGCTCGAATTGATAATTTAAACTGAACTCTCGTGCTTGGTGTTCTAAGGGAGTGATGTGAAGCTCAATCCCACACTGGCCAGGCAAACCTGCTGTGCTGAGGGGCTGGGAGGGACCTCGGGGGCCAGGGGGAGCATCCAGCCCTCCCCTGGCAGGGATCCCTCCCTCCGTGGAGCCCGGGAACGCCGTGCCGGGGGCAGTGCCACTCCGGGGGCAGTGCCACCCCGGGGGCAGTGCCACCCCGGGGGCAGTGCCAGGCACATGGCACCGGCCACGCCGAGGCTCTCAAGGAGCCGAGCAGCATTTACGTAACAGCGGGGCGGCCTATTTATATCCAAAATGCTCAGCGCCGTTATGAAACCTGGAGCACTGGCTCTGGAGCAGGACCAGGCTGAGGGGAGAGCGGGCAGGGGGTGCCCCATGGCACAGGAAGGAACCTGGGCTCGGGGTCTGTCTCTGCCCCCCCAGCACAGCCCAAATGACGCTGCCCTAGCCCCTGGTGCATCAAGGATGCTCAGGGCATGGAGCTGGGGAATGCCTGGCACCTCCCGTGTCCACCCTCAGGTCAGTCCGTGGTGCCCAAATCACCTGCAGGCACGGGAGCACACAGAGCAGAGCAGCTGGAAAATCCCTCCTTTTCCATTGGGATGGCGGCATCAGGGTGGGCACAGAGCACGGGTGAGCAGCACAAAACCACAGGGGTGCTTTGGGAAGGCGAAGGGCCGTGGTGGCCGACACGGTGACCTGGCAGCAGGACGCCCTGGCACAGCTGGGACGGGAGCCTGGGAGCTGTGGATCCCCTGCCCAGCCAGGCGGGCAGTGCTGTTCCACTTACTGCGTTTGCCCACACTGGAATTTTCCTTCGCTCCAGTAATTAAAACAAACGGCATTAACCCCGCTGCTGGCACCAGGCTGCAGGGAGGGCATGGACATGGCTGGCAGAGGGGAAGGGGTGGGAACAGGGATCCCCCCAACAGTCTGGGCTGTGGGACAGCGGCTCTGCGGGAAATCCTAGGCCTGTTCCCATTCCTCCAGTGCTCAGCCCTCCCAAACCCATGATCCCCACACCCTCACTGTCCCTTGGTTGGTTCTGAACTCCACCATGAGCCCAGTGCCAGCTCTGGAGCACCCCAGGGTGCTCCGTGTCCCCCCAGTGTCCCTGGTCATGGGGCAGTGATGGCAGTGGCAGCCCTGAGACGGCTGCACCGTGCTCTGATGGTGCTTCCCAGGCTGCCAGGAGGATTAATGCCCACAGGAGATTTATTCTCCTGCCAGTGGGCATGCTGAGTCAGCACAGAGCAGCTCCTCTCTGGGCCAGCCCTGTCACCCTCCAGCCCCACAACATGGCCCCATGGGGTCCCTCTGGCACAGCCCACCCCTGGGAGCAAATTCCCTCTGGGGATGTGAGGGGCCGCTCGCCTGGGGCAGGAGAGCAGCTGGAGGCAAGCCCAGCCCTGGAGTGGCAGCAGTGCAAGGCCAGGACCATCATCCCAGCATCCCACCATCCCCGGATCCCACCATCCCCGGATCCCACCATCCCCGGATCCCACCATCCCCGGATCCCACCCTCCCACCATCCCAGGCCGTGGGCCCCAGCACCTCTTCACTTGCCGGATCGGCGCAGCACAGGGTGGGAACAGGCTCAGCCATGGCACCAGAGCAGCCCAACTGCCCCTTTGACCCAAATCCTGGGATTTTCCAGCCCAGCAGTGGGATGGCGAGGAGGTGACGTCACACCAAGGCAGAACCTGTGATGCTGCCTGGCTACAGACACCAAACACCAAACACAGACCCCTGCTGGGTGTGGACCCCTTGGCTCAAGCCACACCTGGCACCAGGCTGGCAGTGCCACTGCTGTCCCACATCCCCTGCTGTCACCAGGGTGCCACGGCTCGGCTCGAGGTGCATGGCAAAAGGGGCACAGAGCCCTGCTCTGTCTGGGAGGATGCAATGCCGGGGAGGGCTCAGCCACGGGCTGCCCTGGCACAGGGTGTCCCAGGCAGGGCCGGGAGTGCCGGGCAGGGAGCCCGTGAGTCACAGCCCCGCTCCCCCTGGCAGCGCCGGGCCCTTTCAACCCTGGCATATTAATTTCTCCTAATTGGCTTTGACAGGGATCGGTGTCAGCGTTCCAGAACACACCCGCCCGTGTGCGTGGGGCAGGAGGGAGGGAGAGGAGAACAGGGGAGCAAAGTGGCACCCTCAGGGAGTAGGATCCTGGCCTCACTGAGCCAGGTGGGGCCTGGCTGCACTGTTGTGCTGTGCCAGTGTCATTCCCTGTGCCAGGACAGGGGCCTTGCCACATGCCAGCCCACGCTGCCTGCCCCTGGCACCCCTGTGGGCACAGGGAGTTGCCTCCTGCCTGTGTGCCCAGCTCCTGCTGCCCTCCAGCCCAGAGTGCCATCCCCCAGTGGGAAACAGGTGGCAAGGCAGGACACTGGGCACAGTGCTGCCACCACTGTCACCACCCAGCTGAGGAGCTCCCCCTGCCCTGCCCCAAATCCCCTCTGCGTGTCCAGTCCCAACAGCGCCTTCCCCCCTGTCTAGGGCATGTCTGGCCCTGATTTGGGTTGCCAGGGTCCTTCTGCCTGCTATGGCCCCTTTGCCACTGTGGTCCCCCAAGTCCTTTCCCATCCTTGTGCCAGGAGCAGTCAGAGGCACAGCATGTGGAGCACCAGCACTTGCCATGCTGTTGTCACACAGTGGCCTGGGGCAGTAGATGGCAGCAGGCGCCAGGTGGACCCAAAAGCACACGGCTGGGGGACCCCTGCCCTCCCTTTTTCTCGACTCCCCAGAATGGGGAGTGGGCACCCCATTCCCACAGGAAGCCCAGGAGATGTGGGGTGCGTTTGGGGCCAGCAGCATTGGGTCGTGCTCCGCCGGTGGCTCCATTGCTCCATGCAGGAACATCTCCAGGCCTGGCCCAGGAATGGCTGAGGTGAGATGGGAACCACGAGGCTGCAGGGCTGGGACCTTCCCCCAGAGCCCCCAGCACCTGGAAGGGAAGGAATCCCTGGCAGAGCTGGCACAGCCTGATGCAGATATTGGGACAAGCCAAGACCAGCAGGTGAGGCTGGAACATGGGTAGCTGCACTGGCACATCCCCGTGGCACCTCCACCCCAGGTGACACCACTGTCACTGCTCCATGCCACCTATGGCCCAGCTTCAACAGCAGCTGCTTCCAACTGTGCATTTCCAGGGAATGCAGGGCCGGGAGGAGACGCTCCCTGGGCCTCTCCTGTCCTGTCCCAGCTGTGATGCCATCATGCCCTACAAACTGCTTCCCCCAGTTCCTCCCTGGCACAAGCCAACCCCAGGGAGCCAGGCTGGCACAGGCAGCCACGATGCCACACAGGCAGGAGCTGCTGCCACATGGACCAAATCCACAAAGCATTCTGAAAGGCAGAATGTGGTTTGTTCCCTCCTTGAATTCCTCTCCCGGTGCTGGTGGGTGGCAGCTGCACGGCAGCGCCGAGCCCAGGGCCTGGCAGCACAGCGACAGGCAGGGATGGAAACAGGGCTGAAGGGTTTTGAAACCAAACCTGCCTTGAGAATTTCCAGGCTGGCAGGATTCGCGTGGAGCGGGGCCACACCAAAAACCAAAGCAAAATCTCCTCAAGGGCTGAGCCGGGCAAACGGCTCCATCCCGGCACCGCCGCATTTTGGATGTAAATAACGAGATTTTAGAAGCGAACAACGGGCGGCGGGGAACAAAGTCCCCGTTCGGGGAGTCCTGGAGCGGCTCATTCCCAAATCCTCCCACGGATTCCGACCGTGCGCAGCCAGGGGAGCGGGAGCAGCGGAGGAAGGAGCGACCGGGGAGGGATGCGGGAGCCCGGCACCGACAGCCGGAGCCTCCGGCACCACCGCGCCCGCCACGGGCACCGTTTCACCGCCTTCGCGGTGCCGGAGGAGGCGGCGGGAGCCGCTCGACTGCCGGAGCCGACACGCGTTATCCCGGGCTGGCAAACAAAGGGCCGGAGCCGAGCGCCCTCCGGACGCTCCCACGAGGGGCCCCGGTGACCGCGCGGTGCCAGCCCCGCACCGGGAGGGACGCGAGGCGGCTGTGTGGGGCGGCGGTGAGGGGCGGCTGCGGCGGCCGCAGCCCCAAACGCGCACCGCAGTCGCCAGCCCCGCGCTGCTCCGCGGCTGCAGCATCTTCCTGCAGCTGCGCCGCGGCCGGAACACGGCGCTTACATAACGCCTGCGCCCCAAAACGCCGCTGCCGTGCCCCGGCACCCCAGCCAGCCCCGCCGGCTCCCCCAGCCCCACCGGGGACCCCCAGCCCCCGGCTCCTCGGCCGGCGCCTGTCTCAGGCGGTGAGGGCTCAGCCCCGGCTCCGTCTTCCTCCCTCTCACCATCACCATCCTCCCTGTTGTTATTATTCCATTTCAATCCCGGAGATGCCTTCAGAGGCAGCGCAGCCCCGGGATTCCTCCGCGCTCCAGCCCGCGGAACAAAATGCCGCCCTGGCTGCGGCAGCGATCCCGCCACGCCGGGATGTCCCACGGCCACGCCGGGATGTCCCACG
>VZSR01001755.1:937582-950746 GCA_013398615.1 Brachypodius melanocephalos
CCGCAGCGGCCACACAGCCTGGCTGAGTGCCCGCCGTGCCGCGGCTCGGCAGGGACAGCGACAGCGACAGGGACACGCTGGTGCCACGCGGCCGGCGATCCCGCGGGACCCCCGGGGTGCGGGCGGGGGGCGCCGGCGCAGGCACGGGCAGCCAGCCGGTGAAAATCCGCATCCCCGTTATGCAACGGCGCTGATTTATTCATGCCTGAACCGGGCACTGGCCTAGAAATTAGCCCGGCCGATGCCGGGGAGGGGCCGGGAAGGTGCCCGAGCACACGGAGCTCCCCGGCGGGAGCAGGGCCGGGCACAGCCCGGGCACCGCCGGTGCGTGTTCACCCCACAGCGGCGATGCCGCACGGGGCTCGGGGTCCCACACCGGAGCCAAAGGGCTGGGCATAGGCACAAGACCCTCTGGCCGGTCTGAGCCCCCTTGTCCCACGCAGAATTTCACAGAGCCGGGGGCAGGCTCGGGGTGAACCAAGCGGAGGCTGTGCAGGGCTGGGGGCGGAAGCGGCGCTCAGGAAACTCCTTGGAAAAGCAGCAAGAGCGGAACGAGCGCCGTGCCCGGCCTTTCCCGGCACACCGGGATGAGCTCTCCAGCCAGCGGAGAGAGGGGAAGGGACAGCGGCACGGCCACGGCTCCTCGGTGCGGGACCCAGCCACCCTCTGTGTCCCTGCCCCGCAGCTGGAGGAACTGCTCGTGCCCCACAACACCCAAATCAAGCGCTAAAGCACGGCCAGGGATCTGGGCCATCCAGGGGCTGCCTTGGGATCACACCGCCCCCAGGAGCTGCAGCCAGGAGCCCACGCTGGGACAAACGCCAGAGTCGGGAAATGGCCGAGCCCCTGTGCAGCTTCCTGGGGTGGCAAAGGGTCCCTCTGAGGCTCCATGTGACTGTGGGGGCTCTGGCAGTGCTGCCATGGGGCAGGGAGAGGCTCCAGCCGAGAGCAGGGACCAGCAGGACGGATGGGAAACACCAGGGACTCAGCTGAGAAAACATCTGCCGACCCTCCTCCGAGCCCCGGCCCGGGGGAGGGACCAGGGCGGCTGCACACGCCCCGCCGAGAGGAAACAGATGCCACCGGCCCAGCCCAGGCATTTCCCGGCCCTGTCAGGGGCTGTTGAGGAATCTGCAGGTAGCAGAAGGATCACATCCTGCCCTGGCTCTGCCCCACTGCATCCTACTGGCTATTTCAGTTTAGAATGCGAAGCAAGGCGTAGATTGGGTGCTGGGCACCCTCAGAGCAAAGGGAGGGTCTTGGGATGCAGGAATGGCGTTGGGAAGGTGGGAGTGGGCACGGAAGAGCCACTCGTGCCCCGGCATTGATGTGCACGACAGAAACAGAAATAAATACAGAAAGAGCTGTAGAAACCAGCAGAGATTTATTATCAGAACAAAACTCCCAAACATCTAAAGGCCACCAAGTCCCCCAGCATGGCACGGGGAGCAGGCTGTGGAGAAGAAGGGAAGAGGGAAGGGAGAGCCTGACCCCGGCCCCAGCCCCACAGAACGGTCACTCTGCCGCCAGCTGCCGCTGCTGCTCCAGCAGGGATTCCAGGAGGTTGGCTCTCTGCACGGCTGCCTGCAACAGAGCACAGCACACAGGGGAGAGAGAGCTCGCAGTGCCCCACACAGGCACACCCAGGGCAGGGCCAGGGCGCCCTCACTCACCTCGTACTGTTTCCGCAGGCTGCTCATGCTCTCCTCCTTCCTCAGCACCGCCGCCTTCACCCTGACATGGACATGGGGGGCTGAGCACCCAGTGCCAAACACGGGCTCTGCCCCAGGGGGGGATTTCAGCCCCAGGAGCTCAGCCCCTCTCCCTCTCCATCTCCAGTGTGTGCCATCACACATTGCCAGCACCTTTATTCCAATGGTGGGTACTGTGTAGTGTGGACTGACTTATCTACAGGAAAAAAGGCAGATTAGCTTCCTAAGGTTTAATTATCAGAGCTTTTTGGGGATGTCCCAGCTGCCCTCAGCCTCTGTGGCTGTGCCCTGACCCTGGGCCCTGCCCCTCTGGAGAAGATCATGTGGCTGCAGTCACAGGTATCAAGTGTGAGCCACGGAGAGCCCCCAGGAGGTGACAGTGATCCCAGCCAGGGCTCCTGCCCGGGAGAAACGGAGAGCTGTGCCCCACTGGCCTCTCCTGGGGCTCATGTCCTCCATGTGGGCACAGGAGCAGCCCTGGGGATGGGATGGCACAGAGCAGTGACAAGGGATAGAGGATTCAGGGTGGCTGAGCAGCAGCCAGCTCAGGCAAGTCTCCTCTGCCTGGTTTGCCTGGACAGGGCTGGAAGCTGTTCCTGAGGATGCAGCACTGTACTCCTGCCCCACACCTGGGCTCCCTCACCTCCTGTGAACCTCCTCCAGCTCCCGGTCCTTCTCCTGCACCAGCCTGTCCAGCTCCAGGTGCTGCCGGGCCCTCAGCTCTGCCAGCTCCGCCTTCAGCCGCGCGCTCTCCTCCTCCGTCCCCACCAGCCTGTCTGCAAATTCCTGCAATTCAGACCACCTCAGTCAGGCCCTGTGTCCCTGGGACAGCTGCCCCTGCACATCCAGGCACGGGCCAGGCTCTGCTCCTCGCTCACCTTCCGGATCTCCTCCAGCTCCTGCTCCTTGTGCTTCAGCAGCCCCTGCAGCCGGATGCTCTCCCCTTCCAGCTCGGCCAGCCGCCCCTTGAGCTCATTGCAGCGCTCCTGCAGCTTCCGCTCTGACCGCTCCAGCTCCTGCAGCTCCACCTCGTACTTGTCTCGGATCCTCTTGATCCTATGGGCAGAAGGACGGGCAGCCTGGCTCATCCTGCTGCTGCCTGGCTCATGCCAGCCCCATTCCTGCTGCAGGAAGGATCAGGGCACAGAGCAAGGGCAGAGCTGCCCCACAAGAGATCCATGGCTGTTTCCTCAGGTGAGAGGTAAACTTTGTCCCTGTGAGTTGCTCCTCCCTGCACTAACACTGCTCCAGAGCTCACTGGAGAGATGCCCAGAGGACAGGGAAAAGGAACCAGCCCCTGGAGGATCTGGGACCTCCCTCCTCCCTTTCCCCCTCACCTGTTCTCTGCTGCCCTCTCACACTCCTCTTTGGCCAGGGATGTGTCAGCCTCCAGGCGCTGGATCACCAGCTCAATCTCTTTGTCCCTCTCCTTCCTCATCTCCTCCCGCAGCTCCCGCTCCCGAGAGAGCAGCCAGGCTTCCTGGAATGGAGACAGCAAACGTGGCCTCAAATTCCTCTCAGAGCCCATGGGGTGGCCCCTTTGGAGGACAGCTCTTGCCATTACCTCCTTCTTCACATAGTTGGCCTCCCAGGCCTGCTTCTCCAGCTCCAGCTGGTCCTTCAGCACCTTCAGTTCTGCCTGTGAGAAGGGAAAACAACAGCTCAGCTCTGGGACTGTCCTGTGCTGGCTGGGGCTGCCCCTGTGGGGTCTGAGGCTTGGTGGTGCCAGCACCCAAAGGGCTGGAGCTGAGGGGAAACCAGACCTGGTGCCGCCTCTCCTGGTCCTCCTTCTCCTTGGCGTATTCATCCCGCAGTGCCCGGGTGAGAGCTGAGCTGTTGGCCTCCAGCTGCCGCCGCAGCTCCTCTGCCTCTGCTCGCTGCCTGCACAGACACAGCTCCCAGCATCCACACCAGCACCTCTTCCCACGGGAGCCTGGCCCAGGGAGCTTGTCCCCATGGTTCCAGTGCTGCCCCATGTCTCCAGGGCTGCCCCCAGCCTGCCCACCTGGCTGCTTGCTGGCTCAGCCGCTCCTTCTCCTCGGCCACCTCGGCATAGAGCCGGCGCCGCTGCAGCTCCAGCGCCTGCTCCTCCTGCTCCAGCTGCTGCTCACACCTGTGGGACACAGCCACTCCAGGCGTGTGCCTTGGAGCACTCAGCCTCTTCTCCACCGTGTCCTTCGTGACGCCAGCTCAGCAGCATTGCCCACCAGAGGCCGGTGGAGAGAAAGGGGCTGCTCCCCACGGAGCTGCAAATATTGGGATCCCACCAGCAGCTGGACATCACCCCAGAGCTGAGCCCCGAGGCAGTGACGCACCTCTGGCGGGCCTGCTCCCGCTCTCGCTGGCTCTGCTCCTCCCTCTGGCGCTCCAGCAGCCCCCGCAGCTCCTGCGCCTGCCGCCCGTAGCGCTGCGCCGCCCGCTCGTCCGACTGCAGCAGCTCGGCCTCGTGCAGCAGCTTCAGCTGCCGGATGTCCTCGCGGTGCTTGGCCAGCAGCTTCTGGATCTCCGGCTCCAGCCCTGAGGCAGCGGGAGGGAAGGGCACGGCTCGGCCTGGATCCCACCCCGAGGCCCGAGGCCGGCTCAAAGGGGATGAGCACAGAAGGGTTTTCTTGCCCTCTGGCATCTGCTCCACCAGAAAGAGGGAGCAAACACTGCCCACACCAAGGAGCTCTCCCCAGTCTCTGCTAGACCACTCTGGCACTGTCCTGGCTCCAGCTGCTGCTGAGGGAACCTGCCCATACCTTTCACTGTGATTTCTTTGATCTTTTTGGTTTTCTCCTCAATCCACTTCTCCCGTCGGACTTTCTCAGTTGCGCTCATGAGTTCCTTCAGTTTCTTAATCTCCTGTTTGGAAGCAAAAGGGAAAACCTCAGAGAAGCTGGGAGAGAGAAGCCCTGGGAGCCGGGCTGTTGGGAAGGAAGCTGTGGAGCTGCACATGGATACATGCACAGCCTTGGCCAGGTGTGTTCTTCCAGCCCAGAGAAGTGGCCACACACTCTTCCAGTGCCTTCTCCTCTATCCCCTTGGCAAAGTGCTCACTGCCAAGACATGAGAGCACCGACAGAGGGGGAAGGGGAATCGAGGGCTGCCGAGGGTCCCTGCATGCAGGGCAGCCCATCTGTCCCTGTGTGATGGTGCTTTCCTCTCCAGCCTTCCCTCTCCCTGCCATGGAAAACCCTCTGGCAGGGGCTGGAGCAGGGCCAGAGCAGGGCAGGGCATGAGAGGAGAGGGCAAGGCACAAAAGAGAGCAAAGACCACATTTACCTCACAAAAGGGGCCCAAAGTGCGCCAGACCTGGGGAGAAAGAAAGGAGGGGATGGAGAGAGAAGGGGAATGGTGGGGGAGAGGCAAATCCACACAGCCATGTCTGTGGGAGCCACGGGCAGGGCAGAGCTGGGCAGGAGTCCATGGGGGTGAGAGGAGACAGCACAAGAGACAAGGACAGGCACAAGCCAAGGGACTGGCCTGTGTAGTTGGAGCCTGCTCTGGAGACCAAGGGACCCCCATGGTCTGGCCAGGCAGGAGCTCAGCCCCAAGGTCAAGAACAAGCAGGGACTGGGATGGCAGAGCTGGGATGAGCCCAGTGGTGCTGCTT
The DNA here is from genome assembly GCA_013398615.1 of Brachypodius melanocephalos. Classification (NCBI taxonomy): domain Eukaryota; kingdom Metazoa; phylum Chordata; class Aves; order Passeriformes; family Pycnonotidae; genus Brachypodius; species Brachypodius melanocephalos. The sequence continues at coordinate 942,890 of VZSR01001755.1, forward strand.
TCCTGCCAGGCCTGGCACAGGGTGAGCTGAGCTGTCTCCATCCACAGGAGAAACAAAATTCCTCCATGGCATTGGGTTTGTGCCAGCACCACACCCTGGTCACCCTCAGCCTGGGAGAGCTCTGCCTTCAGTGGGATGATGGAATCATGGAAAGGTTTGGGTTGGAAGGGACCTTAAAGCTCATCTAGTTCCAACCCTTGCCACGCCAGGGACATCTTCCACTATCACAGGTTGCTCCAAGCCCTGTCCAACCTGGCCTTGGACACTTCCAGGGATGGGGCAGCCACAGCTTCTCTGGGCAGCCTGTGCCAGGTGTTGGGGAAGGGTCTCTCCAGGCAGAGGCTGGGATCTTACACTGTCCCTCGGTCAGTGCCATGCTCCTGACCCTGGGCAGCAGAGGACAGGAGCCTTTTGGGGAGCCAGGACAAAGCTCTGTGGTGAGAGGGACCTTTTGTGCACAAGGAAGAGCTCCCTTGGAGTGTCCAGGTCCCACTGAGGTGACAGAAACTGTACTTCTCCCATTTGAGCAAAATCAGCATGCACGTGTCCCCCCACCTTCCTTGTCCCCTCACCAGCTCATGCTGCTCCTGCATCTGGGTGATCTTCTGGCCATACTTGTGGTCCACTTGTTTCAGCTCTGCCACCACGGCCTCACATTTCTCACTCAGCACCTTCTTGTCATCGAGGAGCTGGCAGGGCGAGGAGCCGGCATCAGGCAGGCTCTGCCACCTCAGCCTCTGCCTGCAGGGGTTGGGATGAGGGATTACCTGGTCAATGAAGGCCAGGTGCCTCTGGATAGCTGCCTCATACTGCTCCCTCTGCAGCCTGAGCTGGTGGCTGAGCTCCTTCTCAGTCTGTTTGATGTGTCGGTCAGTCAGTTCCCGCTGCTGAGTCTGTGGGGAGTCAAACGTGACATGGAAATCACCATCAGGCCAGGAAAACAAGGGACAGAGTTAAACCAAAGCCCTGGTGCTCACATCTCCCAGCCCTGTCAGCAGGAACACCCAGCCCCCCATGACAAAGGAGAAGGGAGTTCAGCCCAGGACCCAACTAGACCTCCAACCCAAACAATTCCATGATTCTGTAAAATCCTGATCATGTGCTTCATAACCCCAAGAACCACATGAGAGGCTGACACACCAGAGCAGTCTGCAGCAGGCTGATGGCTCTCTTCTTCTCCTCCACTTCCATCTTCAGCCTCATCATGGAGCTTGTCACCTCCGTGGCAACAGCCGACACCTGCTCCACGTGAGCCAGCTCCTCCTCCAAAAGGAAGCCCTGCCACAGCAGAGAAAATATGATGAAAAGGTGGTGGAACCACCTGAAATGAGGACAGGGAGATGGGGGACGATTCCCACACCACAGAGGGACTCACCTCCCTCTGTGTGGCTGAGGCAGCTGACCTGGGCCTCTCCTGCTCTGACCTCTCCATCTCATCCAGGAAACTGATGATGCTTTGGAGCTTGGCCTCCGAGAGCAGAGCCCCATCCTCGGGGACCCCTGGAGGGTGGTTCAGCTTCCCAAACTTCTCCAAGTTATCAGCAGTCAGGGAGTTGGAGCTGAGCTCCTGCTGGGAGTTCACCGTGGTGAATGAGCACCCAGGGGAAGGCTCAGGAGAAGAGGTGCTGGCTTTTCTCCATCACTGGAGCCCAGTCCTCCCACTGCACCCCAGTAACCAGTCTGATCCTCTGGGCTAAACCCACCACCATGGCTGCTGTTTCTTACAAATGTCCAAGCCCTCAATGCACCAAACAATTCCTCTACTGTCTCCAAACTCCTCCATCCCCCCACTCCAAGCTCCTCCACCACCTTCCCTGGCAGGGCCCAGTTTCTCACCAGGCAGCTGTCACTGTCCAAGGATGGACACAGCAGTCTCATCCCCCAGCTCACCCTGTCCATCCAGGCACATCTGTCCTTCTTGAGGAGTTTGGGTGGGGGCAGCAGCTCCGGCTCCTCCTCCAACAGCCGGAGTGTGTCCAGCAGCTCATTGAGTGTGACCTTGGATGGAGCCCTGCTGCCGGCAGCCACTGCTGTCTCCAGATCCTCGTTACCTGTCCCCCTGGAGCTCACATCCTAAGGGAGAAGATGAGAGAGTTTTCTGGGTCTCCTCAGAAGCCAGCAAAAGCTCTGATGTCGGCCTGGCAGAGCAGCTGCTGCCAGGGCCCCCAGAAGGCACAGCCAGACCCACCTGCAGTTTGTCCTCTGCCGCGGGGTCTGGTGAGGGCACAGAGCCAAGAGCTCCCAGGCCGTTTCCTTCCAGCTCCCCAGCTGCCGAGGGGGAATTGGCCTCTGCAGGAACCAGACTGTTCTCAGGGACTCACCCCTGGGAAGCAGCTCCTCAGAGCAAACAGCCCCTTGACCTCTCCTTCCCCTCACTCCCAAAGCTTTGGGGCACACCAGAGGGACTCACCGGTGTTGTTGGCTTTGGTGAGGCTGCCAGCAGGGCTGACATTCCTGGCTGAGGCAGGTTTGGCACCAGGCTTCTTCTTGGGCACCCTCCTGCTTTCCTTCACCAGCACCAGCTCTTCTGCCGAGCACTTCGCCTCCGAGGCCTTTTGAGCCCTTTTCTGCTGCAGCTCCTGCAGGGACAGAGGAGCCATGGATGTCCTGAAGTTTTGGGAAGGCACAAGCCTGTGTCTGCAAGGCTGTGGCAGCGTTTTTGCATCCTCCAGCTGCTCACTGATGTGTCTCCCCCAACCCCCCCGCTGATGGAACATGATTCCAATTAGGGCAAAGAAAACTTGGGGTTTAAAACATCCCCAGATTTACTGCCAACTCCTTCAGCCTGTGCCAACCCCATCTGCACCACCAGCTGCAAGAGCAGGGTGACAATGACGTGTTGCCTCCTGCCAAGGGACATGGAGTGGTACTCAGCCTTCTCCAGAGGGACCCTGCTCCTGAGGAGGGTCCCATTCCCACGGCACGCACATCCTCAGGCATTCCATGGAGCTTGGGGTGTCCCTGTCTCAACATAGTCACCATTTTCCTGAGAACTACACAGAAACCAGCACTGTCTTCACAAGCTCAGAATGAGCTGCCAAGGCTTGGCAGGAGCACAGCAGGAAACCGGCACCTCCATCTCCAGAGGGAGCACTCCATTTCCAAGGCTGGCTCTGATCCTGCCCCATGCCAAGGCTCTGGAGATGCAGAGAGGCCTCTCACTGACTGGCTGGGTGATGCCAACAAACGGTGTCACACAGGCCTGGCCCTGGCCCTACCTGGATGGCAGCATGCCGGGCCAGGCGCGCCTTCTCCTCTCGGATCTTCCGGCGTTCCTCATCCTTCCTCTCCTGCAAATCCAGGATATTCCCCTCCTCCATCTGCTGCTGCCTTTCCTTCCAGAGAGGAGGGTCAGAAAAATTACTGAGAGTTCTCCAGCACCTACCACTGAGAAGTGTGAGGGGCACCCACACCTGGTCCATCCCATATCCAGGCTTCCCATCCTCCCCTCTGTGCAGGTGAGGAGCCCTTGGCACAGCTCCACTTTGGAGCAGCTCATTTTCTTCAGATCCTCAAAGCTATTATTATTATTATTATTATTATTATTATTATTATTATTATTATTATATCATCATCATCATCATCATCATCATCTGGGTCTGCAACCACCGAGGAGACAAGGCTTAAAAATAGACTCACATGCAAGAGCAACAGAGCTTTTCATTACTGGGATAAATAATTGAACACAAAGAAACACAAATAGCTGTGAAACCTCGTCACTCTAACAAGCCACCTCATTAGGGATTCATTAGGATGAGCCGAGATGGGGCATCCCTTCTCTGGCCACCAGTGTGGCCCAGACAAGGGCAATTCAGGGAGACTTGTGCTGCTGCTGCCAGGGCCTGACTGCTCCCAGTCAGGGGGCTGGGGGAACTGGAGCTGTGTGGTGCTGAGCCTTTGGGCCTCGGCTCCTGCTGGAACCCAGCCCAGGCTAATCCCTGGACACAGCCAGCACAGCTCTGAGGGAACGGGAACCTCCCCAGCTCTCTGGACCATGCAAAGCCAGAGCCCCCTTGACTCTCTCAGCCCAGCTCTGGGGACCAAAGGGACCCCAATTGTGTGGCCAGCAGGACATGGGTGTTGGGTGGTCCGGGCTACAGAGCAGGGGACAGGACCAACCTCCCTCTTGGCAGCCATCAGGCGTCCCAGAGCCGCAGCCGCCGCCCTGTGCCGCTGCGAGTGCCGCCGGTACCAGCGCTGGATGGTGACAGCAGCCAGGTTCACCTGCTGGATGAACCTGTGGGGACAGGGAGGGAGGGTCAGCACAGCCCCGCGTGCAGCAGAGCACACACGGCTTCCCCACAGCACCAGGACCTGCAGGTGCACTGAGAGCGGCCTCTCCCCTGTGTGAAATCCTCCAGGACAAGAACAAGCTCCCCTGGAGCTCCCCACACCTCCTGGCACTGTCCTCCTGCTCCTTTCCTCACCTCTCAGCCTCCTCCTCAGTCACCTCCCTCCTCCGGGGAACGCTGCTGCTGCTGCTGCTGCTGCTGCTGTTGTTGTTGTGGGTCATGATGTTGTTGTTGCTGGAGAAATTCTTCTGAGACTTCACGAAGCTGCTGCTGCCTTCCCCGTCCTCGTTCGAGGTCGCTTTGACGACATTGCTGGGACAGAAGATGAAGCCACTCAGCCCTGTCCTGTGCCACACACGACCCCAGGGCCAGCCCAGCTGCAGAGCCAGGACACCCCCCACACTCACTTGAGGGAACTGGGAGCCCGATTGGAGCTCTTGGGAGCAGGGCCCTTCTCAGCAGTGGAGTAGTTGTTGTGCACCATGGTGGTGACACAGTTGCCCATTGCACCCTTGTTGCTCCTTGTGTGGAAAAACCAGGAGCGTCAGAAACAGCACCTTCACTCCCTGGGTGTTTACTGCATGCAGTTCTGCCCACTCCTCCCCTCAGAACCCTCTGTCCTACCTGTTGTTGGCAGTGAAGTTGGCAGCCAGGAGCACTGTGGCTTCCTTCCTCCTCATGCCCGAGGGTGGCTCGAGGCCATGGGAGCCAGAGGGGCCTGGGAATGCCCGGGGCTGGTCATCCTGCCATGGAGTCAGCAGGAATAAGGGCACCAAACCCACCTCCTCAAACCTCACCAGGAGCACAGAGCCGACCTGGCCCACCCACTCCCAGAGCCTGCCATCCTCACCAGGATATTCCATGTGGTTTTCTTTTCCGGGGAGGTTTTGCTCAGAGTTGCCAGTTTCTTCCTTCCCCCTGAATCCTCCTCAAAGAAGGCCAGGAAGTCTCCTGTCTGCTCCGAGCTTTATCCAGAGCCAGGGAAGGCAGAGAGGAGAGAACAGGGGTTCTGAGATAACTCACAGCCACAGGACACACTCTGGCTATGCAGGCCACAGTGTGACACAGGGGAGAAAGGGGCTGGATAATCATTACATGGCCACAAAATCCACAAATTTCCTGTTTTTACACAGAGCTCTGGGTTCCAGGGTGGTGTGTGGTGATAGAGATGGGCACAGACCAACAGGAGAATGGAAAATCCCAACTCAGAGGGCACTGGGAACAGAGAACTTTTGTCTCCTCACACAGCCCAGTTATGGCCTGGAGGGTCCATGAGGGCTGTTGGAATCAAATGGAATGTTTTTTTGTCACAGCCATAGAAATATATTCCATTTCCCCACATAGAAATTCTTCCCTGTGATGGTGGCACAGGCTGCCCACAGAAGCTGGGCACTACTCTGACAGAGAAGTGTCCCAGACCAGACTGGATGGGGCTTGGAGCAATCTGGTCTTATGGAAGGTGATCCTGCATGGGACTTTAAGGTCAGGCTGTTTTGTGATCCTATGAAACTCCAAACAAGGGACTACCTCTTCAAAAAAATTACCAAAGTGCCTGACCTTGGTTTTCCAGGGTTAGGTTTTAACTCCTGATGTGCATGACAGAGCTCAGGGTATTTTGGAAAGGCTCCTGTTCCCCCACAGGACCAGGGAGGTTGGACACATGGGTGGGGTGTCCCCCAGTGCCACCCACAGGACAGATGGACACACCTCCGTGGCTGGAGCTGTACCTGTGTGAGCTGTTCACCCGCTGGTTCACCTGGGTGGTGCTGTTGGACCTGCGCAGGTTGTTCATGGCCCGGGATCCCGCATCTTCCTGCGGAGAGCAGGGATCAATCCAGCAGCCACCTTCAGGAGGAGCACAGGCAGGCTCCCCCACTCTCTCACCCAGTGGGACACGGAGTTCCCACCAGCCCAGGGCTGCCAAGCTCTCCTTGAGGCAGCGGGCACTGCTGAGCCAGCAGGAACACGTTCCTTAGCACAAGCTCCTGGGAACAAGGGAATGCTGCCAAGGGATTACTCAGCACGGAGCCCAGACTGTCTGCTGCTGGATCCTGATGGAGCCCAGCAACCACCTGGGGGTCATTCCTTTTGTGGAACTCCCATTCAGGAGCCCCCAGTGCGGCAGGAACAGTGGGTGCTCCACGAGAGGCAGGCTGGGCCTGACATCCCAGCAGGAGGCACCAGGAACCCGGGAGTTTCCAGATGGAAACTGGCGCAGGGAGGTGAAGGGCAAAGAAGGGAAAAGATGGAATCCTGATGCTCCCTCCTCCTGCACTGAGCAGAGAGCCGAGGGCGGTGCCACAACAAAGCCAGGCTGGTGCTGGGGGAACCACAGGCCTGGAGCCATCCCATATCCCTGGCACGTGCTCCCTGGCACAGGAGGGGGAAGGACAGGGGCTCACCGGAGCGTTCCTCTTGGCTTTGCCATCGGCAGCCACGGACACGGAGCGCGCCATGAGCTTGGCGGGAGAGGCGCTGCCGGGGCGCCGCGACACCGGCGCCGGGAGCCCCGTCAGGATCAGCTCTGCCACGTCAGAGCTCTGGACAGAGCAGCAGCTCCGGGTGCTCTTCATGCTGGAGCAGGAGGAGGGACCCCTGGAAGCAGAGCACAAAGAGAGGGGAAGGCATGGAGCACCCATCCTCAGAACCAGGCGCTCCGGCAAACACCGGCACACGGAGCTGGAGCTGCTTCCCAGCTGGACAAAACACCCTCCTGCAAATTTGCCACGTGGCAAATAACTCCAAGCACAGCCCTGGAGAGGCTCCAGGTGAAGTCCCCACTCGTGTCACCCAACCCTATGGCTGTCCATGAGCTGCTGTCACACTTAGGGGCCAGGATTGCAGCAGAGGACTAAAGGGAGGGAAAAGCTCTACTCCCCATCCCTGGCTCCTTCACTCCCCACAGCCCATGGCTGCCAGAGGATCACACAGGCCCAGAATGGCCCCCTCTGTGTGGGCTGGAGGTTCAGCTCACCCCACACCCCCATCGGGCTGGGATGCTGAAGAACCAACCACCTGAGCAGCTCTCAAGGAATCCTCCCTGCCAAGCTCCCAATCCCTGCCAAGAGTTCATTCAGAAGTGCCTGTGCCCTCTCAGGGGCACAGAAAGAGCTGGGCCCCCTCCCAGCTCGGGGCAACACATTCCCACCTTTTCCCCTCTATACTCTCCCAGCGCCAGTGCTCATCCAGGAAAAGACCAGATCACTTTATTTCTTTACATTTATTACCCACACTGTCCCTCAACCCTCCCCCCTGGCAGCCCTGGCTTCCTCTCTCAGGGCTCCACCACAGCCCTTGGCAATGCCTCGGGCTCCACAGCCTGGGGAAACAAACGACTCCCATGGAAACCACTGGGCTCATGGCAGGAAAACGGGCTCAGGAGCACCAGCACAGCACCCCGAGCCCCCAGCCCCTCAAATCTCTGAAGCTCAGACTCCTGAGCTTTAAAGCCCCCACGGCCCCCATCGCCCCTCATGACCCAGAGGCAAGTCCTGGCCTGAAGCTCCCAAATCCCTGAGCCCCTCAGGATCACCCAGGTCCCACACCTATTCCTCTAAGCTCCCAG
>VZSR01001755.1:954263-984719 GCA_013398615.1 Brachypodius melanocephalos
CGGGGCTCCAGGCGGAAGAGCCCCATGAGGTTGACGCCAGAAGGAAGGCGGGAAATGAACTACCGGCATTTCCGCCAATCAGAGCCGCCCGCGCCGAATAACCAATGAGAAGGGGCACTGTTTGGGGTGGTGCTGCCCAATAGGAGAGCGCGGTGTGTGACGAGCGGGGCGGGCGGCCAATGGCGGCCGCGAGGGTATGGCGGCGCCCGTGCTGTGAGGCGATGTCGGGGCGCGGAGTGTGGCTCCGGGCGCGGGCCCGGCTGCGGCGCTTCCCGGCGGCGCTGGCGGCCTGCGGGGACCAGGTGGGGCCGGGGGGCGCAGGGGGGCACAGGGGGTCGGCTCCGGGGTCGGCGGGTCCCGGCCGCCGCCGCTCCCGTCCCGTGTGATTCCCGCAGGCCGCGGCCTACGGGCGGTGCGTGGCGGCGGCGGCGGCCGGACCGGCGGAGCTGCGGCGGGACACGTGCCTGGAGGAGTTCCAGGCGCTGCGGGAATGCTTCGCCCGGGCGGTACGGCCCTGTCCCAGATCCCATCCCAGAGCTGGCGGAGGGAGGCGGCCTCGGCCCGTCCTGACCGCGGCTCTTTGCAGGCAAAGGCGACACCGAAGTGACCCCGGAGCAGCCCCCGCCTGGAGATGCTCGGGGGGAATAAAACCCCCAATGCCACCGATTTGTCCTCAGATGACGAAACCGGGCCCGGAGATGCCCACCCGCTCCCTGGCCCGGAGGAGGTGCAGCCCTGGGCTGGGTGAGGGTCACAAATCTATTTTTATTTATTAAAAGAAAAAGAAAAGAATTCAGAGCGGAATGCTTCAGCTTATTTTATTGATGGGCTCAGCCCACGCTCCGGGCTCTCGCTCCCAGCGTTCCACCCGCCCCGGGGGAGCCGTTCCCGACGGGACAAGGCAGCTCCCGCCAGCTTCCAGCCCAGCTCGGGTTGCCCACGCCATTCCCAGGAGCAGGAATGTCAGGAGCATCTTTGGTCCCTTATGTTCACACAGAGAACAACAAACGGGCGGGTCTGGCCCCGCGGGGCCGGAGCCGGCAGCACAGGGGATGAAGGAGCCGATCCGGCTCCGGCTCTCTCTCCCTTCGGGAAGGCCGGTGGGTGCCACAGCCCCGGATCCATGTCCCCAGGGCAGAGCTGGAGCCGTGCTCAGAGCCTGCCCCTGCCTCTCGGAGCGGCTCCAGGGCTCCCGGCCGTGGTGCTTGTGCTTGACGACAGCGATAATGAAGAAGCTCGTTGGGTTCGGGGGGTTTAAGGCCACAGTGTTCTGGGGGGTCTTCCCAAAGGACTCCCGGGATCGCTTCCCTGTCACTCTGGGTTGTGACACGCTGGGAGCACCAGGCAGGGACAGTCCCACCCCGTCCCAGCTCTGCAGGGTTCCACTGGACACAGACTCGAGGTCGCCAAAGACATTTGGAGGTCGGGATATAAAACCCACCACAGTGATGAGGTCTGAGGGCTCCAGGCTGGGAATTCTCAGCCAGTCTAGGGAGAGACTTTGGGACTGAATTCCGTACATTCGCAGGTCAGAACGTAAAAAACACAAACCCCCAAAAAACCCAAGGGATGAATCACTGGGAGCCTGAAACAACACAGAGCTCTTGGGGAAGCTCTTCCCTTCCTCACTCACCAAACAAATTCCCAGAGGTGGAGCAGGGACCTGTCTGGATGCAGAACAGGGCGGGGGAGGCTGGGAAGAGCACACTGAACACAGGAAGAGGTAGGTGGAGCCTCTGGATCCACCTGGCTCTGCCACGTTTTTTTCCCAAACCACTCACCTCTGGCAGAAGAATCAAACTGGGTTGGGAAGGGTTGGGGGGAAGTTGAGCCTCTTAATGCACTTTAGAGAGGGGAAGTGGAGCTGGAGAGCACGGAGAGGAGCACCCAGGGAGGGTAGTGGGGGCAGAGCTCTGTATGATCCCAGTGTGTGGCCAAGGAATCCCATCCCTGGGAGAGAGGCAGCACAACAGGAGTTGTGCCCGGTTAAGGCAGCATTTCTACTACATGAGGTTCCTAAACCACCACTGTGTCCCAAACAAAGGAGGCTCTGCTCCTGATCCAGCACTGGAGCATTGACTCCACTGGTCCTCAGCTCACAGCTTGTCTGGGGTAAAGCCCTTCCCGAGGTGTGGATCCCAGGTCCCCTCTGAACCCAGGGCCATGGGGCCCCTTCCCGGTTCTGAGAGGAGTTGGGAGATGGTTGGAGAAGGCAATTTGACATGAATGAGATGCTGGAAAACTTCCTTGGAGCAGCAGGGAGCCAAGGAGGATGTCAGCTCTGGAAGGCAGGGGACAGCAGGAATGTCATTTCCTCGGCCGCCTGCAGGCACACACTGGGGTTGCTGCTGTGGAAGATCCAGGGAGATCCTGCGGATCTGAGCGCTGCATCCAGCAACACGCTGCTGGCTTAGATCTCTCTCTCCATGCCTGAGCAACACCGGGGAGCCTGCCCTGAGCCTGCCCTGCCGAGTCACGGGCTCCTGTCCTGCGTCACCTGCTGGATGTGGCGGCTGCGCACCAGGTGCTGCGCGCCCTCGGCCACCTGGCTCAGCCGCGTCTCCAGCGCGCTCCGCAGGTCGTTCACCTTCACATCGGGAAGGGGGTGCAGGCCGATCAGGACCCCCCCGGCTCCCCGTGCAGCCGTCTCCTCCTCCTCCTCGCCATCCTCCTCCTGGTCGGAGGGCAGCAGGTCCCGCCGCCTCCGGCGCAGGTCCAGGCCCCCCTGCAGCTTCAGGTCCCGGTTGGGTTTGACATCGCGCTCCGGCTGCTGCGGATCCCTGGGGGCGGCCGCTCCGTTCTCGGACTTCTGTGCTGGAGCATCCCGAGAGTCGGGTTTCCTGTCGGCGCCGTTGGAGGGACCTCCACCCCCACGGCCCTGCCGGCTCCACGGCTCCTCCCGGGGATCCTCCTCTTTCCTGTGCCCGTGGCCAGGCGGGTCCCGCTGCCGCCCGGCCGCTCCCTCTGCCTGCTCCCCTCTCTGCCACTCCCGCTCCCGGGGGTGCTGCTCCCTCACTGCCACATCCCTGTTACTGGAAGAGGCCGCCACCGCTGCCAGGTCCTTGGGCTCCACCTGACTCAGAGTTTTGGCTTTAAGGCCTGTTCCTGAGTCTCTTTCCAAACTCTTTCCTGCTACTCCCTGAACTTTGGCAGCCCCTGGCTGTTCTCTTTGGATGGGAGCTGTGGCTGCTTCCACGGCTTTCAGGAAATTCTTCTGGTGGACATCTCTTCCAGCTTTGGCTTCACGTTCTCCTCCCAAATCCTCCGCCAAGGGCTTGTTCTCCAGGTTGTTTCTGGCTGCTGGAACACGCTGGGCATCCCCGTGGAGGAGATCCCGGTTCTCCACGGGATTCTTAACAGCTCTGTCATTCTCTTGCAGCGGCACCTTCCACTCCTTGGGAGGAGCCACAGGAATGTCACGCTTGTGCCCGGCCTCTTCCAGCTTCCCCACGATGTCCCTGTGCTGCTTGGTGGAACCAGGGGGCTGCTGTGCCAGGTGCTGCTCTGGCTGCTCCTTGCTCAGCAGCTTCCCAGCTGTGTCTCCCTTGGCTCCGAGGCCCTCGTCCTCCCTGCTCCTGGAGAGGGGCACGGCAGGCTCCAGCTGTGCTTCTGCTGCAGGACAAAACCAACATGGAAAAGGCTTTTCTCAGGACACCTCCTTCTCCTGCCACCACATTCTGTGAGACACGAGATGAGGCCACACAGGAGGATGAGCAGAGCTGTGAGTTATCCCTACAGAAATGGCTGTGCAAGTGGACTTTGCCTTGGCCAAAGGAACTCAGATCTCTCCCAGCTTGATTTTAGAGCTGGTCTGAGCTGTGAACACCCTGTGGAGGGGTCCTGCTCCCTAGCCATGTCCTTACCTGGCTTTGGCTTCTCCTCTGCCCCCTCCTCCTGCCGCTGCTGGTGCATCTCCTTGTGCTGCTCCTCGATCACTGCCAGCAGCTTTGCCTGCTGGTCCAGGAGCTGCTTGTGCTGCACCTGCTGCTCCTTGATCACCTGCAGCAGCACGTTGTGGTCCAGCAGTTTTGCAGGCCCTGCTTCTGGAAAAGGGGGAAAAGACAGAGAAATAAAACCCCTGTGATCTAAAGCCCTCAGAAATCATGGCAGCTCTGCATGGGCAGCTGTCCTTGGCAGGAAGATCCAACTCCACCAACCCTGCCAGGAGAAGGGAGCTGGAAGAGGATGGGATGAGAGCAAAGGACCTGCACACAAATCCAGGCTCAGGCTCCAACCTCCCCTTGCCAGGCAGAGGTTGGAGGGAGGAGCTCAGCCTGAGGAAGGGCTTTGCAGCTCCAGCTCTGATGCCCCATGGACAGGGCAGCTGGGGCCCTGAGGGGAAGGAGCTTTTCCCTGTGATGTGTTCAGGTGTCCCCATGTGCCTCTGCCCATGCCCCTCCTGCCGTGCTGCCAGACCCATTTCACTCCCGTCTCCCTCTTCCCAGGACTCCGACACCAAGGAGCAGCTGGGCCCAGGTGCCAGCATGACTCAGGGCCCCAAGTGGCCCTGCCAGATGTGCCAGAGATGGGACAGGCACCACCTGATGCTATGCAGGGGCTGTGGCCTCAAGACACCATCCTCCCACAGAGAGGGATCAGGGAGATCCGGCCCTGTCCCCACATGCCCCGGGGACACGCTCACCCCCTGCCTTCTCCTGCTTCTCCTCAGTGTTCCGGTTCTCCAGCAGTTCCGCTCTCTCCGGGAGGGGCAGCTCCTGCTTTTCACCTGCAAAGGACGACAGAGCTTTGCTGTCAGTGCAGATGTTCCCTAAAACGCCTCCACGTCGTCCCGGCACCGTTTGTATCCAACCCGACGGCTGCGAGGGAAGTAATAAACCCAATATTTAACAATCCCAATGCCTGGTGGCAGCCAGCCAGCACTAACTACCTCGGCCAATTAACATGCAAGAACAGCTCTAACTGGCTTTTAGACGGGCACTTGGCAATGTGTTCCCTGTCAAGATCTCCCGGCTCCGTGTCCCCGGTGATTTGGGAGCCGTGCAGGAACAGCACGGCACCTGACATTTTGGCGGGTAGCGAACAACTGTTTGACAGCTCTTGCAGTAGCTGTCAAAGCCACCAGATTCCTCCCTTCCCTCAGCAGCTGCCGGAGGGGCTGTGCACACTCACGTGCTCCACTCGTGGAGTTAAAAGGAAGCACCAGGATGGAGATGGGAATGACCAAATTGTCCCGTCTCCAGGGGCATTGCAGGCCTAGAAGAGCTTGCTCAGATGAGCTGCCGTGAAAGGAGCTTACCAGGGTCTGCTTCCTTCTCCATGGGCTTTGCAGCCTCCTCTGCTTTCCTGGGGAGCTGGAGCTGTGACTTGTCCTGTTCAGCAGCCTCGGCAGTGTCACCATCCAGCACAGCCCCCTGTGCTTTGGCTTCCAGCTTGGCTTCCCCTGGCTCCAGCTCCTTGTAGGGCGGCCTTCCACCCTGCTGCACCGCTGCCTCCGGGACCTTCTCCAGATTTGGGACGGGCTCGCCAGTCCCTCCCCGCTGCTGGTTCTCGGCAGCCACTTCCTTCCCTTGTTTTGGGCCCAGTGCCTCCTTCTGGGGCTTCATCCTGGCTGGCTCCTCCAGCAGACGGTCGTTGGCTCCTCCAGGAGCCACTTTGTTCTCACTGGATTCCTCCCGCTCCCGCCCCATGTCCACGACCACCTCATCATGTGGGACAGGGGGCTCGTGGCGATGAGCTTCCCCCACAGGCAGGGCAATCCCTGGGGGGACAGGCAGGGTCAGAGGCAGCAGGCTCCCAGTACACCCAGCACACCCAGTTCCATGCTGCCCTTGTCCAGCCCTGCCTTCTCTCCGTCATCTGGAGGCCACATTCCCAACAAGCCTCCAGAGCATCAAACACTAAATCACCTTCAATCCACCAATACCACCACGGAGGTGGACTGAGAGGAGGGTAAGGAGCAGAGTTCAGGATCTCCATCTGTCCCACAACACACACACCCAACTCCCGGTCCAGCTCCCTTCCCTGGGATCACCTTTACCTTGATCAGGACGGTCCAGCTGCACTTTCTCTTCCACCTTTCCTCTCTCCTCCTCCCTCTTGGGCACCTGCACAGGCACCTTGATCTGTGGCTGCTCCATCTCCTCCTTCTCCTCAGGCACTTTGGGTTTATCACGGTCATCCTCAGGCTCCTCCACCACTGGGTTCTGCTCTGCAAACAGGATGGGGGCAGGGATGAGGTGTGGGATCTGGGAATTGCTGTGTCTGTCCCACTCCCCTTCACCCACCCAGCCCAGCCGCTGATTTCCCTCCTGCCTTAGCACAGTGGGGCTGGGGGAGTTCTTGTTTTGGGGTCACCTGGTTGTTTTCCCTCTCGTGGGTTTTTATGGAGCTGCCGGCAGGGAAACGTGGCTGGGATGGAGCTGAGATGGAGCAGGGAATGGAGCAGGGAATGGAGCAGGGATGGAGCAGGGACAGAGCCGGGATAAAGCAGGGATGGCGCCGGAGTGGAGCAGGGATAAAGCCGGGATGGAGGCGGCTGCTGCTGCGAGCCAGTGCCACCAGATGGTAGCATCCCCCCAGCTCCCTGCCGCAGACCCCGGCTCCGGGAGAGACCGAGCTGGAATCCAGACCCGGCTCCCCCGGCATTGCAAGAGCCGCGATCCAGCCCCGAACACCCCAACACCAGAACCTGAGCTGGGGTCCAGCCCAGCTCCCGCCCTCCCCCGCTGCTGTTTGCTGCGAAACCTCTTAAAACCTCCTTTATTTTGATTTTTCCCGTCTTTTAGTGCCCGAGTGTTCCGAAAGCCCTTCAGATGTCTCTCAGAGGAGGGGTGGGGAGGTTCCCTTTTCCCGAAGCTTTGAGGAGGGGGATTAAACAGGCATTAATTAGGGGAAACTCCTGAGGGAGACGGGGGAGTTTCCCCCCACCTTGCCCTCAAAGAGATGGAATGTTTTTGGAAGACACATCAAACCAGTCACTGTGTTCAGCACTGGTATGACCATATTCCATATTCCACACGGAATCTATTGCACATTCCATGGGATGGGAAGGGTCCCTTCCACCCCCAGCATGGCAGAAAACCCACACAGGGAGTGCACTCTTCCTCTGGAGAGCAGCAGAGAAGGAAATCAAATTGTTTCCCAGCAGTGAAGTTGTTCTGCAGACTTTTTTCCATCCAACAAACTCTTAAAAAAAAAATCTATCTTCTGTAACAAAAAAAAAAAATTCCCAACTCTTCCCCCCTTCGCCCTCCCCCGTGTGATTTCCTTTGGGGAATTAATTCTATAAACATCTTTCCATTTTCTCCTCCCCCTCCGCAGGGCTGGTGCGATTTATTACGAGATGAACTCATGGGAAAGAAGGGATTGCCACAACTTCAGCTGCGTGGGCCTTGCCTGAGCTGGGGAGGGACGGGGGGGAAACAACAAAAATTCACAAAAAAATTAAGTACAAACTCCTGGCCCAGAGGGATCTGTGCCAGCAGGACCTTGAGCCTCTCCAGAAACCCGGACTCCAGCCCGGAGCTCCACACCCAGAGGAGGGACGTGTGCGGGGCTGGCCGGCGTTCCACGTTCCTTCGCTTCGGGAATGATGGTGGGAGGGGAAAAGGACTTGGATTTTCTGAGAAATTCGAGTCTAGTACCCAAGGGTCCCCCTCTCCATTGAGGGACTTCCCAGGGTTCAGCAAGTCAGGGCAGGACACTCCTCCTCTTCAGGAAAAACTGGGCTGCAGGAACCAGTGCCCAGCCCTGGCCAGGGGCCCTGGGAAGCGGGAGGCCGAGGCCGGGGAGGGGAGCGCTCGGCACGGCTGCGGATGTTCCCAGCTCAATCCTGGCCTCAATGCAAGAAATTATTTACTCCACTGGAGGAAAGTTTCTCGTTAATTGGTTCGTGGAGGCGGGAGATGGCTCCGCTCGGAGAGGACCGGAGCATCCAGAGAACCCCAACACAGGCAGGGCTGTTCCCACAGCGGATGGAACGAGGAGCTGAAGCAGTGGGATGATGTTCGAGGGGAAATAAAAAGGAGGGGGAATTAAAAAGGAAGAGAAGAGGAACTAAGAGGGAAGACGAGGGGAAGCTTTCCTTGCCAGCAGGAACCGGAGGAGTTAAAGCCGGCAGTTTCCCTGCCCAGAGCAGCAGGTGAACCCCCCGCGGGCCCAGGGCAGCCCCAGGGGCCGGGGGAGGCCCCCACTCTGCTCCGGGAGTGTCCCTGGCAGCCTCCATCATAAATCAGGCAGAGGCACGTTCCCCGCTCTGCAAACAATGCAGGAAAAGCCCAAAACACAAACAAAACACAAAACCCAAAAGTCTCCACGCCGCAATAAGGCCAAGCTGCCTCTAAGCCATCATTTGCTCAGCGGGAGACAAAATTAAGTTCATCATCAGGGCGTGAATTAACAACCTCTCAGGCTGCCTGGAAATCCATCCGGGGCTCCAGGTGCTTTGTAGGGAAGAGTTTTGCTGGGGCTCTGCCTGTCTTCTTGCCCTCCAGGCCCCTTTGGAGCGTCTTCCAGTAACGCTGCGCCTCGTCATGTTTTATGAGCGGCCTTGGACTTTACAGGCAAGGCCTGAGAGGCTGTAAAAGCTTTTTGGCTCCCAAGGAGAGGCTGGGGTGTGAGGCAGCACCGAGAGGGTTCGCTCTGACCCCCCGGCTCTCCGGCAGCTCCGCTCACACGAGGGGAAGCCGGGGCGTCCTGCAGCTGATTTGTGTGTGTGCGTGCCTGGGTGTGTTGTGGTTTGCCAACAGCCTCTCCAGGCTGCCATAAAATTTCATGATTAGCAACCTAAAAGCTTCCCTTCTCCCCTCCACTCCTGGTTCGGATCGTTGCAATGGTCCCAGGCAGGCACTAAATCCCTCCTCACACGCTTTTGCAGCCTCTCAGAGCCGAAATGTTCCTCCACAGCCCCAGCCCCGGGCAGAGGCAGCGGGATGGGCCCCGCTGGGCTCACCCCCAATCTGGGGGGGAGCCTTAGGGACAGCACAAGGAGCTCCAGGACACACCACCCACACCAGGGCGCTACCCCAGGGCTGACCAGGGACACGGGGTTCAGGACCTGCTTGTGCCAGTGCAACTCCAGAGCTGCTGAAATTCCTTCATCGCACGATATGGAGCAAGATCCAGGAGCTCGTGCCAAGGAAAACGGAGCTGAACAAGCGGGGCAGAGGGTCGGGGGCAAACGCTGCCCTCGGACATGCCGAGCAGCCCCAGAGCAGGGCAGGGCCGGGCCCTCCCCGGGGAGCCCCCAGCCCAGCTGCGCCTCCAGGAACCCTCCCTCCCCCAGAAACGGGTCCAGATTTCACAAGGTTATGGAATGGCATCCCTGAAATTAGTTCACAGTTGTCTCCTGACGCACCAGCAGTAAAAACCAACCCAAATTACCAGAGGCTGCTGGTTCCTTTTCTGTGTCACAGGCACTATTAAAAGCTCACTCGCACAAAGCACCAGGGAGAGCCGCCGCGGAGCCAAGCTGTTCCTGCAGCTAAGCAGGATGCAGGAGCCACGTTCCACACATCTCCGGGGCTGCTCCGGCTGGGAATGCCGGCAGGGACCCAGCCTGGCTTGGGCAGGTTGCTTTGGGGGGTCAAAGCACACTGATGCCGGGATAGATGATGCAGGGATGCCACGCGCCAAACGCAACCCCGAATTTTGCCCCAATCCACGTCACACAGCCCACCCCATCCCACAGGACAGAGGGATGGCCGGAGCACGGTGCCCAGCACACCAGGAAAAGGGCTCTTGCACAAGGAGCCTGAATCAGGGCTTTGTTACCCAACATTGCACAACGCCAGGGAGAAGATGAAGCAGCAACGATCGAGTAAGGAGCTGAAAAATATTACAAAATCTTAATCCCCCCCGAGACCCTCGAGGGTGCTTTAAATACGGAGAGAAATTGCCTAATTAGCTTTTTTTTTTTTTTTTTTTTTTTAAATGGATAATTGCCTTCCTGAGCTTTCAGAGGCAGCTTAGCAACCTTTTAACAGAGGCGCAGCCGCGGCGCGGAGCGGCAGGACGGGGCTGGAAGGGGTTTTATCCCTTTCCCGAAGAGCTGCTGACAGTAAAACCTCCAGCACCACAGGCTGGGGCTGTAATGGGCACTTGGGTGTCGTTAGGAAAAACACGATGCCGAGGCCGCTGGTCAATACGTGTTCACATAAAAGGCCAATGTTCTAATATTCATAATCCCCGGGCCCACGGGGCAGGGCTTTAATGAAAGTCTCTCCAGCTCTGGGCTCCACAACATCAAAGAGGCCAATAAAACTCCTCTCACACGCTGACAGGCGGGAGGCAGACGGGGGAAGGCAGCGCTGGGGAAAGGCCCTGCGGTTTGCCTTGGATGGGGCAGCACTGGAAAGGGCACGGAGCAAGCCTGTGCCCTGGCAAGGGGCTGAGCGCCCTCTGACCCAGAGGCACCTTGTGCCTGGAAGAAGGGGTCTGGAAGCACCCACCGCCCACAGAAAGGTCTGGGAGCACCATCCTCCAGCCGGGAGAGGAACCTGCAGCCAGAGAAGGGGCATAAGGCACCCTGTGCCCTGGGGAAGGGGCTGAGCACCCTGCAGCGGTGCTCGGGGAGGAGCCGTGGGATCCTGCTGCAGCCCCGAGGGCGGAATTCGGCCCATCCGGAGGGCACCCAGGTGCCGGGGGCGGCCCAGCCCGCATCCTGCGCCCCTGGAACGACAGGATGCAGCTGCTGCGGCGCGTTCCAGGCGGCAGCTCCTGCTCTGCAAAACAACGCGGGCGAGGACGAGGGGGAGCCGCGGCGGGGGATGAAGGGCACCATTTAACGCCTCTCATTGCTAGTCAAGCCGACATCCTGCAGAGGCACAGCGAGGCACAGATCCAAGGAATCGCAGCGGCGGCTCTCCCGGGGCAGCCCCACGTCCGCCCTGCAGGTCCTTGTACCCCTTCTCTGCTCGGCTCCATCTCCCCCCTCTTCATCCTCCGGGGGGACGGAGCCCCCACAGGCAAAGCGACCTTAGGGGGACAGCTGAGCTTTCCCTCGGAACCGCACGGCTC
Source organism: Brachypodius melanocephalos (assembly GCA_013398615.1). Classification (NCBI taxonomy): domain Eukaryota; kingdom Metazoa; phylum Chordata; class Aves; order Passeriformes; family Pycnonotidae; genus Brachypodius; species Brachypodius melanocephalos. The sequence continues at coordinate 965,241 of VZSR01001755.1, forward strand.
CTCCCTGGGAAGTTTATGACCCGGGAGCACTAAACCCGCCTTCCTCCTGGGTGGGATTATTTAATCCAGCAGCACTCAGAGCTGCTGCCGGCGGGCTCCGGGATCGCTCGGATGATCAGAGCCTGGCATCCTGCTCCACCGCCCCGGCTCACGCCGAGAAGGGGAGAAGATTCAGCAAACTCCAGCGGACACCGTGTTTTATGGGATTTTTTTTATTTTCCCAGTCAGAACACGTGTCATTAGCGATTCCTCCTGAAAGGAGCAGCTGTTCTTTGGCCATTACTGCTCCAAAATTAACCAAGACGGAAGAATTCAATCGCATCCCTCCTCCAGGCCCTGCTGACGGCTCCATTAAGGGATTGGGAGCGTCTTTTGCTCGGAGCTCACCAGTATCCGCACGCCCGGGAAGGCACACGCAGCCTTGAGTAAACCACGAGTAAACCACAAGTAAACTCCACCGCGGTGCAACCCAGAGTGAATGTTATCGGCAGCAGCACCGGTGTGGGAGACGCTCCAAACTGCCGGGCAGGAACCCAGCCAAGAACCAGGAGGGAGGATAATCTCCACAAGAGCCAGCCCCTTTCTCCCTTCCGCTCTCAATCTCTGCGAGGATATTTCAAGGCTTCCAAAGAACAAAAAAAAACCCCGCAGGAGCAGAAGGAAACAAAACTGAAGCGAAGGAACAGGACACGGCAGGGCCGAGGGGCAGCGCGGGGTCAGGCGGCACCTGCGCGCCACGGCCTTGCTCCGGAGCAGCTGGGAAAGGGAGGAGCAGCCGTAATTCCATCAGCAACCCCAGCAAACAAATAATAAATAACAAGAACCAGTAAACAAAGCTGAGGCATAATCACAGGCTTTGTCAGAGCAAAAGCAGAGTCCAAATTTATACCCTCGGCACCAAAAAAAAGAGGCAGATCCCATAAATTTCCCTTACCTTCCAGGGTGATGGATGGCTGGTCCTTGGGCTGGCAGAGGGGGAGAACAATCCTGCTGGGCCAGGTGGGCACGGTGCTCATCCCAAATAGGGATCCCTGTCCCTCCAGGGGATCTCAGGCCTGCACCACACCTTTCCCCCCCCGCAAAAGAACAACTCCCACAAAGTACCATTGGAGGTCACAGCGGCTTTTCCAGCAGACAAAAGTGCAGCTTTTCCTGGGAAAAGGCCCCAGGGAGCTGGGAGGATGCACAGAGCTGCCTGGAAATTACCCTGCTTTCACCACACTTCAAAAAAAACCCCTTCTCCTTCTTTTTAAGAGGTGAAGCTGGGGACAGGGCTGGGCAATCCAAGTGCAGCAAGCACATACCTGGAAGTTTGACCGAATCCTGGCCAATTCTGTTCTCCTCTCTGTCCAGGTGCTCCAAGCCCACTGCTTCTGTCCTCACAGGGGTGTCCTCGGTGGCAGACAGGGTGGTGTAGGTGCTGATCACCAGCATTCCCAGCCCAATCCACAGGATAATCTGCACAGAGTGCCAGAGGGCCAGTGAGCACAGGAAATCCAAGGGGACTGCTCCCCACGGTATTCCCATGGTGCCTCCACAGAATTCCAAGCTCAGCACAGTGACATGTGTTAGGGAGAGAAGAGGAATGTCAGAGAGAAACAGGAAAACCAGTTGCTCCTGGCTGAGGTTCATATTCGGGTGCAGAGACATGGGAATGGGAATTTCAGAGGCTGGAAGCTGTTGGAAAGGCTTTGGAAGGGCTCAAAAGTGAGTGGAGTGAGTGGACAGGACACAGGGATAGGAAAACGCATATGGCATATACAATTTCTGCTGCAAAGACTCATTCCCTGGTATTCCCAGCATGAGAACTCCATGAAATTGGGTCTGGCTGAGCACAGAGGAGCCTGGCCTGGTTACAGCCCCCAACCATTCCAGGGAGCTGCTTAAAAAACCCTTGGGTTTGAAAGCAAGGGTAACACGTCCACAGGCAGGTCCTGGTCACAGGGCTTAAGGAGCTGCTGAGAAATTGCTCCCTGACTCCCAGAAAGCTGAGATCAAACAGGATAAAAATAGAAGGATGGAATCTGGATCCTGTGGAGGGAAGGGCTCTTGGAATCTCTCTACCTCAAAAAAGAGAAAGTGATGAGCAGCAAAAGAATTTTTACAGCTTGTTACGTGATGACAAATTGGTCTAAAAGGATCTAATTCCACGTGAGTCATAAGAAATGTTGGATGGCACTTGGACAACCTGGTCTAGTGGAAGATGTCCCTGCCCATGGCAGGAGGTAGAACTGGATGATGAGCTTTAAGGTCCCTCCCAGCCCAAACCATTCCATGATTCCATGACTCCCAGTCCTCACTGTGCAGATTTACATCCCAATCCACAGAAAGCACAACAAAAAGATACTTCTCAGTGCAGGGAAAATCAGGAACAGCCACAGGGAGCACTTCTACCACTGGAAGCTGCCAGAAAACTGCAAATCAAGGGGAGAGGTGAAATGGGAAGGAGGAATTCAAACATTGGCACTGCCAGAGGGGGAGGAGGGGCCGGTGCTTTCGTACTGAGGGAGGTCACCCAGAAAGATGGAGCGGCGTGGTCAGAGCCGGGCCCAGGAGACCCCGCAGGGCCCGTTCCCAGCACGCCCCGCAGACAGCCCGACGCCTTCGGAAGGAAAAGGCTGGCGGGACGTGGAGCTGCTCTGCATCAGGGGCAGCGTGGCCAGGGAGCAGAGGCCAGACCTTAGAGCTGCTGCAGAGGAAACAGGAGCAGAATGCGCTGCCTTGCCTTGCCCGGGGTGCACAAAGAGCAGATATCCTGCCATCCACCCCCAGGGCAAACGCCGAGTCAGCAGGTCCTGCACTGCTGCCCTGAGCTGCTTCACTTCCTCCCCTCCCACAATCCACAGCCCCGGCACAAATGCATTTTGTGCCTGGGAGGCTGTTCTGGCACCTTCCAGAAACAACAGCGGAGAGGAAGAGCGTTTCCACAAAGAGTATCTATTCTGGTGCCACAGGAACCAGGAGCAACGTGGGAGAGGAGGGAACTGTAGGAAACGGCTGAAAACATTAAATGCTTTAAAAGGATTTTTGTTGTTTCTTATCTTAGTGGGGAACCAGGGGCTCAAATGCCTCGGGTTGAAACCCCTTTGATTGCTGCACATTTGGAGTTCAGCTGCGAGCTCCCGGAGCAGCGGGTACGGGCACACGTGGCAGCCGGAGACAGGCTGGGCTGTCCCTGAGCCGCCCTCACCCAGCTCCCCCCTCCTCACCTACCCCCTCCCCAAGAGAAGACCAGAATAAAAGGGGCCATGATTTGGCTTAATTCCATGGAGACGCTCATGACATGGAAAAGCAGGCAGTTTGTGCTCAGGGGACCACCAGGACAATCGAAGGAATGGGAGTAAGGGCTGCAAGGACTCGGGTGCTCAAGGAACCAATCCAGGCAGAGGAGCCACCAATCCCCACAGCATCCAGAGATTCTGGAACCAAAGGAGGCTCAGCACTGCAAGGCACTTCTGAGCCAAGGTCTGGTCCCATGGGAATGATGTCCCCCAAACCCAGTGATCCCACTGAGAGCAGAGGCCTTTCTGCAGGAGCCCCTCTCAGCATGGACACAGTGAGAGGCTGTGGAAACTCCTGGGGCAGGTCAGCACGGCCAGGGCTCATCTCCCTGGAGCCACGCTCCCAGCACGGATGGGAATTCAGGAGAGGAAGTTTACGCAGCCGTTTCCTCGGCCGGTCGCGCTCCCTCGGTCCTCCTTCCTCCCAGAAGATGACTCCAGCTCTGCACAGCACAGCCATTAGCTCAGCCCTTCCCCTGCAGCCCGGGAAGCAAACACGCTGCGTTTGTGTGGCGTGACGCCATCCCCGTCCTCCTGGACACCGAGCGTTCCGAGGGACGGAGTCATGGTGAAGGAATGCAGAGCCCCGGTCACTGCAGGGTCCCTCCTCAGAGGTGCTGTGTTTGGGGGGCTCTACCCCTGGGTGTGCTGCTGGGGAAGGTCTGCTGGCCCCTGCGCTGCCAGGGAGGGGCAGAGGGAATCTCTTTTCCACCAGCACAGGAGCGAGCCAAGGGGTCACTTCCTGACCTCCGGCAGCTCCTCTTCCCCAACTGGGACAACAGCAACTCCGGCCTCCCTAGGAGGGGCCTCTCAGACAAGCTTGTGTCAACACTGGGAAGGCAACACCTTCCTGTTGGCAGCTACACGCTCTGTTCACAGACCCCCACACACCCTGCGGCAGCTCTGCCAAAGCCGGGGCTCTCGGGGAGCAGCGGGACGCGGACCTTTACAGGAACAGATGCTTAACCACAAGAAAGGGAACACTCTCCCTGCTTCACTCACAGCACTGTGTGCCTGACTCCAGGCTTTTTAACTGCTCTGGGACCTGCCTTTCCAACCTAACTCTTCCAACAAGGGCACTCCCAGCCCAGCCTGGCTGAGCAGCAGCTCTGATCCTTCCCAGTTCCCCAGCAGAAGCCCTTTGCTGGCCAGCAAACATCTGCCCATTTCCCTCCCCCATCCAAAATCCTCTTCACTACTTTTAGTGCAAAATCCCCATTTCGTAGCCTCAGTTTGCACCATCTCCTGTAAAAACCTGGCCTTCCATGTCACCACCTGCCTGACACTGGACTGCTGGGTGCCAGAAGTGGCCTGATAAAAGCAGCCAGTTCTCAGCAGCACGAGAGCCAAGATAACCCAGAGAAGTGTAAAAGCTGGCACTGAGGTTTGCTGCTCTGAAGGAGGCTAAAGCTGATGGAGGCAAGGAGGGAGAATGTCCATGTATGCTGTTTGGACAGGGACAGGGACAGGAAGGGAAGGACAGCTGAGCCCAGAGCTCCTCTCCTCTCCCCCCGCCCGCCACCTTCCTCAGGAGCTGACTTTGATGGAGTGGAGCACCTGATCAAAGGAGAGCAGGAATGAAGGAGGAGACCAAAGACAGAGCTCCAGGGAAAGAATAAATGAGCCTTTGCAAAGACCTGGAGGGAGGAGGAGAAGGTGGGCTCCGAGTTGGGCTGTGGAGGTGGGGAGGTGCTGAGCAGGGCGGGCAGGTGTGTCCTCGCTCCGAGCAGGAATGCAAACCTGACAGGCAATGGATCACTCAGGGAAGGCTGGACAGCTTGCTGCCAGCCCCTCGAGAGGTAACCCGGGGCCTGATGCTTCAGATAAGCCCTTCCTCCTTTGTGGGGATTTCTGCAGGACAAACATCTCCCTCAGCCTCGTGACTGGGTTTGGGGTCAGGCATTGTGAGGGCCCCAGTGTCCCACCCCGAGCAGCTGGGCTGAGAGCTCAGCCTGTCCTGAGTGCAGCCTCGAGGCACTGCAGGGAAACACTCTGGCTCAGCCGGAATAGAAAGCAATTCTTGAAAGTGTTCTTTGTTTCCGTGAAAAACCCAGGCTGGCATTCAGACTCCTGCTCGGGGTTTCACTCAAAGAAGTTCGGAGCTGAGTGTCAGAATTCAGAGTGAAAGCTGGAAAGTTGGACTATTTCCTTGTGTCAGGGAAAGCGCAGGGAAGAAAAAAAATACACCCTGCTTAAAAATTTCATGTAGGTTTGCAAAGCCACAAGTCATTAAGCACAGAACAAGCCACCAGTTCTGTGGGTCCCACAAAAACGTGCTGCCCTCCCCTGCTGACTCCACACTGTGCCCAAAACCTTATTCCCAGCCCAGCACTGTCCTGACTGGGAATGTTGGGACAGAGGCCTATGAAAAAGGCAGTGGATTAAATTATTGTCAGGAAAAAAACTCAAAACCTGTTAATTTCAGCCCACGGTATTTGCAGGAGCAGAGAGATCAAGCCCAGCAAAAAGCCACTTTGTTTCAGTCCCTGAGGAGGCCAATTCAAACTGGAGCAAAAGGAAAAGTTAAACTTCTAACAGCCTCTGAACGACCCCAATCCCTCAGAAAATCAATTCCTGAAGCAACACCTCGATGTGTGTGTTCCTTTTTACTATTATTTTGGTTGAAAGCAGAAAGCTGAGGGTCGGCAGCACAAACCACATCGTGGAGCCCTGTTTGTTTTACCCAGCCCGGGCAGGTCGGGATGTGAGGCTTTAAGGTTTTACAGGCTGCCTGGATTTCCTGTTCTGAGGATCCAAAACCTGAATCCCACCAGGAGGAGGACTGGAAGCAGCATTTTATGCACAAAATGACTGTTTCACTTGCTGCTGGAGGGACAAAAAGAGCTGGTGTTCCAGCTTGGGCCAGCACCTCTGCCACTGTCTGTGCATCCCTAGGTGGTGGACACCCACCCAGAACAGCTCCCACCTGCACTGGGCAGACAGGAGGGGGAGGCTGGAGGAGGTGCTGAGCAGTTTTTCTGTGCTGCAGCTGAATGAAGCACGTTCCCAGGCTCTGCAGAGGGCTTAGGGGGATGTCAAGCAGCATCAGCACTGACCTGTGAACAAAGCGCATTCTTGTGGATCTTCTTGTAGATAAGAGCTGGGCAGATGAAACAAATGAGGCTTCCCATGGTCGCACCTGTCAGGCCCAGGACTGTTTCCACTGGGGAAGAAGAGGAAAAGTCAGCAAAGGTCTTTTCCAGGAGTGCCAAAGCAGCAGCACGGGACGGCTGCCAGAGCCCTCGGGCAGGATGGGGTGTGAGTCTGGTCACCCCAGCCAGGAAAACAAACAACAGAGACCAGAGAAAGCAGCCAGCCCTTGTTCCCAGCTCCTCACTCACCGTTTGGGATCATGATGCCTCCGACCATGGTTCCAAACACAACAGCCAACGTCAGGGCTTTGAAGCGGAGCGGCGGCATGTAGCCCCCGGCAGCAAAGGTGCCGTCCTTCTGCTGGGAGAGCAAGGGTGGAAGGGGAGAGTTTAGCTCTGCTATTGCAGTCCCCAGACCCTCAGCAATGCTCCCTGCAGCTCCAGCCCATCCCAACTGTGATCCCCTCAGCTGTGCCCCAGTCCCCGTGCAGGGACTCAGAGAGCAGCCCAAGGCCAAGGGCAGGAGGAAGGAGCTCAGGGGTGCAGCAGGAGGGAGAAGTCACAGGGGAAGAGCTCTGGCTGTGCTAGGCAGAGGTGCTCCCCAACAGCTCTGGGAGCAGGGCCATTCCTGCTGGCTATGCCACAGGAGCAGCTCCTCTGACTGGGAGACATCCCAGGGAGCGCACAGGGGAGGATGGGTGCTGCTGGGCAGCTGTGGAGGAATTCCAGAGGCCTTCTGCTTCCCATCCCATCCCATCCCATCCCATCCCATCCCACCTCCCGAGTGGGAGGTGTGGAAGGCAAGGCCCCAGTGTGCCCTGCAGGCCCAGCAGGTCTCAGCTCTGCTGCTGCACAGATGGGAGAGGAAGGCAAAGCGACACCTTCAGAGCCCAGCCAGCCACGAGCTGAGCCCAGGCCAGATCCCAAGTGCTCCCAGCGCTTCCTCCTGTGCACCCGCTGGCTCTCACCGACCGTCTGCCCCCATCCTCAGGCCCTCTCAACGTGAGAAAAGAGCCGGGGGCTTCTCACAGGCAGAAGTGGCAGGATTCAGAGCTATAAATTGCTCAAGTTTTATTTCCTGCCTAAGAGGTTTCTATTTATGCGGATACACAAAGGCCTCAGAACATTCCCACAATCTCTCACTGTTATTTGCTGAATCCCATCGGCGCGCTCCGTGCGCACAATGCACAGAGGAGAACACGCCACTGCCACAAGGGACTCACAGTCTCCAGCACACAGACCAGCTTCAGTCACAAAGGCTGGCTGAGGAGCCGGCCCTGGGAAAGGTGGAACGTGTGGGAGAGGGCTGTATCCCATATCCCACTGCCCACCCCCACACCGGGCCGGCACCGCAGCCCACGAGGCGCTGGAGGAAGGGGACATTCGAACCCAGAGGAGAAAGAGCTGCTCCAGGGCTGCTGGCAAAGGTGCTGGGTGAGAATAATGGAGCAGGAATGAGCAGGCACATAAGGAAGCAAGAAGAAACGGGGCTGGGTTGGGCTCCGAGGCCAGGAACAGGAGCTTGAGCTCAATGAGTAGGCCAGCAAAAGGACAGCAGCTGGAGCAGCAGGAAATGAGGAGGCTCCGCTGCTTTCAAAAGCACAATTCTCCCTCTTTTTGAGGGGAAGACCCATCTCAGCTCTGAGCTGTGTAACATGCCTGTGCCAGAGCTGGAATCCCCAGCAGAGCAGGAAGAAGCAGCCACGGGACATGGGCTTTACACTGGGAACTCCAGCCCTTCGGCCCATGGAACTCCTCTGCAGAGAGGACACGAACCTCCAAGTGCCAGAGATTAATCATTGAGCGGAGCAGGAGTCAGAGATGGCCACAGACCCCTGCTGCACTGTCACCACACTCTGGACACGGAGGATTTGATGGGAGTTGAGGCTTTGTCCCTCTGCCACATGCCGTTATCACCAGAGTCTCACAGAGCCAAGGCAGGTTTGGGGCCCCGTCAGAGACCAAAGAATCACAAAAACCCTTCAAAAATCAAGTTTCCCACCAAGGCAGCCCTGGGATCTTACCTGCTGCTCAAAGAGCAGGGTGTTCAGTGCCTGTCTGCAGGGCAGGATCATCATGGGGAACCCCACTGCCACCGACATCATGAATCCCACTCGGATCATCTCCGTCACCACGTTGGAGGGGAAGTTCATCAGGACATTCCCAGCAATGGCCTCGGTGTAACTCACGTAGCCAAAGAAGCCCACCTGGGGAGGGGAGCGGGGTTGGACTCCCAACATTTCACCCCTGCCCCTCACAGAGGGGACAGGGGGGTGACCTCGCGTTGGAGCAGCCAAGTGGCAGCGTGAGGTCACTTCCAGCACAACCTGCCAGCAGCCCCAGCACCCCAAAACCTGGGACAGGTCGTTAATCAAGAGTGGGAACTGCCTAAAAACAAGTTGCTCATCAAATCCAGGGGTTTTCCTAGAGACACACCTTGCTTGCTGCCAGGCCCATGGATTATCCCTCTCAAACAGAGGGGCTGCCACAATTCCCTGCAGCAGCCTGGCTGCAGAGGGACAAGGCTCTCCTCAGGAATTATTAACCCAGTTTTATTAACTGCTGCCTTATGAGGCACAATTTCCTTCATAACAGGCTGGAAAAAGCTCTCCCCAACTCTGGGCAGCAGCCCCAGTTCCAGGCTGGGCCCAGGAAGAGCAGGGCCTCCACTCTGCCTTCACCCAAGGAAACGTGCTACTCCAAAAACTTGGATTCTCCCAATGCCCCCTGTGCTCTTGGGTTCATCACCTCCCACCTAACTCTGCTTTCAGCACAACGGCTTATCTGTCAGAATAAATACAGATAAGCAGAAACCAGCCCCAGCTGTAGATAAATCCTCATCCCTGTGGCCCCTCCAGATTTCTGGCAAGGGAAGAGAAGGGAAAGTTCCTACCATGATGTAAAAGGTGGTGACCACGTTTAGGGAAGAAGCAAATATGGAGCTCATGATTTTGACAGACGGTTCATCCAAGCTGTCGTAAGTAGGCAGGACCTGACTGTAAAAAGGGTAAAATATTTAGGGAAACCTGCAGAAAATGGGAAGAAACCCCCAATCCCAGCCCATTATCTGCCTCAACCCCAGCAGCAACGAATCCCTGACACCTTCCCCCTCTGGAGCATAAACACCTGCTGCTATTCCACAATTTATACTGCTAATGCCAAGAGATTTCGGAACACTCATAACTTTTAAGTGTTGCAAAAATATTCCTGCTCTCCCCACCCCACCACGTGGAGCGAAACGTGTGATGTAAACATTCGGGTTCAGAGAGGGTTGCAAAATGAATGACCGTTTGTTCCCGGGGCTGCACGTGGCTCGGGGCCAGCCCCAGTGCCAGAGATTATTGTTCTTGGAGCTCTCCGTGCTGATAATTAAAGCAACACAGTGTTTACAGAGGAAAAGCGGGAAGAAGGTTGGAGCATCCCACTGTCTGAAGGAAAAGTTAAACAAACAAACCCCGGCGCAGCGCCTGTCCTGTTTCAGCTCGCTTCACAGAAAGCCAGGAGTGCCAGTTCCCTGGGATTTGGGGTATTTACAGCCTTGGGAAGCCTGGGGAATGTCCTTTTTGACATCAGGTGCATATTTTAGCAACTCATTGACCTCTTGTTACTTTAATTCTAGTGGCTACATCCGGGAACTCTCGGGAGAAGCGGGGGAGCGTGCAGGGAGATGGGAAGGGGTATCCCCAGCTCCAGTGGGCACCAAGCCATTCCCAGGAAGTGTGTCAGGCTGAGGCCAAGCAGAAAGGTCCTTAACCCTTAATCCCCAAATGTCAAAGGAGGCTGAGCACATCGGCTCTGGGACATGGAGGCACCAGCAGGGAGCACGGCCAGCTTCCCTTGAAATCTCTCCATTTAGGATTCCTCCTTGGGAGTGAGGAGACTGGCTTCCCTGGGAATCTCTCCATTTGGGATTCCTCCTTGGGAGTGAAGAGACTGGCTTCTCTGGGAGTCTCCATTTGGGATTCCCCCTTGGGAGAAAGGAGACTGGCTTCCCTGGGAGTCTCCATTTGGGATTTCTCCTTGGGAGTGAGGAGACTGGCTTCCCTAAGTCCCTCCATTTAGGATTCCTCCCTGGGAGAAAGGAGACTGTCTTCCCTAGGGATCTCTCCATTTGGGATTTCTCCCTGCCACCTCCAACTACATTCTGGCCTTCAGCTTCTAAGGGAAGGGTCCAGCCAAACATTCAGGCTTGGGAAGGAAAAAAGAAGGAAACAAGGAAGCTCTGCAGTGTGTGAGATGGTTAAAAAGGTGAATCAGAGGTTAGCAAAATTAAATCTACCCAGGTGAGACTATATAGATAAACTACATATAAAGTCAGGAACAGAATATATAGAGGGCAGAGAGAATACACATATGGGAAGAAATTTAAAATAAAAAATATATAAATATTGCCTAGGCTGGGGACAGTGTATTTTCCTGATGTTTGGAAAAAACATACAGCTTTAGATTGGGTTTGCCACAAAACTGCTGCCATGGAGCCCATATTTAGGCACACACACAGGTCCAGACCAAACCATTTCCCTGCATTTCCAACTCCCAGGAAAACTGTGCTGGGTACTGTGTGGTTTCCATAAGGAAAAAAAAAATTAAAGGGATTTGTTAACAAGGTAAAGCTGCAAGAGAACACAATTCCCTTTGCCAGTTGCAATGGAGACATTAAACAGCAAGCCTGGAGTGTGCCGGGGTAGGATCTGAGCTGCCAAGAGAGCCAGTAAGTGGGAAATGATGATTTGGATCTTGGAGTGGGCGTAAACACAGCAGTCTGAGCAAATTTTATCTGTCACATTCATTTACTGCTGGCACGAGACCTGTTTGCTGGAACTACACAGGGGAAGCCCAGCTCTGCCAGGCTTCCAGAGGAGGATGGTCCTTCCAGAGGAGGCCAGTCCTTCCCGTGTCCAGGGCTGGATTTGCACTGCTTGGAGCTGTCACGGTTCTGGCCAGGTACGTAGCACTCACGAGCTGTCCTGCTGCAGCAGGGAATGCTGCTGGAAACCTGGAACAGCCTGGCCTGCCCTCACCTTCCTCCACTTGGCAGCAGAAACCCTTGCAAAAACAGGGAACTGGAAAGGTGGAAATAGCCTGGTCTGCTCTCACCTCCTTCAACGTGCCACTAAACCCAGGGAACTGGAAATGCAGGAACAACCCTGCAAAGTCAACAGCTGTGTGATCTTGGGAGTGTTCTCCAGGAAATTTGGGGAAGCAGAGCAGCCCCCAGCATTCAGTACTCAGGAGAGGCCCTGTGGGGTTCACACAGTGGGGGGGACACAGCCTTTCCTGGTGCTCCAGCATTCCCTTCAAGAACCAGAGGAATTTCATCCCTCCTGCAGCTGCACCAGAAGCTCACAAGGAGCTGTTTGGCTCATGTTGTGGTCTCATGTTGCTCCATTACAAGAATTCCCAGGTGAAATGGAATAACAAAAGGGTCTGGGTAACAAAAGGGTCACGAGTGAATGAGAGGCTGAACTTCAGCGAGCTGTAAAATACTCTGATGAAAACAAACCACCAAAGCAGATGGTATCTATCCCTTGCAGATCCTCCTGACCCTGTGCCCTCACACAAACTCACTGCAGGAACAACTGCCAGGGCTGGGAATGGCAGGTACTTACGACTGACAAGCAAAAGACATTCCAAAGATGGGGATGCAGCGGAAAATGCCCTCCCAGCGCATGTAACTCACTCGCTGCAGCCACTGCCCACTGAAGAGCCCGTGATTGAAGGAGGACACCACAACCTGCAGCCAGGACAGAGAGCAGGGGTGAGGAGCCAGCCCCAAACAGCCCCAGGCAGCAGCAATGCCAGGCTGGGATAAGAGGCAGCTCTGCCCCAAGCAGCTGGAGCTGCCACCACAGCCCCATCCTGATCCCCCAGCTCCACATCCCACCCACACAGGGCCACCAAGGACCCCGGGAGGATTTCAAGGGATCTATGACATTCCCCCTTTGTTTGATGCCATCAGACATCACAGCACACACCAGGGTGGGACACTTTCCGCCAACACATTAATTAAGAGAATTATGGCTCGAAGCAACCTCTTTTGCACTTTTTAAAATGTGTTTTTTAAAAATGTGCTTTTAAATCCAAACAGGAAGCACCGCTGGCCTTAGAGAATCCTGTTCAGCAGAGAGAGACAAAGGGTCCTAAAACAGGATCCCACCTGCTGCTCCAGGGCCATTTAACAACACCAGCTCACCAAAGAGAAGGAAAAACTTTATGGAAAGGGGAGGAGCTGAGGCCAGGGAGCTCCCTTGCCATAGACACAAGAACTGGCAGGAGTTGGGTTGCACAGGAAGCAGAAGGTAAATATGTCTGAATGTCTGTTTATAATATCCTTGGATGGGGTTTCTAATCCCCAGAGATGTCTCAGTGCAGCCAACTCTAGTGGATGTTGTGGTTTCTTAAAGGCACAGCTCCTGGGAGGCAGCTCTGAGGTGTGACCTGCACAGCCTACTTAGAAAAGCTACATGGAAAGATTTCCCACACCTCCCTTTTCTTCCAGTCCTGAAATTTGGGTGAGACAGGGCTGGGGCTCCATGAGGGAATCACAGGAGCATCTGGGAGGTGAAATTGCTCATTAAAAAGCAACAGGAAGTAGGAAAACGGGGTGGCCGGTGTCCGTACCCACCACGAACATGAACACACTGTAGAAGATGAGAGCCATGGCACTGAAGGACTGGATGGAGGCCATCATGTTCCTCTGGAGGCTCAGGGGAAGGACAATGCACAGGGAGACAGCGAAGAGCAGGACAATCCGGAACGCGCCTGACACCTGGAAAAGAGTCCTCCATAAACACCCGGATCCTCAACACGCCCACCCAATCAGCAAACCCTGGCATGGCTCGTCTTTCCAGAGTGAAAAGCAACTTGAAACAGTGCAATTCTGTGTCTGGAGGTGTTTGAAGATGCTGCAAGCTCGGAGCTCTGTGAGCTCTGACTGTGCTGAGCTGAGACAGTCACTGGGTGCCACTGTTGCTCTGCAGTGTGTGACAGGTCCGAGCTGGAAGAATTTAGGGGGTGGCTGGGGGGGTTAAATGCTAATCCAGCACAAGCTATTTAGGTATTCTCATGGAATTAAATAAAACCTAAATTTACTTGGGGAGACGAGAAGTTGAACGTGTTGGAAACTCCAATCCAGAAAATTAATCAAAGCCTCACACTGGTATTTATTATAGCAGAACACTCTGGAATGCTTGGAAATATTTAATACCTAATTTGGCTGCAGCCTCAACGCATCTTCTTTAACTTCACAGTCCCTTAATCTGAGCTTAGGAGCATCAGGCAGCACAGATAACACTCTACCAAAAATCCTTTTGCTTCCCTGCACTGCCCACGTGCCGGCTCCGAGGAGCACCTCTTGCCTCTGAGCATCCTGAGCCAGCAGCAGGCTCATCACACGGCTGAGGAGGCAGGAACACAGAGACTTTGGCCACAAAAACAGCCAGGGACAGGCCAAAAATCCCTCCTGAGCTACAGGGAGGATAGCTGAGGCAGAGGAACTGCCTGTCACTACCCACTGGGGCAGGAATTAAGGCAGGAAGCATTATCTCTCCCAGGAATCTGCTCCAGAATTAATACAGGACCAAGTGAAAAAGAATTCCTTTGATGGAAATGCCTTATTGGAGTTTTACACAGCTGATTGTTTGCCATATGTCTGAGCTTCCCAGATTTCCCAGAGCCGCAGGCTCCATGCACCAGGATCTGTCCGTGAGGGGACCCCACAAAGCCCCCCTGGGACCCCATGGATTGCTGGGCACACTCTGAGGCAGGAGCTCTGCTGTATCCAGGGAACACAGGGCTCAGAGCAAGGTCTGGGAGCACTGCAGGAGTGATTAATTCACCTGCAATCCGAGCATCTGGGCAAAGAAGTTGGAGCCCAAATCGCCGATGACGACGTAGAAAGCGATGCAAGTGCCCAGCATCAGCCCAATCATGCTGCAAACACAAACAGGGATGGGTTAGGAGAGCCACACTTCCATCCTCAGCACTGGGAAAAGCAGGACACCCCTTCTGCACTCCATCCCAACAAAACAGCCACCAGAGAACCTCCATCCACACCAGACACTCGGAGATACAGCTCTGCCCACAACCCATGCAGAGGTTTAACTGGAAAACAAGCCACAGGGGAAAAAAAAAAAAAAAAAAAAAAAAAAAAAAAAAAAAAAAAAAAAAAAAAAAAAAGAGGAAAATTAATCTTGGAGATGACAAGAACTCCTTGAACTCCTGGAAAAATACAAAAGAATCAGCAGGAGGCTCTCAGAGCCCCGCACCCACAGCAGGACTCTTCCATGAGAGGCTCGATATCTAGTGGGCTCTCCAACGTCTCTCCACGCAATGGACCACACTTTAATGAAAAGATTGTCCATGAACTGCTTCTCCTCCCACTCCTGGACCACTTTCCTTCCCAGTTCCAATTATAGAACGTCCCTGTGGCAATTACAGCCTCTGCTTGCATGGACAAGTAACATCTGAGGAATATTCTGTGTATTTTTAGTGCTGTGCAGAAGTTTGCAGCTGGGAAGAACGAAGGAGCCGGCACCACCACCGGCCCTGGGCTCAACACGCCTGGAAAAGAATCCCTGCTGGAAAAAGCAGGGCTGTGAGGATTGTGCCATCACCTGACATCTGCACTGGGGTCATGGGAGGAAACAGGGATGGAAGCAGGATTCCCCCTTAAGGCACCTCGCAGGGAAGGGAGCACAGATCCCGGGATCCAAGGAAGGAAACACTCCCTCCCACCAACTGAACAGCAGGGATGTCACCCCTGGAAAGCTGCCACGAGTGACAGGGCTGTGATTTCACAGCAGAGCAGGAGAGGAGCTCATCCCCACCTTCTGTGCTCCCAGTGCCTGGGAACGGGCAGGATGGAGGTGACACCTGTGAGCTGTGCTCAGGGCATCTCACTCAGCCTCCTGTGGAATCCCAGGGAGCACAGCAAGGCTCAGAAAAGTTTTCACCAAAGGCACCCAAACTGCACACACTTTGAATCTGCAGCAGATTTACCTTGTTTCCACCAACATCTTTCCTGCTTTTCCGTAGGCATGAAATGCTGGCATAAAAGAGAAAAAAGAGTGCAAGTTAGTCAAAGAAAGGCCCAGAACAGGGCAAGATGTCAGTTCACAATTAGACACTAACAGTGACACAGGGCAGTGCAGCAGGAACCCACCACTGGTATTTTGGGGCTGCTTCCCTCACCCTCCCACTTTCTTTTTCAGCCTTTCCCTTTGGAAACTGAAAACCACATAAGACAGGAACAGGGATGAGGGAAAGCCAGCAAGCAGGTTCTCTTTTTTTTTCTATTTAAAACCAGAAGTGGTGTGAAGCAGCAGCCACACATGGCAGCCATTAAAGGCAATGGGAGAGAAAGTATTCCTGTACAAGACTGTGTGTGGCAAAAGTTAAAGTGGTGCAGAATTCCAAGTCCCCTTTTTATTTTTATCTTCCCCCTCGAACTGGGCTGCCCGACATCCCTGGCTGGGAGAGCTGAGCTAGTGCCCAGAACGTTCAATCCCATTCCCAGAATACCCAGTGCTCCCAACCCACACCAAAGGGCTGCTGCCAAGGCTTTGCTTTCCCCCCTCCCATCCTTGGGTTGGAGCAGAAAATGCTCAGTAGTCCTCAAATCATTGGGTTTTCTCTTAAAAAGACAATGCCAAGAAAAGTTCTTGACTTCTATTTTTAGCTCTTACTGGGCAGAACGGGAATGAGGAGCTCCGGTGCCAAACCCAGACCACAGTGCCCAAATCTGCCAGTGAGGTCCAGCATGAACCCACCACCCTGGAGTCCCCTCTGCCTTCCCTCAAGGCACAGCCCAACATTCCCAACACCCGCCGGAAAACAAAACTTGAATCCTTTCTGGAAGGTTCTTCTGCTATTTTAAATATTAGCTTCAACTTTTGATTTCCTTGGACTCTGCTCGAGCTAAAAATTCAGGAAACGAGATGTTCTCCCACAGAATGAGCAAAAGGCACAGCAGGGACCCACAGCCCCGAGCAGGGATGTGGGGGAGCACCCAAAATAGCAGCTGGATCAGTGACAGGGCAGTGGGACAGCCGCCACCAGGCACCGTGCCCGGGCACGGGGAGCGGCCACTCCGCTCCAGCCTCCTCTGGGAATTCACAACCATGAGGGAAAAGGCAACAGCCCTGGGGGGGGTCAGGCCCACAGATGAAGGGTCTGGGAGGAGAAAAAGGAGCCAGCAAGAGGAAAACATCCCTCCTGGAGATGGGTCAGGCTGAGCTCGGGGTTGGGGGGAATGCAGGAATGGTGCTGCTGATCCTTCCAGAGCACATTCCAGCCTCTGGATATGGACACAGCCCCGGGTGATGCTGGAACCAGCCCATCTCCCTGGCTATTTGCAATTGATGATCAATAAGAACGAGCCTCCAAACACTGTGGGCAGGTGTCCCCACCTGGGGACAATGGAAAAATGGGATTCTTTATCCTCTCCAGGAGGTGAGAAGACTGTAAAATAAACGGTACAGTCAAATCCTTGGAATGGGATCTTGGAGTGCCCCAAACTGGGCAGAGCTTGCTCAGTACCTGGAGAAGCCTTTTAAACCCAGTGTGGTTCCTGGGACAGAGCTTCAGCCCCTTGCCTTGTGGGGCTGAGCTGCCCCCCAGGAGCTGCCCAGCACAGCCCCAACACATCCCAAATGCTGCTGGAAGGTGAGGGATTCATTCATTTCCTGGTTAAATCCATCAGGGAACTGCCTCCCACTTCCCTCCTCACCCACAAATCTCCCTGCAGCCCTTCCCCTTCCCACAGCGGTGACGAGCCAGCGCCAGCCCCAGCCTGGGACACGCTTTGTGCCGGAGCCGTCGCTCCCGGTGTTCCTCCGGAAGGCACTGCCTGCCTGCAGGGAATGTGCACATCTCTCCTCCACAGCTCAGAGCTGCCAAAGCCTCCCAGGAGTGCCCGCAGATGTCCCCAGGCCCAGGCTGTGGGGACAAAGGGGGTCTGTGTGGAGCTGCCCGAGCTCAGAGCATTGGGATGCGGCGTGGGAGCGCTCCCGGCCCGTGGCACCTCTCCCAGGACACCGGGAGCGGGCACAGGCGCTGCTGCCAGGAGGAAGCTGGGAAGCATTACTGGCTCTCTCTGTATTCCAGCCCCTTGGCTCCAGGGCGTGCAGAGGATCCCTTTTTCCCGGGACACGCTCCAAGGTGGAGGGGACTCTCTGTCCTCCGGGAAGCGGCGCACAAAGGCGTACTGTGAGGGGCAGGGAGCAGCGGCACCGGCAGCTGGGCCGGGCGCTCCGGGGGCTCCCCCCTTCCCTCTGGCACCAAAACAACCTCCAAGACCACGGAGCTTCTCCATCTTCTCCGTTTCTAGCAGATACAAGTCGGCAGAAGCCGGGATGTGCTTCCTGGAAGCAGCACCTTGGGCGCTCTGAGGGAGGAGCAAACCCATCTGGCAGCAGCTGGTGAGAGCCCTTGTGCCAGGGCAGCGCCAAGCAGCTCCCTCCTCCCACAGAAAAGTGAGGCAGAACAAGGAAAAGGCGACTTTTCCTGGTGCTTCACATGCCAACGGCGAGGAGTGGAACTCAAACACCTCCTCCTGCTCCCCAAGGCAGTCAGAATCCCACAAGAGGCCATGAGCAGAGGCCAATCCCGGCGCCAGCGCTGAGCTCTGAGGGCGGCTGGGCTCTGCCAAAACCCACCCAGGGATCTTCCAGATGTTTTTATTTTCTCAGCCCTTTGGAACCTCGCTCTGTTTCCTCTCTGCTGAGCCATAAAGGAGCTCCCAGCTCGGATCCAGGCAGCCCAGCTCTGTGCCAGGCTGGCAGGACCCGCTGTCCCGGCAGCGCTGGGTGGGGAACTTGTGCCCAGACCCATAATTAATTCATCCCAGACCCACAATTCATCCCAGATGGCTCCCGGGAGCTGGGGTTTGGATCATCTCCTCCCCACGGAGTCAAAACAACTCAGCACCCATTAACAGGGCTGTGGGGAGCAGGATCCAACCCCAGCACTGCCCCGGGGAGAGGCTGAGGCAGAGCAAGGGGAACTGGGAACTGCAGCAAGAAAACATCTGTTGTTCCAACAGCCTCACTGAGGAAAAGTAAACTGGGAGGCCAAGGTCACAGTGCTGTTAGAAGAGCAGGAGGGCTGGGAAGCAGCCCCAGAGCTGGGATCTCACCGAGGCCGGGGTAGGTCCTGCGCTTGCTGAGGTTGGCCGACTTCACCAGGAACATGCAGGACTGGTGAGTCATCCACGAGCAGAAGATCAGCAGCACGGCTCCCAGGAGGATCCCACACTGCAAGGGAGCAGAGACCAGCAGGAGATGGGGGTCAGGCCTCCCTCACAGCCCACCCAGCCTCCCTCAGCATCCTCAGCTTCCCCCATGTGTTCCAGCCACGTTTTTGCCTCTTTCAGGAAGTTCTCTCCCCTTCCTACTGGCTCCACGGCACAAGGACACGTGGAGCACAGCCTGCTTCCCACAGCTCCCAGTCCAGGCACTGAGGAGTGAACTGGGAGCAGCCTGTGCAGTAGGATTTCCTCCTTGACTCATCCCTCCACAGCTCCCAGCGGGTCCAGGGAGCACAGGCAGACCCCGAGGTGCCACCTCTGCTGCAGGCTGATTATCAGCAACCAGCTGGCAGCACAAAGGCAGCTCCTGCCTCGCTGCCTTCCCTGATCACAGGGCTGGGAACCACGGGGCACCAACCAGGGGACTTGGAACAAGCCCAAACCCCAGAGAGGGGTGTAGGGGCACAGCTAGGGTTTGGAAAAACCTCTAAGTCAACTCACTTTTACGGTATGGGTAAATCCTTTGATTTAATTTTTCCCTTCTCCTTACAAGACAGGCAGGAACGATCAGCTGGAGACCACAGGACAGGGAAAAACCCGAGTTTGGTGCAGAAGGTTTGAGTTGGAGACTTCTCAAGTAAGAAAAACGCAGTGTTTGGAACACGAGACGCGCGACCTGGGTCTTAAGCGTTTCCTTTGCTGACTTTCCTTTCCAACCAGGGAACAACCCCCCCAAATTCGGACCAGAAGGAGGAGCTCGCAGGGGCTACCCCGGGCGTGGAGGAGCTCGCAGGGGCTTCAGGCTGCCGGGGCACGGACCAACACCCCCGCCCCAGCCCCGGGGACACCGGCAGGACCC
>VZSR01001755.1:1020795-1046567 GCA_013398615.1 Brachypodius melanocephalos
CCCCCCCGGTGATGTCCCTGTCCCCCCAGCCTGGCTGAGCCCCCGGCCGCCGCCGCCGCCCCGGTGCCGGGCGAGGGTCGCTCGCTGCGGGGGCTCTGGGGGACCCCTCCCCGGCGCGGGGGGGCTGCAGCGCCCCGGGCCCGGCTCAGCTGCTCCACGGAGGCTTCGAGGTGTGCGAAGCGATCCGAGAGCCGGCCCAGCTGCTCCTTCAGGCCGCGGAAATCCCGGTACAGCTCGTCCAGGGCCCCCGACAGCGCCGGGATCCTGCGGGGGCAGCGGCGTGAGGGCAGGGACCCCCAACTCTCCCCCCAAGTATCCCCGCAGGGACCCCCGGCCCCTCACCGGCCGTAGTCGGGCAGCACGGTCTGGTGGTCGGACAGCAGCAGGTTCCGCAGCTGGGACGTGATGGCGAATTTCCAATTGTCCAGGACCAGCGTCAGGTTGGCGCAGCCCCTCGCCGAGGGTCTCTGGGCTGGAGGGGCCGGGCTGGGACCACGAGCAGCCCCCCAGGAGCAGGAGCCGCCCCCAGCCCCTCACCTGGGACCCCTCCAGCCCGGGCCAGACCCCCCCCGGGACCCCTCCGGCCCCACACCCAGGGCAGCTGCCCGGTCAGACGCTTCCCCGCGCCCACACCCAGGTGGGAAGGGGGTCCCGAGCGGGGCGGGGGTCCCGAGGGGTGACCATTACCATCTGCTCCATCGTCCCACGCCGCCGGCCGCCGGCCCGGCCTGGCCGCGCAGCCCAGAGCCGCGAGGAGCAGGACGGGGAGCAGCCGGGCCATGGCGGGGCCGTGTCCCCGTGTCCCCAGGGGTGCGGTGTCCCCCAGGGCCGGGCTGGGCAGGTGCCACCTCCCCGCTGCCGCTGCCGCCGCCGCTCGCCGGGCTGCGCTCCCCGGCTCTGGCTGCCGCCGCTCCCGCTCCCCCTTTTCCAGGCTGGGGCTGGCACCGGGCCCGGCCGCACGCGGCTCCGGGGCTGATTGCAAACAGACCGCGGACACGAGCCCGGACACACGGTCCCGGCGGGAATGCGGAGCGTCCCGGCCCGTCGCCGTGATGGAGTGCAGGCGGCACGGTCCCGGGGAGCGGGGCTCCCCCGTTCCCGCTGGGAATGCCGAGCTGGCTGGTCGCAGGTGACAAAGCACAGGAGGCACGGTCCCACACTGTTCCAGTTGGGAACACTGAGCATCCTGGTCCTATCCTGGCACAGATGGTGGCACCGTGCCGGGCCACAGTGTCCCCCCACTCCCATCGGGAATACAGAGCATCCCAGCCCCTGCCTGGCCCAGGTGACGCACTGGGGTGCAGCGTTCCCTCATTCCCGTTGGGAATGTGGAGCAGCCCGGGACAGGTGACAGAGTGCAGGAGGCTCTACTTTGAGGTGCTTTTATTCCACGTTACTTGCAGCCCCCGCGCCTGGGTCAGCCCAGCCCGGCCCGGGCGCTCCCAGCGCTGCGCCCCCAACCCCAGCACACCCAGGGGAAAAGCAACCGCAGCCCGGAGCCGGGCCTTGGGATGAAGCCTTTGGAAAGCCCCAGCGAAGGGCGGGTCTGGGCACTGCTGTCCTGGAGCAGGACAGGCCCTCCGGACCCTGCCCATGAGGGGACACGGGGCAGTGCTGGAACCGGTGCCCCCGGGATTGAACCAGATCCCGCGGAGCCAGGGCTGGGGAGCTCCAGGATGGGCCTGGGGGTCAGAGGCGCTGTCAGAGGAGGGCTGAGCCCCTCCAGCATCCGCCTGCCCCTCTCCCCTGCCCAAGACCCCCGAGCCCCAGCTCCGGCCAGGACACACTCCCGAGGGATGTGGGAAGGCACCAACTGGAGGACTGGCTCCCAGGGCAGGATGGAGGCGAGGTGGGTGCCCGAGTTACGTGGCTGCCCCGCAATCCTCCCCTGGGAGCCCAACCGTGCACAGTGGGGGAGACAAGGCACCCAGAGGGGACGCTCCTCCCGCAGCCCCCACAGGGTGCCAAAGCTCACCATGCTCGGGGTCCAGGGGTGCCTGTCCTGCTCTGGGAACGTCACAGCCACCTGCCCGTGCCACTGGGGCCGGTCAGTGCCGGAGCTGTCGGGATCCAGGCACTGAGGCAGGCAGGGAATGAGAGCAAAGCTGTGGGCAGGGAGATGCCAAAGCCTCCCTCTCCCCTCTTCCTTGTGTAGGAAGTGGGCATGGGCAGCTCCCTAAGCCTGCCAGCTCCCCCGGGGCGGGCTGACAGGAGCTGAGGGTGGTGGGGGGCCAGCCCAGGCACGGGCTGAGGAAAGCGTTGGTTGTCCGGGCTGGGAGCCCCCAAAAGGGAGCGAGGAGTAACCGGGGGGCTGGAGCCACCCGTGCCTGGCTCCACAGCCCGGGCTGGAAGCTGAAGGGAGGAGAGGGAAGGGACAAGCGCCGCGCCGGCTGCTCCGGGTGGCTCCGGGCAGGAGCGGGGCTAGGAACGGGGCAGGCTGCACATCTCGCAGTGGTCCGTGCCCGGCTGGTTCATGAAGGTGCAGTGCTGGCAGGGCCACATGGCCGCGGCCACGGCGTGCGACGAACCCCCCATGGCGCCGTATTCCTGCAGTCCCGGGAGCGGGACACCCACCGTGCCTGCGGGAGAGAGCCCGGGGCAGTGCTGGGATCAGCTGCACATCCCACCCTGCTCAGCCCTGCCCCATCCCTGCGAGTGCTCCAGGCCAGGCTGGATGGGGCTTGGAGCAACCTGGTCCGGTGGAAGATGGCAGGGGGGTGGGATGAGCCTTAAGATCCCTTCCAACCCAAACTATTCCAAGATCCCATGACCATGGAACAGCTTCCTCCCCACGAGCTTCCAGTAGCCTCTGTGGTGGCTTGGGAGCAGCTCTGCCAAGGGATCCCCCCTCCCTGAGGGATACCCTTCCCCAGGGACCCTTCTCTTACTGCAGAGCTGCTCGATGGTTGCCCACTGCTCCGATTTTTTCCAGGTCTGTGCAAGCTCCTCATTTTTGGTCCTCACGGCTTCCAGCAACAAGCTGATGCTGTCCTGGAAATCACAGGTGGGAAATGAGCACTGGGGACCCCTCCAAGTGCAAGGCAGCACCCTGAATCTGACCTGTTCCCCCTTTCCTGACATCCTTGGGGTGCCTCAATTTATCCCTCTGCTCCCCAGCATTCAGACAGATCCTGACACCCCAAAAGCTCCTTTCCTCTGCTTCCAGGAGGCATTCCCTACCCCTGCGGCCCAGTCCCAACTTCCAGAGGTGCAATCCCTCCGTGCTGGAGCACTCCAGCCCCTGTCCATACTCCCATCCTGATCTCCAGCTGCCCACGGTCATCCCGGCTGCCTCGCACATGCGCAGCCTCCGGCCAACACGGCCCAGCTGGATCTCACCGGGAAGCTCCGGCGGTGCCGGGGCAGCCGCCAGGCCCCCCGTGCCCGGCCAAGGGCAGCAGAGCTGCACAGCCTCACTGGCCTTGACTTCTGGGGGCTCGGATCTCCTGATTGTTCCCACCAAATTCCTGATTCTGAGATAATTTTTAAAACATTTCCAAGCTCTGGGAGGCGCAGCCAAGTTGGCTCTGGGATCATGTGGACGGCCACCCCCCTCGGTGCTCCCAGCAGCTCAGGGGCTTTGTGTTTAGAGTTTGAAAAAGGTTTTAAAACTCTTTAAAGCTTCTCCCAACAGCTTGGTCGGGAAGAGCCAGCACAAGGACCATGGAATGACAGGAATGGTCACCTCCACTCACTTGAAGGACCCCTGGAGGGGCTGAGGGCCCTGGGATAGTGGGGGATGGTGTGGGGACAGGACCCTCCCAGCCCTGTTACGTACCCGCAGAGGCATGACCTCGTTTGTCACCAGGAAGAGGAGCAGATGGAAATCAGAAATGATGTCTAGGAAAATGGTGGATGTATTTTGGGACAGGTACGTGGCCAAACTGTGGAAGTCCTGGGGAGAGGGGACAGTAATGAAGAGAAGTCAATTCCTATTTGGATCCACTAAGAGATATTCCTGTCCCTCTGACTATCGTCTGCAATGTACAGGGACATTCCCAAAATCAGATCCCTGCCTTGCTGACTGAATCCCAGCTAACAACTTCCAGGAAAAATGATCTCTGGACCAACCCCAGCATCCACAGAGCTGATCTCAGATCCAAGAGGTGTTGAGAGGGAGCCAGGCTACTCCAGCCCTGATCCTACAGAAAAGAGGAAGAGGACAGAGCAGCTCCTTCCTCCCCATCCTCTGCAGGAACAGCTTTCTGTGCTTAAAGATTCCACCCAGGAAGAGAAAGCAGCTCTCTGGGAGCAGGAACAGACCCCACTTTCAGCAGGTTTGTGCTGTCACTGTGGGGCTGGAGCCCCCTGGTCCCTCTGGAGCTGCCTGGGAGGCACAGGGAGCTCTGATCCCATCGTGGATCCGGCAGGAGCTCAGCACCGGCCAGCAGTCGGCATTGGCATGCAGACACTGCTCTGTGCAGGAAGGACCTTGGCAAGCTGAGCTGGGAAGGGGTGACTTGAGGGCACAGCTGTCCCTCTGCAGATGTCAGTGAGCACGAGGGAGGCAGAACCATCCCTATGGAACCCAGCCCTCAGTCAGGAACAGCCCCTCACCTGAGTTTCTCCCAGCACATCGCGGTTCTCGATGGGGAATGGATTTTGAGAAATAGAAAAAGTGTAGACTGGATCCTTGGGGAAAGTTGTAGTAATCTAAAAAAAAACGAAAAAAAATCCAAGGAAGGATGATCAGAGACCAGTGGGATATGGGAAGCAAGTCCAGACAGCTGACAACAGCCACGGCTATGATCCCAGCTCAGCCAAACAGTGAGGGATCCTGCAGGGATCTGATGGCTTTTAATTTAATTTTAAGTGATATTCCATCACCACGCCCCTTGGCTCCCTTTCTATGGAAGCTGGAGGGACATGATGGATTTGGTCCTGATAGATGCCACAGAGAGCATCCCTCTCTGCACAGGTCACTGGATTACAGAGATCCTGGCACAGCTGTGCCTTGTGCCAGGCAGCTGCTGCTGGAGGGAGGTCCTGGGGAAACCCCAATGCACATTCCACCCCTCTGTTTTCATCCCAGTGACACCCCAGCTATCCCAGAACAGGTGCCTTCACTCCTGCAGGAATTCCTGTGCTCTGGCACTGCCTGTGCCAGGGGCAGCTGGACCAGAGAAGCTGCTCCAGGTGGATCTAATGGTTGTTGGCACCACCTCCAATTCCAGCAATATCATCTGGCATCCCAATTATTTGCTTTCCTGCCTTCCACGCGTAACTTTGTTTCCCAGCCCCTGGGGCTGAGCTGTGCCGTGCCTGGCAGCAGCTCTGCTCTGGCCAAGGAGTACCAGAGAGCGAATTCCCTCCTCCAAGAAAAGGCATTTCTGGACAACCTGCTGAGTCACTCAAAGGAGATGGATCTCTAATTGCTGCTCTGGAGTTTCCTCATTAGGCAGTGCCTGGGACACAGGTCCGTGGGGCTGCTGCTTCCTGGCCATGTGGCCCTGGGCCAGCTCAGAGCCCTGATAAGGCACCAGGCAGTGCTTTCCTGGAAAACAAATGTGTTCCCTGGCACCACACCGACCTCACGGAGCAGGGCAGCCACCTCTCTGCTAGGAATGCCTGGCAGCAGCAAGCAGAGGAGGATAATCTGCCTCAGGAATCTCTTCCCCTGGGAATTTCAGAGGTGGGTTAGGAGTTTGCTCTACTCTGACCGTCTCCTGTGAGAAGCAAGCACGTGCAGGGAATACTCACGTCTATGATGAGGTACTCGACCGGGAGCGGGCGAGCCAGCTGGGTGATCTCGTTCCCAAACTTGTCTATGTCCTGAAAGAAAAACAGTTGGATTATTCCTGAGCATGGAAGTGGTGTGAAGCCCCAGGGATCCTGCCCTGGAGATGCTCATGCAGAATTCCGGGCTCTGGCAGATCACTGAGGGTGTGGAAAAGAACCTGGATGGGTGGTGCAGGGCTGCCCAATTCCCTGCTGCTCCCTGGGGCTGGAGATCTCTGTAATTCCAGCATCTCTGGAATCAGGATCCCTGTTTCCTTGTGAGCCAACAGAGTGCGGGGCCACAAACCACCCTGGGCTTGTCTCCCACTAGAGAGAGTCTTGGAATTATCCAAGGAGTGTAAAGTATCCAAAGATCTACTCCGTGATCCTTGTAGGTGGGTCCCTTCCAACTCCTGATATCCTACCATTCCATGATTTTAAATGCCATTTAGGCAGCAGCTCCATCTTAAAGAGAGGGACAGGTCACCTCTGCCTCCTGAGCCAAGGCAAACCTGCCTTTCTGCAAGTCCAGGAGTGCCTCAACCAACTCATCTGGGAATTGGGAATCCGGGCACTTTCTCATCCCCAGACCCTTGGAACCAGCACATCCCATGGTGTAAACTTGTTTTGCTTTGCCAGACGAAGGGAACATAAAGTTTAATTAGGCAGACAAACGGCCGGCATATGTTCATTAATCATAACCTGACAATTAGACGTGATTGATGTCAAACACGCCGGGTTCAAACGCTGCTTCGGAGATAAATCCCGGAGAACTGACACTTTTCATTAAAGATTCCGTACGAGGGGGTTGTGTTTTCTCCCTAAATCATCACTTAACGTGGCATAAATCATTCATGGAGCCCCACATAAATCATACGCCCATAATTCCCAGTCAGGGACGTTGTACTGGACGTTCCATGGGCTCTTGGTGGCGGGAGCTGGACCTGGAGCTGTCACCCCCAAAAGCTCCGAGTCCTTTGTGTGTGATGGGAGCAGCATCCCACGGGCTGAGCCAGGGAGCACCACGCAGGGCTGACTCCAGGACTCCCTCCCCTTTCTCCCAGCCGTGTTTTCTCTCGGAGAACACCACTCCCCCGCTCTCCCTGGTGTTTACACAGCACTGCTATGAGGAGCAGCAGCCAGCACCATCCCTCTCCCACCGTCCGACCTCGCCCCAGCAGGCTCCGGCATGCTGCTCCCCTCCAGGCACAGCCCCCCTTCCCGATCCCCGTCCCCAAGCCCCAGCAACTGTTCCCTCTGTAAAAAAATCTCCCTTCCAGTCTTTGAAGCTCCTTTGAAAGGCAATCCCGATAAGGATCTTTGCTCCTCGCACATGACAGGTTGTGGACTCAGATCTCTCTGGCTCTGAGAGGAGCAGGAGGAGCCGTGGAGCCCTTTTTTTGGGAGATCACAGGACTCCAGAGCCAACCTGCTTCTAGATTTCAGTGATACCACAAGAGGCAGGAATCAGATCCAATCAACTTCCCAAACACAATCCTGCCACTGCATGAAGGGACCTGCAACAACTCACGCATAATTAGCCCATCTGGAATTCATTTTCCAATCTCATTAAGTTCTAATATGCAGAAACATTTTTCCAGCACCTGTTGGCTTTAATCTCCCCCTCTGGGGATTTCCATGTTAAATGCCTGCTTTTTCATGGCATGCTGCTGAGGCCTCCAAGACATTCACAAACTGGAACCTCGCTTCCCCTGAGCCGAGGACATGTCCTGATCCTGACAGGACAGTCCCCCAAAACCCCAACATTCCTCTCCCACCACCAGGATTATTTAATTATGTTTTAAAGGCTTCAATAAATATCAAGTTGGGATTGTTGGAAGAAAGATCCTTATCCTGAGCTTGGCATCACCAGGACCCTCCCAGCACCCTGTTATTGCTGCAGCCTGAGACCCCCAAAACTCAGTGGCACCAGCTCCAAAGGGAGGCCAGGAAGGGGTTAATGGAGAGAAGATCGTTTGGCTTTGGGACAAAAATCCAGCAGCAAGGCCTGGAGAGTCTGGACAATGCATCATCCCAGTGGAGATTGCATCAAGGCTGGGATTAGGACCTTTCAACCCCCTGTTTGGAGGCAGGAGCTGCACAGGGATGAGGGTGAGCAGGGAAAAGGGTGGGAACACAGACACCTCGGCAGGATGGAAAGACTTCTGGGTGGCCTCAGGATTATCCATGGAGGGAGAGGGGAGCAGCCAAGTGAGGAGCCCGGGGAGCTGCCAGCCAGGAGGGAGGCTGGGGATCTGTGTCCCAGGACAGCCGTGAGCATCCCACGCTGTCACCATCCCGTGCTGCGAGCATCCCGCATCCCACGCCGTCATTCCCGACCTGCTCCCTCTGCTGAAGGCACGGCGGAGCTCGGCAGCCATCTGTCCTTCCCATGCGTGAATAAATCCCAGCTTTGCTCTTCCCTCTGCTGACTTCCAGGCGCTTTCCTGGCCAGTCCTGCCCCTCGCACGGGGAGCGCGGCTGAGGAGCAGAAACCAAGCGACTTCTCCAAGAGCAAGTGACAGGTCAGGGAGAGTTGAAACCCTTCCCAGGAGACTCCTGCTGACCTAATCCAGCATCCTCCTCCCCGGAGCAGCTGGGACATTTAAGGCTAAGGCGGCTCATGAGCTGGTGGGAGGGCAGCCAGGGAAGTCCTTCCCCGTCAGTGAACGCTCCCTGCAGCCTGGCTCTCCCTGGGAAGAAGATTTCCAATGCCATGGTAGGACAGCCTGCCTTGGAGGTCCTGCTGGGTTCTAATAAAAGCAGGGCCCTGGCTCGGGGCTGTCCCAGGGAGGGATGGGACACGTGTCACTGGTGCCAGGCCAGGGCTCAGACATGGCTCAGCTGCAGGAGAGCTCAGAGCACGTGTAGGACTTGAGGGCAAAGGGCTCTTGCACAAGGCTTGTAAAGAGCTTTTGTCTTATACCATCCCAAAGAAACTCTGGGAGAATGGTAAACCATCCCAAAGAAACTCTGGAGGCACATTAAACCATCCTGAAGAAACTCTGGGGGGGATATTAAGGCAGCTGGAAAATGCAATTCACTGCAAGGAGGATGATGATGACATAGTGTTTGCGCTGAGCTGTCACAAATACCTGTGATAAGAGACAAAGCCAGCCAGCCCCCAAATCCAATTATCCAGGAGTTTTAAAGCATCTGTAAAACATCAGGAATCTCTTCCCACAGTTGATGAAATTAATGGTGGAGCAGTTCAGCACCACAGTGCTCCTGGGCCAGCGGACTGGGAAGAGGTGACAGCAGGGACAGGGTGCAGCAGCCCCAGGGAGGGATCCCTCAGCTGCACCCTGAGCACTCCCTCAGCGTTCAGTATCAACCCAAGGTACATTCTCAGCAAAATCCAAACTAATCCAGCTGTTTTCCAAAACCAGATGGACAGAGGAGGCTGCTCAAGGACGGAAGACAGGATGGAAAATTGTGTGGAATATTCAGTCAGGCGCACCCTCGTCCAGCTCTGAAACTGGGTGAGGTGGCTGCTGCAACATCATCATCTTCACTAACAGGGTCTTTATCCCAACCCGTGCCTGTGCCTGCACATCACGGACTCCTTCCTGAGCCCCGTGTGCTGAGCTGGCCAAGCAGCACGTGCTGGTTGTGCCCCGTTCCAGCTGGAACCAGTGCTGAACCCTGTTGCTTCCCAGACACCCCCGGAGGCCGGGAGGGATCCGTTCTTCCCCCGGCTGATCTTACCTGGGGAGGCACCTCAGAGCAAAGGAACTTGTTCTCACAGCCCCCAAACCCCTCGAGTTCCCCACTGGACCAGAGCTCTCCCTTTCTGAGCCAGGACAGCAACGGCTGCGTGTCCAAAGCCAACTCCACGGGGGTGGCTCCTTGGAGCACCAGGCGAGGGGCCAACATAAAGGGAATGGTAAAGGAATACAGAAACCACCCAGCTGCAGGCTCAGGAAAACCTCAGGCAATGCCAGTGCTATCAGCTTTCCCATTTCCATGGAAGAAAAGCAGCCCCTTTTCCCATTCACAAGCTGGAGGTGAAGCCACCACGCTGCCCTCGGACACATCCGAGTTCCACGGATGCTGCATCACATCTGGCTGTTCTATAAATACATCCACACTCCACAAACATCGGCCTCCTGGTCCTCATCCAATTAGAATTAATTTGTAGAGCTCCTTTCATCCTAAAGGGCTTCTCAGATGAATACTTGGATATTGTATGGGAACGCACATGGATTTTACTCTCCACAGTCCCTGAGAAAACAGCAACTGCTCCGAAGTGCAGCTTTCTCTCCAAAACTGTCTGGCGGGGGTCAGCACAGAGAGAAAACCCACATCACAGACTGGGGACAAAGGGAGAGCAAGATACTGGACCCCAAAAATTCCATCCTGTGCCACCAGATTCCTGCTCCTCCTGGAGTTCACCGGGGCTAGGACATGGCTGTTGTCACCATCCCAGGATGAGGTAGTGTCTCTGATCTCAAGCCTTGCACATTTAATGGGACCCTAAAGGTTTCCCAAGCCAAGAGTGACTAAGCTTTCCACAGATTTCAGAACATTCAAAAATAATTGAGGGATCCTAGAGCCAAATCTGTTGAAGGCTGAGAGAGAATCCCACTCGGCAGAGCCATCCTCAAGCACTCTGTGAAAAGGGCAGTGAGGGAGAGAAGCTCTAAAACATGAAATCAGCTGCAGCCCGACCCAGTGAATCAGTGGATGATGGAAATTTCCACAGAAGGCTGGAGCCATCCGTTCCCATTTTGTTTATCTCCCTGCTTCAGATTAGAGATGGGAGTGAAGCCCTTCTGGGAACACCCACTGGCTTCCTGCTGCTCCCAGCACCCCGGGTGGGCCACATGTGGGCCACAGACCCGCAGGACCTCCTGCAAGGCTGCCCGAGTGTGGCACAGCCTGGGCTGCTCCAGAGTGGGATCAGGGCACGCCAGGAGATGATCTCATCCTCCTCACGTTCAGGGCCAACCTTTGCACGCCCAGCTCCGCTGGATTGTAAATCGGCCCCGGCTTATCAGCTCCTAGGAGGAAGCTGCCTGCTCCAGAGAGAACAGGATTCCATCTGCTCTCCCTCTCCAGCGCTGGATTCAGCCCAGAGGTGTGCCTTGTTTCCAGGTGGGGTCAAGGCAAGCCAGCAGTCTGGCACTAAGGGGTGGAAACCAGCACTTCCCAGTCCCACGTTCAGGGCATGCAGGAACACTCTGACCAGCTCTATTCTCGTTGCTGGAGCAAAGTCCCCCCATTCCACTCCTCCCAAACAAAGGCAGCTTTTCTTATCCCATGCTCCTTAAAGGACAGCTTTACCACAGGCAGCAGGAGCAGACAGGACAGGAAGGAGATAACTAAGGGGGTGATGGATGGCTAATTAGCCAGCAAGCAGTGCCATTAATTAACTCCTCTGTCCCTGCTCATGGGGCAGCAGGAGCCCTGGGCTGCAGTGGCAGTCCTGTCAGCATCCACAGGGAGCCTGATCCAGACTTCTCAACTCGGCCATGCAGGCACAGGAGGGGCTGAAGGGCTCCAGGAAAAACTGGCAAGAGAGTAACGACATTCCATTGATCACCACCAACCCCAAAGTGCAGCAGGCAGGGACAGCAGTGACACCTCATGTCCTTCCAAGACCCCTCCTGTGGAGCTGCCTCCAGCTCTGGGCTCCTCAGCACTGGAAGCACATGGAGCAGAAGAGGGGGTATTCATCCGGAGATATTTACTTGGAGAAGTCTTCAGGGAGACCCGAGAGTCCCTTCCAGTGCCTAAAGAGGCTCCAAGAAATCTGGAGAGAGACTTTGGACAAGGGATGGAGTGACAGGACATGGGGAATGGCTTCCCACTGCCAGAGGGCAGGGTTAGATTACTGGGAAGAAATTCTTCCCTGTGAGGGGGATGAGGCCTTGGCACAGTCTACTCAGAGAAGCTGTGGCTCCCCCATCCCTGGAAGTGTCCAAGGTCAGGCTGGATGGAGCTTGGAGCACCCTGGGATACTGGAAAGTGGCGGGGGTGGAATGGGATGAGCTTTAAGGCCCCTCCCAACCCAAACCATTCCTCTACGACATCGAGTATTTCGGACCTGCTCTGGATGCACATTTTCCCTGCTGCTCCTCAGCATCAATGCTTGGATCCAGGGGCACATCCTGGAGCTGCCCAGGCCCTCAGCCCTCACCTTGTAGAAGACATCAGGCACGTACTGCTCGCTGCTGGACTCCTTGGCGTAGCCCAGTTCCGGCGCGTCCCGGCAGGGCAGCAGGCACTCGTCCCGCACCAGGGCCATGCACTGGTTCGACACCTGGTACCCCTCAAAGTGCACCTGGTTGTCAGGACCACCTGGAGGACGAGAGGATGGTTAAAGATCCCAGGATCACTGAGCTTGGAAAACAGCTCCGAGATGGATTTGTGACCGATCCACGTGTTGTCACCCAGGCCAACACCCTGGGGCACCTCCAGGGGTGGGGACTCCATCTCACAACCTTTCCCATGAAGAAATTCTTCCTGAAAATCCTGCACCCTGGTGTAACTCCAACAGAAACGACTGGAAGAGCAGCACTAAGGTTGGACCTGAAGATTTTGGAGCTCTTTCCCAAGCGTAACAATTCCAAGACTCCATGATTAAACGCAAGGCTAATCAAGATGAAGCTGCTGGCGCTGCTGCATGACAAGAATTTCAGGCAAGAATTCCCTCTAAACTCCATATTTTTATAGCCACACACATTTCCACAACTATCCCAAGAGCACAGAGCCCAAGGAACAGCAGGAATGCACTGCCAGGAGCTCCAAGGAGGAGGAGCTGCTCTTTTGGGGGCTCTGACAGCATCACCCTCAACTACCATGCAGGTATCTCCTCCTTTTCCAAACAACACTCAGGCATGCAGCTTCTGTGGCCCTGTTTCACTCCCAAGGATCCCTGAGCTGCAGATCGTCTGCTCATGCAAAGCCTGAACAATGTTTTCTCAGCCTGTACTGGATGGTTTGGTGGAAATCTGACATGGAAAGTGGGAATTAAGAGCCTGGCTCATGGAAGGATCACATGCTTGGCGCTTTCATTTGGATAATGTAAGCAACATCAGGTCATGTGTCACTTGAATACAACTGGAAAGAGAGGAGGGAGGCAGATGGTAGGAAAACGTTACTATTTCCAAAGCTATGGAATTCAGGAGGGAACAGGAATTAATCCATGTGGAGGATTTAAAGGCGAAGTTGAGGCAAACTATCCAAATAAATTTCTGAAGCACCAAAAGAGGGACTCAAGTGTTTAAATAGAACCTGCTGGGCTGATTGAACAGAAGAGAATGAAATTAGCTGGAACAGCAAAGAGGAAATATTCCTTTTCTACCCTTTGATCTGTAACCTCAATCACTCACTGCTCCAGAACAAACACTGCTAGAAATTAAACATAGACCGGGACGGGGGAAGGCCTGAACACAGTGTGTTTGCTCAGTAAAACACCTTGTTTTTTTAAAAAAAATTAAATAAATATATATATATACACAAAGAGAGATACAGATCTATATTTAATGAGAGATGGATGTGTTTAGCAGTCTGGAATGTACAGGCATGGGCCTGTTAACTAAAAAAAGAGCTTTTTCACTGAAAAAAAGGCCCTGGGAACCCTTACAAAGCCAGGCTCAGGGCAGGCAATGTCCCAACCCACTTTCACTTTTCACTCTGGATGTTATTTGGAAGTCATGAGGGTTTTTCATTGTGTTAAACAGAGCCAGAACCAGCGACTCTGCTCCAGGGAAGGTTTAAATGAAGACATGTGTCATCCCATGGAGAAGAACAGAGTGAACTGGGAACACTCCAGCCCTCCCAGCACATGCCAGTGTCCCCCCATCCCAGCCTAGCCCATCTATGGTGCCTCTGGAGACTCCCTGAAAACAGCTAAAACCAGAGGGTTTAACCATAAGCACTTTGCAGGAGCTTCTGTTTCACTCAGCCAAAAAAAGGTTTCCAAATACTTTTTTTCTTCTCCCTGTCACGTTTCCCTGACAGCGACATGAGGGAGGTAAAGATCCCTCCTGAAGGAGGAACTAATCCATAACTCTGGAGTGTTGTGGCTCTGCACTGCTGCTTCCAGGCAACAGAATGTGGAGCTTAAGGATTTCAAACAAAAAGTGAGCAACAGTTGTTGCCCTGGCTGCAGGCAGAGAGTGATTTCTGGGTCAGAGAGGTGGGGCTGAGCCTCAAACAAGCATCTTTGAACAGTTGTAGAGTAAAAATCAGGCAAATAAATAACAAATGAGTAATTGTAGAGAGGATAAAACAAAGAATGAGGAAGTATTTTAGCTGATAGACAAAACCCCTTGTTAAATAGGACAGATGGGGAGCAGGACATGTGATTTTTGGCATATTCTTCTGCTAACAAGAGGTAATTCAGGTGAAGCCCAGAGGGCTGAGGCCAGTCTGTACCTGTAGCCACAACTGTGACAAACTTGGATCCAAAGTGCCCATCGGGAGAGAGGCGACAGATGTTGGGCTGCTGGTTCTGGAAGTTGCCAGCTGTGATGCACTCCTCTGCACTCAGGAAATACGTGTCCTGAGGGGAAAGCACGGACTCCAATCAGCCAAAGGACAAGGTGACGTAGCCCAGACCTATTTCCCTGGGCTGCAGCCAAGGAAAACGACCAACACCCCAGGAAAACACGCTTTCGTGGAAAGCTGCTACGGAGCTCGGGACAAGAATGTGACCTGTCAGCTCCCCAGCCCTGGGCTGGCTCAGGACTGTCCCACCCACCTCTACACACCTTTTTTTTTTTTTTTTTTTTAAATCAAGTTTCACTTTCCAAATATGGACATCAGTGAGTTTACAAGGACAGGAAGCTGAGGAGGTCGAAGTTTTGAGCCACGTATGTGTCACAAAGCCCAGCCCATGGGAACATCCTCTGAGTCACTCTGCCTCACTAGGTTTCTCCCTCATATCTCACTCCACTCACTGGAGTTTTCTTAGCCCTAAAAAGGGCATGGATAGATAGGATTTTGGGGCAAAGTTCTTCCCTGTGAGCAGGGTGATGCCCTGGCACAGGGTGCCCAGAGCAGCTGTGGCTGCCCCTGGATCCCTGGCAGTGCCCAAGGCCAGGCTGGACAGGGCTTGGAGCAGCCTGGGACAGTGGAAGTTACCCCTGCCCATGGTGACACTGGATGGGCTTTAAGGTCTCTTCCCATCCAAACTATTCCATGATTCCATGAGCACCATTTCCTCAAATCAGGGCTGTGAAGGGCTCCAGCAGCTCTGCCTGCCTCCCAAACAGTTCAGTCCCTAATATATCCAAGGGTTCCAGCTCCTTTTCCTTCAGAAGGGCTTGGAAAATCCCATCTCCCAAGAATTCCAGTGCCAGCTGAAGCCCTGGCTCAGCTCTCTGCCTGGCAGAGGAGCTGGAATTCATTGGGAATTCTCTGGGTCACACCTGCATCTCACCTTGTTCCTGCTGTATCGAACGGTTCCTTTCCGTGTGTCTTCCGAGACCAGGTCAGTGAATATCCAGCCAACCTACAAAGGGGGATGGAGAACGTTGCTTTCATGGAAAAAAAAAAAAAAAAAGACAAAAAAGAAGAGAAGGAAAGAGGAAACCAGAAGAGCTCAGCCATTTTCTGCTCACAGGACACGATGTTCTTGGCTCCTGTCGGCCCTGTGCACACTGCCTGCAGGGAATGGCTGTCCCAGCTGTGCTGGGCTCCTTGGAATCCCATTTCCAGGAGCAGCAGCATGCCAGCTGGCCAGCCAGGGCACCTGCAGCATTAGGTTTCACTATGGAATATTTTTTCATGGAAAGATCTGGAGGCTGCAAGAGGCCTCTGTGCCACCACCTGCTCCCACCCCCACCATTTCCTACGGAGAGTTTGGAGCGGGATCCGGCACCTGTGGGTGACAGAGCAGCTCCTGTGGCCCCAGGCTGAACCTGTCACACAATCCCAGTTTGAACCTTGCACACACACTGGTTAAGAGCAAGCTCATAGTGGAGTGTGATTCACTCCAAACTAGAGTCAGCAGTGACCCCTGGAAGCACACTCCTGCTTTTTGTGGTGTAGACACACCTCGGAGGGAATCCTTTCACACACACACGTGACATGTGTCCAAACACCTTGGGATCAATCCTTCCACGGAGGTGTGACATGGACACACACCTTGGGATGATCCCTCTCCAATCCCAGCTCCCACAGCATTAACTCTTCAATGGCAGAAGTGACCCCAACTCCCCCAGAGCCCAGGCAGACCAAACCTGGTGATGTGTTAAGTCCCATGGATTAAAAATATCTGATGGGAGAACATGGAAACAAATAACACATGGAGAAGTTTTGCTCCAGCCTCTGGCAAGGGATGGGATCTTATCTGGGAGAACAAAGCCCTCCCCAGATGTTTACAGTCTGCACTGAGCCTTCTCCCAGGCGGGTTTTCTCCAGCAAGTCAAATCTTGTTTGTGTACATCCCATTCCTGGCATTCCCACCATACCAACGCTGCTCCCAAACCGGAAAACATCAGTGCAGGTTGGAGGGATGTCAGGAAATCAGGGAATCCTGATGGGATCGCTGCAGGCTGGAACCTGCACCCGTAACCCCACACACCACTGACTCCCTGCAGCACCAAGGACGGGAACACAATCCAAGGGCAGCCCTTGCTCCTGGAAACTGAGCCCAGAGGCAACTCCAGCTCTATCTGGGCCAAATTAGCACTTGCCAGGGAGATGCTCCCAGGAATGGCTCCTGTTGCAGGGGAAAGAAAGGGAAGATGGAGTTTGTGCTGCTTTGTCCCTGCTACTGCAGCCACAGAGCCCGGAGAGGGGCCTGTGCTCAGGAAAGCCCTCTGGATCTGGGTTTCAGACCAAAAAATGTAACAGCTGCTGACATTTAGCAAGATGTAGGTAACCCAGAGGGTCTTGGATAACCCCATGGAGCTGGAGAGAATTACTGACCCCTTCCCTGCCACACACAGACACACGAGATCCAACACATCCTGACCTTTCTCAGGCCGAGCTTTGCCGCGATCTCATCCACAACCTCGGCTTTGGGATCCTCCAGGATCTCCAGGCTGTTCTGAGTGCCGATCTGCAGCAAGGAGACACTGGTTAGTGACACAGAACTGGGGAAAAACCAGTACAGCCACTCTGGGCAGTGAAACAGAGGGTGGGAGCAGAGGTCTGGGCTTCCCCTCAGGCATCACCACAGACTGGCATCACCCCAGAGACCTCCCTGTGCCACTGTGCTCTCCAGCCACACACCCAAGGATCCATTTGTTCCTTTTCCACCGGCAATCTGTTGGATTTTACTTGGCAGCTGAGCAGAAACCATGAGGAGGAAGGAAATACACGAGGAGCACTCGGCTGAGGAGTGGTGCCGTGCCCCACCTAGTGGGGATTCTGACTGCTCCAGCCAAAGCCATCCTCAGCCTCTCCATCATTTCGTCTTCAAATAATTCATTCTATCTAATTAAGCTGCTTCAATTTTCCCAGAGAGCTGGCAAGGAACTGAAAGAAGGGCTGCATCTGTTTTTTCCTAGCACAGAATCTGCTGGAAAGCCAGGAATCAAGGAAAGATTAAAAGTGAAATCCACTGTTACAGCCACCCTGGATTTAAATCATCTGAGGGGAAAAAACAACAAAAAGCAAACCCAGGGTTTAAAAGTCTTTCTGTGGCCACAGTGGATGGTGATGTTAAGGAAATAAATCATGTCCTCTTTTCCTGAGGACAGTTTTCCTTGGGGAGCTGCAGCTGGAAATACCAAACTAAAAAGGTGTTTGTGTGTTCCCTGATTCTGAGTCAGCACTGAGGGCTGTGGGTCTCACCTTTTCTCAGGACAGTTTTCCTTGTGGACCTGCAGCTGGAAATACTGTGTGAGGTTTTTCAAACTAAAAGTGTTTGTGTGTCCCCCAATTCTGAGCGGCCCCTGGGGGCCCTGGGTCTCACCTGGGGGGGTTCATAGATGGCCGCCACCTCCGCCCGGATTCCCAGCGGGATGTCTTTGTGCTCCGTGTACCGGCCGTACAGATACCCCAGATGTTGGTTCCCTGTCTTCCTCCAGAAGTCTAGGAAGCGATCTGCAATTGTGTGGTTCTCAAACATGATGTTGTCAACATGCCTGTATTTCTGTTTGACAAAGTTCAAGCGTCAGGCCGTCCTCTGCTGGCTCCGGTCCCTTCCCAGGACACACACCACCCTCCGGAGCTGGCTCCTGCACAGCAGGGCTGGGGGAGGCTGGGGGCACCCTCCCTCTTCCCTCTGCTCAGCTCCCGCCCCTCAGCACTGCTCCCTGCTCAGGTTGGACTGTGGGATGTGCTGAGCACCCCCAGCAGCTCGGGGGCTTCATTGGGACCTTTGCCTCAAGCAGAACCTGAGTGGCCTTTTGGATCCCATAAGGAAAAACAATAGGATTAAACACCAGGACTCATCACCAGTGCTGCCAGCTCAGTCCTGACGCTGGGAGGAAATTCTGACCCAGGACATTTTGGAGCCCATTTCACAAGGCTTGGAGACCTGGACAGGATTGCCTCGACACCTGGAAGCTCTGTGCTTCCTGGCTTTTTTGGAAGTCACCTCTCCCAAACGAAAAGCCAGGTCCCCTGGCAGGTGCCCGAGCTCCTCTCACCTGTCGGTTGAGGGTGATGGCGCTGGGCTGGCACTTGGTGCAGATCCCCTCGGGCCAGGGAGGGTGCCCCTCACACCCCGATTTGATCTTACAGCTGATGTTCTCCAGGGCTACAAACTTCCCTCTGGGAGAGGAGGGAGGAGGAAGGGCGAGGAGAAAGAGAAAGGGGGAAGAGAAAGAAAGAAAGAAAGGTGAGAGAAGAAGAGGGAGAAGGATGAGAAAAGTGGGAAAGAAGAAAAGGCTGCTGTTAGCACAGTAAATGCTTTTGGTGCAATCATTTCTGGAGCGTGTGGGAAGCACGAGATTGCAGCACCACAGCAAATTGTCCTTTCATGTGCATGAGGCTTCCTTGAAAGGGAAATTCCCTTCAAATGGAAGTCTCATGGACTTGAGCTGCATCTCCCAAAGAGATTTTAAAAGTCTCAGTGGTATTTAGGAATAGCAGGGAGAAGATTACTCTTTTGTGTAACTGATGTCCACCAAGTCTGAGAAACAGGCTTGGAGCTTGGTGTAATTAGGGAACTCCTCTCCTTCCATCTGGCCTTGCCTCCCATCAGGAGTGTTTCCTGGAAGGAATCATATTGCCACAGGAAAACGAAAAATAGAAATAAAATGGGGACAATAAAACAAGAAGACAGACCTAATGTTTCCCTCCTGCTTTTTCCTTTTATCCTCAAATTTTTAAAGTTTTTTTCCTCCTCCGTTTGCCATTCAATACTCGTGTCCAACACTGAGATCTGTCTGTACTTTCATTTGTGTTTAAAAACCTGAAGCTCCAACCAGATTGCCTTAAACCCAGAGATTTCCTTACTTGTCTGCCCCTCCAGTCAGCTTCCTGATGTAGGCATGGAATGACATGTGCTTCACAGGAGGCTCCAGATGGTTCAAATAATCCTCATCGAAGGGCTGCCAAAAACACGGCACAGAGCAGAGGCAGGTCACACACCTGTCTGATAACACCCTTATCCCTCAGCAAATGCATGTTCCACACTCAACCCCGCCAATGTGGAAGCAATCAAGGAAATTCAGGCTTGTTTTCAAGGCAGCTACTACTGGGATGCAAAAACAGTGGAGCTTTACAACGGGGAGTTTTATGGTGGCCTCCTGCTCCGGGAACAGATCGGCCCCACAAATCAGAATCTCAACAGCAAAAAGCTTTTTCCTTTCAATATCTAACAACAAACAACGGGCCTGGCTGTTCCAGCGTGGCCAAGGACTCCCAGAGCACTTCCAGCAGAGGGGAACAGCCATCCAGGAACAGCCAGGATCCCCTCTGGAGGGGTGGCTGCTGCTTCATGCCATAAATTACACAGCCCAGCATGCGTGGAGGCATCACTGAAGCTGCTTCAACCCGGAAAATCATGGAATGGTTTGGGATGGGAGGGCCTTTAAAGCTCATCCCATTCCACGCCCTGCCATCAGCAGGGACATCTTCCCCCATCCCAGGTTGCTCCAAGCCCTGTCCAACCGGGCCTTGGACACTGCCAAGGGCAGTCACAGCTTCTTCGGGCACCCTGTGTCAGGTGGTTAAAACTGGGAAGTGCTGGGATCCAGGAGGGAGGGGACAAAACAAGAAAAACCAGGGAAAAGTGATGACTGACAGAGAATTGCTTCTTTGAAGCACTTTCTGTTAAACTCATTACTGCAGAAAACCCTTTAACCAGGGTCAACCTGGGGGCACAAAGGCCTCAAGCTTTGGTGATCCCAGAACCAGCAGCTGTGGCAGTGCATGGCAGGATTCCAGCCTGGAGCTGCCACCTCTTGGCAGGCAGCATTCCTAGGAAAAGTGCTCCTACTGGGAGGAACTGGGATGAGTCTGTAGCACCTTCCTGGGGCTCTTACCTCCAGTGGGACACAGTGCACACATTTGCCCAAGGGGCCGTGGCGACACCTGAGCAGAGAGAGAGAACTGGGGTTAAATCTCATTTCACCTGGAAATTGAAGGGGGAATAAATCTTATTTCCTCATGGAAAAATCAGCCTGTAAAAGTTTCTCTGGAGTAAGAGATGGTGTGGGAGATCTACACGAGCTCTGAGCACTTCTCCACCCATCACATGGCAGGGTGATTTGAACAAAAAGCCACCCAAAATGTTCATCCTTTATCAGGCAGGGTGGGAACAACCAGGGAAGTGTGTGTTTATCAGGGAGATAAAGTCCTGCTGGGTAGAGTTACAGAGGGGAAAACATCTCCTTTTGTGGTGATTGCTTTTTAAAAAAACCCCTCTAAACCAACAAGAAAACATCCCCAGCACCAGGTCAGTGCTGGATTCCAAAGGAAGGGCCCAGGAGAGCAGCAGTGAGGTTGAGCTGTGGAAACAGTGGATGGGATCCAGTTGCAGGAGGGGTTTTTTTTTAAAGATGTTTTGTGGCAGATAATGTACAGAAAGGAGAGTTAAGTGCTGCTAAAGCACTCAGAGATCGATCCACACTCCCAAAGCCAGGAACCAGCCCAGACAACTCCTTTTATCCTCTACACCCTCCCCTGGGCCTCGGCTCCCTGCTAGGAACAACTCCATCAATTCCTCTGAAAAATGTGGGCAAGTTCAAGGCAACGTTTCTGCCACAGAGTGGTGGGTTTGCCTTTATTGCTCCAGCAATGTGACATCCCATCATTTATGGTCAGCTGGGAAGGTCAGGGAGGGTTTTCCACAAACTTCCTCATGGCTGCAGCACTGAAGATAAACCACGTGGAGGACAACCCCAAGGGGAAGGACAAATCATTCTGTTTGAGCAGGAACTCCTGTCTTTAAAAATTTCCCTCCCAAGCTTTTCAGGAGTCTTATTCCAGAGGGTTCCGGCCTCAAGGCCACAACCAGTGCAGACATCAGGCCAGGACCCAACTGGGTCACTAACACTGAGCAATAAAAGCCCCCTGCCAGCAGAAGATGTTTTAGCAGCACCAGAGCAGATTTTGGGTGGGTTTAACTCGTCGTTGTGTTATTTTTACACAAAGAGAAGCTGCTTTGTTTCCCTAAGCCTCTTGCATGGAAGAGCTTTGGGAAGTTGGACTTTGGTGCATTTTTGTGAGGAAAAGGGACTCCCTGGTTTCATGGAGAGGTCAGGCAGACACGTGATGAAGGGAAGCCAGAGCAGGCAGAGACCCAAGTCCCACTTCCAAACCTCTGCCACCGGATACTTCCACTCCTTCACTTCCACGTTTTCCTTTATGAGGAGTGGCTCAATCTGAAGGCACAGAGTGCTCCTGCTTGGGAAAGCAAATCCTGGAATGGTTTGGGTTGGGAAGGGCTTTAAAGCTCATCCCATTCCACATGGGCAGGGACACCTTCCACCATCCCAGAGTGCTCCCAGCCCCATCCAACACTCAGACACTTCCAGGGATCCAGGTGCAGCCACAGCTTCTCTGGGTATCCTGTGCCAGGGCCTGCCCACCCTCACAGGAAGAATTTCTCCCCAATATCCCATCTAACTCTGCTCAGGAAGAATGCAGAATGTTCATTCTAACCTAGAGAATTCCACGTGCTTTAGGAGCACAAAATCCAGGAGTATGAGCACCAGGCTCTCCTCCATCACAGCAGTGGTTGCTGTGAGTGAGTCCCTCCTGCCAAAATCCCTGAGATTTGGGCATCTGCTTCTTCCCCGGGCTCACCAGGGCTCCACTGAACCTCTCAGGACAACAGCAGGGGCTGTTTTCCCTTAAGAATGTCCCCAGGGCACTCAGGATGGAGCTCCCACTGTAATTTTCTGACTGTTGGGCTGGGCCATGACATTCCAGGCTCTGGTGAGACCCAGATCCACGGGCAGGAACACAACCCTGCCCCACTTACAGCTGCTGGTCTCGGTTCCGGTAAATCTTCCCGTCCTGCTTGATCAGGTACTGGTCAATCTCATCTTCCACCACCTGGGGGGCCCCCCCAGGCCGGGAATTTTGGGAGACAGAGGTGTCCATGGTCTCTGAGGAGGAGCCAGCCGGGCTGGAGGGATACAGGAACAGCATATCCCCGTGCCTGCAGGGTGGGAAACAGCACACAGGGTAGTGGGAGCTGTGGGAGACAACACTCAGGAAGCTGCAGCCAACTTCCATGGAAGAGCATGGAATGTGGCACAAATTCCAACCAGAGCAGCACAGGTGGCACAGCTGGAAGCTGCTCCGTGAGCCACCTCTTCCTGCTTTTATTTGCAATAAATGCAAATCCTTCCATGAGGAGACAAAGATGAGGGGAAAATATGGAGGACGGAGTGGGGGTGAAGGAGTGAAAACAAGGATGTGGGAGAGAAAGCTGGGATGAGGTAGGGAAAGGAGGCTGAGGGAAGGAAAGCAGGCATGTGGAAGGGAAGGCAGGGATGAAAACAGGGATACAGGAGGGTAAAGTGGAGGGATAAGGCAGGGAAAGCTGGGACAAAGAGGTGAAAGCAGGGATTAGGGAGGGAAATCCAGGATGAAGCCTCCCCACAGCAAACACACCCCAAAGGAGTGACCCAAGGAACAGCCACCACGTCACCCGTGTCACTGTGACCCCACAGCCACCAAGGCCCTCCCTCCCCAGTCCCAGGAGTGACACTGGAAGCTGGGGGCTCCTGGGGTGTGACTTTTCCCATTTTGTATGCTCCAAGGGGAGCCTCCTGTCCCGGTGAGGACTCACTTGATCTTGAGCAGGTTGAGGGATTTGTTCTGCGCCGCCGTGATCTCGCCAGTCCTGTTCCGGTTGGTGTACACGGAAAAGCCATTATTCCTGAAGCCAAATTCCTTGGCCACCTGGAACACAGGGAAAAGGGACAAAGTGTGAGGTGTGAGCCTCCTGAAAGCGGCTCAGAGCCAGAGCTAACCCCAGAGAACGTCTCCTCCAGAAATTCAGCTCGATTCGCCCCCATTCCCAAGCTCGGGATAACAAGAGATGGAAACACATGGAAAAACAAGCAATGGATTAAACCAGGAGCTGGAACAACTTCACCAGAACTGTCTCTGCCTCACACAACACAAATGCTGAGTTTCAGCTACAGCCAGGCAAGCACTGCATGACTGGAGGAGGAAACTTCTCCTTTATCCCAGTTTCCTTGCTCCAGCTGCACCAGCACACACCACAAAGTCATTCCCATCCTCCTGCGACCAGAATTCCACAATCCACACTTCCACCTCTATGGATCTTTTGCCCTCAGCACAATTCTCATCTCCTGGTTGCTTCAATCAACCTCTTCCTGCTGTTCTGTCCAGTTTTCCCCCTTTTTCTCCTCTCTCCCATGGAATTCACTCCCACAACAGCCACCCCTCAGTCCCCAGGCAGGTTTTCCCAGCTCAGATTAAGTCTGCTTTACTTGGAATCACTCCAACACCTCTTCCCAGCAAAAATAATTTGCACATTTGGCCCCTTGAGAATTTCGTCAGTTTAAAACTGGTGTTTAAATTTGTGTATTTGCCAGGTTTTGCCCTAAATTCTGAAGTGAAAGGCCTTTATTTTTACTAATAAAAACAATCCCCATGGCTTTGGTCGGAGTCAGGGATGGGATCCTGCCCACAGGACAAATCTGATGAGCCACAAAGAGCTGTCACATGAGCACAGCAATGAAAAGCAGGGTTTTTTTTTCCTGTCAGCTTGGCTGTAATTTGCAGCACTGAGCGATCCCTTTGAATGGGACCCTTTCACAGGGATCAGCTCCTGCTCCTCAGGCCACAGAATTCCATTTTGGGGGGCAGACAAACCCCACAACACATTAACAGCAGGTTTGAGTTAATTCCTGATCCTCAGCACACCCAGAGTGACTTTTTTGGGTGCTTTTCCCCGGGATGTGCCACAGGAGACAGGGAGGATTCTCCAGCCCTTTATTCCCTGAGCACTTCTGGAGCAGGTCCAGGTTAATTCC
This sequence comes from Brachypodius melanocephalos, assembly GCA_013398615.1. Taxonomy (NCBI): domain Eukaryota; kingdom Metazoa; phylum Chordata; class Aves; order Passeriformes; family Pycnonotidae; genus Brachypodius; species Brachypodius melanocephalos. Next base: position 1,044,885 of record VZSR01001755.1, read on the forward strand.
TGGTATGGAAGCAGCAATGTGACACCTCTCTGATTACAGCTGCTCCCCTGAACACCAAACCCAGCCCCTGGGTGAACATTCCAGCGTTAAAATCCACAGCACAGGTAGGACAGACCCGGATTTAGACAAAACACAGACCTCAGGTGGGGAAATTTGCCACTTTGCTCTTCCAAGCAAACCCTGTAGCAGGAAATAAACCCAAACACGTCTCTGCTCCAGCTCAGCCAGAGCACAGAGCCTCCCCCAGACCAACAGGCAACTGCAGGTGCTTTTGTCCTGGCAGGAAGTGTTTTCCAGCCCGATTGTTCCCTGGGGTAACCTGAGCCCTGGAAAGCAGCAGCTCGCTCTGCACAGGCTCCAGAGATCCTGGAAGCTCCTCTTGCCTTGGCTGAGGCTGCAGGGAGTGTCCCTGAGCCAGCCCTGGAAAACATCGGGGTTTTTCCCGGCCAGGTGGGAATGCTGTCAGGGAATGCTGTCCTGTCTGGGCCACAGCTCCAGACAAAGCTATGACTCACAAAGGGAAGCTTTCCACCTGCTCCCATTCCCTTCCCTTCAGAAATACACGTCATGGAGCAAAGAACCCCCAGTCCGAGGGTCCAGAGGAATTCCAGGAGGGAAGCAAAGGGAGAACCGCTCACTCCTGAAGAACACACAGCAGCTGCATCACAGCAGAGCCAGCCCCACCTGGCATGTTCCCCTCTCCAGGAGCTCCTCAGATCTCACTCCATCCCTCCCTGGCTCTCTCCAAATCCGTATTGGAAAACCAGGAGCACACACAGCACACCCAAACGATATTCCAAGCCCAAATCCAGCAGCTGAGCCAGCCTGGAACCCAGCAGCTTTGACCATCCCACAGCTCCTCTTCTGCTTCTCGGCTGCCACTTCTTCGGGAGAACCCCAGAAATCCTTCCCAGGAATGTTCCCACCCCAGAAAGCCCCAACAGAGAAGCTGAGGGAGTTTTCTTCTGTAAATTCGTGATTTTCCCTCTGGAACAACACAAGCTACACCAATCAAAGTGTGCTTTTCCACGTGGAATGCTGTCCCTCGCTGCTGCCAAGGGGGTTAAACACGGATCTCCCACAGGACAGAGCCACAGGAGCCCTGCCCCATCCCCTGGGAAGGCATTGTAGACCCTGGGGTACCTTCTTGAGGAACGTTGCCACCGTTTCTCTCTTCGTGGCCGTGATTCTCTTCACTCCCTCCGGCGACTGCACACGGATAATCTGGGAATGAGGGAACCCCGGGTCAGGGAGGGCAGACAGAGCCCACCCTGAGCCCCCAGCCTGATGTCCCCCACCCCTCCCTCCTGTTCCCATCTTCCACAGGGCCTGGAAACCCCCAGGAGAGCAGTTCTGGGGCAGCACTGGGTGATGTTTGTGAGCACGGGGGAAATCACTCCAAGGCTCCGGGCTCTTGGCAGGAGTTGGCTCCAAGGGAAACACCTTTGGCCAAAGCTCTGACCTCAGAGGTGGAATTAGACCTTCAGGAGAGTGGATGAGACCTTCCAATGGGAGTTATTCACACAGGCACCGGCCCAACTGGTGTTACTGGGCACTGCACTGGCGGCGGCTGAGCCCCGGGAATGAGGGAGTGGGGAGAGACACGGGGCTCCAGCTGCTCCGGGAAACCTGAGCTCCCGGACGGCAACAACGGCAGAGCTGGGGGGGACCGGGCCGGGGGAA
>VZSR01001755.1:1065108-1081099 GCA_013398615.1 Brachypodius melanocephalos
GGCAGACAAGTCCAGCACCGCGGGGTTCGGGGTGCCTGCTCCCCTTCCCCGTCCCCGTTCAGCCGGCCTTAAGCCGGCGCTGGGAAGGGTAATCCGTCGGCAAGACGGGATTTGAGAAGCAAGATGGATTTGAGGCAGATGGGGCCAAATTCCTCCTGGGGGAAGTATGCTCTGAGGAGCAGGTGGGAGTGGTGTCAGGAGGGAGAAGAGGAGAACAAGGAAGGATCCCAGTGCCCACAGGAGCATGGAGATCCCTGTTCCACATTCCCAGATCCCTCTCCAGTCCTGTTGGGATCCCAGCAGTGACATCAGGGTAGCCGGTGTCCCCAGGCTGCTCGGGACACCAGTTCTGGGTGCAGGGCAGAGAGTGCCTGGCTTCCCACACCCATGGGGGGGCTCTCTGTCCCCCCATGCATCCATCTGGGATGCGAGGGATCACCCGGGGCTCACTCTGCCCACAGCGGGGACGGGATCAGGACAGGCAGACCGGGCTGAGAGCCAGTGCCGCCGGCACCCGGCCATTTCCCAGCACACCCCAGCCTGGGACATGGTGGTCTCAGCCCTTCTGCCACAGAAAGGCAGCTTTTTGGCTCTTAGGGACACAAACGTCCCCATGTCCTTTGTTCCCCCACACCCCCTTGGCACCAGCAGCCCTTTGGCACTGGGGGAGCGGAGGCAGGAGGTGCATGGCACCCCAGTAACCCCAGCCCACCTCAGTGCCTGGGACTGGGGTGCAGCTCTGGGACGGTCCCATCTCCCTGCAGCCCAAAAAGCCGACTTTAGCGGGGACTCCACGGCGGCCACCATCAACCACTCGCTGACGCTGCTGCAGCGGCTGCAGGAGCTGCTGCAGAACGGCAACGGCAGCGACTCGGTGCTGCGGGTCCGCTCAGCCGCCTCCGACGAGCCCAAGGTGTTCCACACCCACCAGCTGCTGCTGAGCCTCCAGAGCGAGGTCTTTGAGAGCCTCCTGCGCAACCAGAGCGTTGTGACCCTGTATGAGCCACCTGAGACCGCAGCGCTCTTTGAGAAGTTCATCAGGTGCGTGGGGACCCCGAGCGATGGGGAGGTCAGGAGGGTGCAGCTCTCCAGGGAACTCCATTGGGTGGGGATGCCCAGAGGGAGGCAGCCAAGGAAGGGGGATGTTCCTTTGAGAACCACAGAGACCTTGTGAAATGTACGTTTTGGGAGGGATGTGCATTTTGGGAGGGATGCAGCCCAGGAGGGAGGATTCTCCCCTGGTGACCAAGGAGATCCTGTGAGATGGGTGTACCGGAAGGGATGCAGCCAAAGAAGGTGGACGATCCACTAGGGACTTCCTGGGATGCAGCCAGAGAAGGAGGATGCTCCCCTGGGGATCATGGAGATCACATGGAATGGGGGAAATTCAGAGGGAAGCATCCAAGGAGAAGGGATACTTCCCTGGGAACCCTGGGGACCCCATGGGGTGGGAATACTCAGAGGAAAGCAGCCCAGGGCAGAGGCTGCTCCCCTGGCCACTGGGCTGTCAGGGATGTGTCACCACCCCGCGCTCTGCCCCAGGTACCTGTACTGCGGGGGGGTCTCCATCCTGCTGCACCAGGCCATCCCCATGCACCAGCTGGCCAGCAAGTACCGTGTCTGGGGGCTGCAGCGTGGCGTGGCCGAGTACATGAGGACCCACCTGGCCAGCGAGTCCAGCCAGGGCCACGTGGTGGGCTGGTACCACTACGCCGTGCGCGTCGGGGACGCGGCGCTGCAGGAGAGCTGCCTCCAGTTCCTGGCTTGGAACCTGTCGGCGGTGCTGGGCAGCGCCGAGTGGGGCTCGGTGAGCGTGGAGCTGCTGCTGCTGCTGCTGGAGCGCTCCGACCTGGTGCTGCACAGCGAGCTGGAGCTCTACACGGCCGTGGAGGGCTGGCTGAGCCGCCGGCAGCCCGAGGCGCCCGTGGCCGAGCGGGTGCTGCGCGCCATCCGCTACCCCATGATCGCGCCCAGCCAGCTGTTCCGGCTGCAGGCGCAGTCGGCGGTGCTGGCGCGGCACCGTGGCGCGGTGCAGGACCTGCTCTTCCAGGCCTTCCAGTTCCACGCCGCCTCCCCGCTCCACTTCGCCAAGTACTTTGACGTCAACTGCAGCATGTTCCTGCCCCGCAACTACCTCGCGCCCAGCTGGGGCTCCCAGTGGGTCATCACCAACCCGGCGCGGGACGACCGCAGCACCAGCTTCCAGACCCAGCTGGGGCCCAGCAGCCACGACGCCGGCAAGAGGGTGACGTGGAACGTGCTGTTCTCACCGCGCTGGCTGCCCGTCAGCCTGCGCCCCGTGTACTCGGACTCGGTGGCGGGCGCCATCCAGCCTGTGCGCATCGAGGACGGGCGCCCGCGCCTCGTCATCACCCCGGCCATGAGCAGCCCCGACTTTGCCGGCGTCAGCTTTCAGAAGACCGTGCTGGTGGGTGTGAGGCAGCAGGGCCGAGTGCTGGTCAAGCACGCCTACAGCTTCCACCAGAGCTCGGACGAGGCGGCCGATTTCCTGGCGCACGCTGACCTGCAGAAGCGCACCTCCGAGTACCTCATCGACAACTCCCTGCACCTCCACATCATCATCAAGCCTGTCTACCACTCCCTCATCAAGGTGAAGAAGTAATGAGGCGCAGCTGGGTCCTGCCATGCTGGCCCCAGTGCCATGGGGGGAATGCTTGGCCCTGTAGGTAGATGGGGGTCCCCTCGCTCGGGGGGCTCCAGGACTGTGCTCTGCACTGCCCACCCCTCCCTGAGCGTTCCCCTGCCACATCTCGTCCCCATCGCTGTCCCTGGGGATGGAGGATGCTGGGAGTGCCCCAGACCCATGTAGGGCTTGCAGGAGGTAAAATGTGCAGCCCATGGGCACATCACAGACCGCAACGGGTGTGGGGACAGGGACAGCCCATCCCTCCCATGAGGCAGCCCCGAGGTCCCTCTGCGTGGGCAGCTGGGTCCAGCTCAGGAGCAAACAGAGCTGCCCAGTTTGGGGGTGAGGGGCACCCCCAGTGGAGGTGGGGTGGGGGGCACCATCCCCACCGGTGGTGGCAGCTGCCCCATCCCTGTCCAGGTACCCCCACCTCCTTCCTAATAAAGCAGAAAACGAGCGTGGGACGTGTGGGGTATCTTTGGGGTGATGCTGCTCCCCAGCTCAGCTCCTAATGGAACTCCTGGGAAGGAAAACACTAATCCAGGCTCGGATGCATTTCTCTGTGGAGATGTGGGTCCCTGCTTGGCATGAGGAGAGCTGGCCCTGGCAGGGCCGGCACAGGGTGCTGCACAGGCACTCATGAGAGTCACAGACAGGACCCCAGTGCCTGGGGAAGGGACACAGCAGCACCCCCAGGGCTGGGTTGGGGTGTGGGGGGGGTGATGGATCCTGAACCCTGTCCTGGCATCGCTCACCCATGGGTGCATTCAGCCTCTGAGCTGAGCCTGGGGAAGGGTCCCGCTGGGGGGCTCCCCCTCAACCCACAGAGAGCCATCACCTGTGTGATGTTCCCATTGCTGTGACAGTGCTGCTGGCAGCTCGTTAATGATTAATTAGTGGGGGGTGAGGAGTCAGGGTGGCTGCCGGTTCTATCAGCAGGGCTGTGTTTACCCAGCACTGATAACCCAGCCTGGGGGTTGCTCCTGTGGGGACACAGGGCTCTCCAGCTGTGAACAGCCTAGAGGGGACAGGGGCCCCCCTGCTGCCACCAGCCACCCTGCTGTGCCCTGCTCCATGGGCTGGGGACACTGAGGGACACCCTGTGCTGTCGTGGGTGCTTGGCTGTGCTCAGCCACTGGCTTTGGGTGTCCTGGGACAAGCAAAGGACAGGAGGAGCAGGAGGACCTGACTTTCCCACCCTCTGCTCGACCCTGCTGTGACAAAAGAGGAAATGTGATGTGGAAAGCATTGGTTTTATTCACACTAAAGTAAATCAGGATGCAAAGGCCAGGGAGCAGCTGTGGGGTCAGGGGGCTGTGCAGGGTCCCCCACTTGCCTCCCCAGGAGGGCTGAGAGCCCAGGAGGGCTGAGAACCCAGGAGAGCTGCCTGGCTTGGGGACAGTGGCCTCATCCCTGCAGCACCTCTGGCATGGAGAGGAAAGGAAGGTGCAGCTGGAGCACACTGACCTTGGCATCCTCCTACTCTTCCTCCTGGTTTTCCAACTATGCAGCTGCCTTGCTCTCTTCAGCCTGAAAAATAGAGGGTCATCCTGTCCCCTGCCCTTGGTGGGGTCCCCGCCATGGTGGCCACACTGTCCTGTCCCCGTTACCTCCTCGGGGACATCCATGCCCCTCCTCCGCTGCTCTGCCTTGATGTTGGAGAAGAAATCTGCTTGGGCCTGCTTGAACACCTCCTGGGGATTCTCCTTCTCCTCTGGCTGGGCCTTCTTCTTCTCCTGCTCCCGCAGCTGCCGCTCCCGATATTTTTCCTGCAGGACCTTCTCCCTCCTCATCTCCCGCTCGAACATCTGGTGGCAGATGTGGGGCTGAGGGGCTCAGGGGGGCACAGGGGACCCTGTGATGTGTCTGGGGACAGCACAGGGCTGCAGGCAGAGTGTGGGGCTCGGGTGGGACCTGACACGCACTGTGGAGGTCAGGGTCTTCTCATTCTTCCGGAGGGTGCAGAGCCCTGGGGAGATCTCCAGGAGGGACACAGAGCCCGTCTTGGTGCCACAGCCAACGATTTGCCCGTTGTCCTGTGAGCGCACGCTGAGCAGGGGATCGTTGGACATCTGGGGACAGGGCACAGGTGGGTGGTGACGCTTGGCCCTGGGGGTGCTGCGAGGGTCCCAGAGGTGCTGGGGACCCACCTTGAGGCTGAGGGAAGGTTCCTTCTGGTGGAAGAGGAAGTCCCAGACGTCCAGGATGCCGTCCGACCTGGCGGTGAAGAAGACGGCCGGCTTCACGGGGCTCCAGCACACGTCCAGCAGGTAGGCAGTGTGGTACCTTCCAGCAGAGCCATCCCTCAGCCACGCTGGCACTGCCCTGCCTCCCTCACCATCCCATCCCAGCACTCAGAGCTGACCAGAGCCCACTGCCACCCGCCCTGACCATGCTCTGCCACCCTGGGGATGATTTCTGGCACCCTCTCACACCTACTTGGTCTCCATAATTGATGACGAATCCATGAGCTCCTCTGTCCAGATCCGAGCAGTCCAGTCACCGACTGACAGGAAGACTTTGGGGAAGAAGGGGTTCCTGGTCACGGTGTAGACAGCCCCGATGTGGCTGCGGAAGATGTTAGCGATTTTCTCGGGCGGTGTCTTGGCGTCGCGGTTGCAGGAGACGATGATGCCCTGCTCTGTGCCCACCAGGAATTTGGTGGGCTGGGGGTGGGAACAGGAGGGTGCAGCTGTCAGCAGGATGGAGACCCCATGGTGTGGGGGGTAGTGGGGGATCCTGCTGCAGCCAGAAAACTGAGACCCACAACCACTGGGTCGTTTAGGGATTGAAATACCAGCAGGACCCTGTGTGTTTGGAGCACATCAACACCCAGTTCTTCTGAGGGCATCTGGTTGTGCCCACAGGGGTGACCAGACACTGCCCTGTGCCCAGCTGGGCTCCCCCTCCTGCCCAGGTTGGGGTGAGGGAGGTGGGCACAGGGACGCTCACCAAGACGGGTGCAAAGTCCAGGGAGATGGCACCCAGAGCCTTGTTCAGCTGATCTTCCCGGGTGATGTCCAGGATCAGCTTCTCGCTGGGCTGTGACAGCTTGCGGATGTCCCACCACAGGACCTGCGGGGACAAGGTGTGTCAAGGGCTGTGGGGGCAGCTTGAGAGGCCTGCATCTTGTGCTGCTGAGGGGCAGAGCAGGCACAGGAAGCTCTTTTAGGACCCCTCAGGAGCCCCTGGCCCTGTTCCAGCCCCTCACCTGCCCGTCGGTGGAGCCTGACAAGCACTCGGTGCCCGTTCGGGAGGGCAGCCAGCACGCTCCATACACAGGATCCCTGTGGCTGAACTCCACAGGGGTCATCTCCACGGGCAGCCCCCCTTTCCTGGTGTCCCAATACACTGGGAAGGAAAAGAAAAGCTCTTGCCCAGCTCTTTTCCTTGTCATGTTTCCCCCACGAGGAGCAAACCTCGCCCAGTGCTTCCCAGAGATCATCCAGGGTGGTGGGAGAGGACAGCACCCATCCTGCTCATCTCCTGGATCCATCCATCCATCCATCCCTTCATCCATCCATCCCTGTGCCGTGAAGGGCTCCCTGGCACGGTGTCCTCCCCTCCCTCAGGTGAGCACACAGGTGTCCACAGGCAAATCCCAGGGCTTCTCCCATGCTCCCAGTGGCAGCATTGATCCCGGGAGTGCAGCAGTGCTGCAGCCAGGCTGGAGCAGCATTAACCCCCCTCACCTATCTGCCCGTTGTAGCAGCCTCCCAGCATGTGATACCAGTCCTTGGAATTGTACTCCAGGGTCACCACAGGGGACGAGGGCTTGAGGGTGAGCTCTGGGGTGTAGGGTTTTTCTGCCAAGGAGGGATGAGTGAAGAGCAAAGGGTGAAGGCAGCCCTTCCAAAAGCAGCCCCCAGCCCACCCTGCTGCCCCCACCCCGTTCCCTGACACAGCTGTGTAGGATGAGATGCCCGTGTCACCGGGAGCTGGCCTGGGGACAGAACCCCAGTACACAAATCTCCTGCATTCCCACTCCTCTTCTTTGTTCTTTTCACTCCAAAATACATCAGGTGTGACCCAGGCTTGGATGGATCAGGGCAAGTCATCCCAGGCTCCTGTTGCCCCTTTCTTCCTTCATTGCCAACTGAACGACATCGACACAAGAACCTCACCTGAGGCTCCAGGCTCTGCTGCCTGTCACGGCTCTGGAGCCATGGAGTGGGATTTTAGTGGTTATTTCCCACCTTCCAGCTCCCATTTCTCCCTGTTTCTTCACTGCTGTGTGGGCAAAGCAGGAGGCTCCCCCAGCGACCCTCCCTGGGGTGCTGCAAGGCCTCACCCCGCTCTCTGAGACACAAATTCCCTCAAATTCGCCACATATTCTCTTCCCTTATTGCCTGGTGGGTTTGCCCTTGCCCTTACCCAGATCCCAGACGTAGGAATCAGAGTTCATGTCCTTCCTGCTGTCCTGGAAGTCCAGGCTGCAGTAAGCCACGGCCACTGCCCTGTTGGCGTCGGGGTGCCAGGAGAGGTGCGTGACCATCCTCCTGATGGCGTTGGGGTCCCTTTGGGGTGACACACCGGCCAACACAGGTCAGTTTGCAAATCCCAGAGGGAATTGTGGGAATCACAAGGAAACCACTTTGCAGCCCTCAAGCCTTGAGTGCAGGAAATGATTCTTGTTGGGGGTCGGGCGGGGGGAGAAGGGTGGATGATTTCATCATCTTTCCGGTCATACCTTTCTAAAAATCCAATTATCTTACTGGATCTGACTCCTAAACATCCCTGATGTGGAAATTAACCTTTGAGGCACCAAAAATAAGAAGGAAAATCCAAAAGCACCATCAGGAGATACTCAGAGCTGAGACTGACCCTGGTTCCCATCCCCAAATCACCCGAGTGTGGTGAGCGGCAGGGATGGAGTGATGGAGCAGGGAGGGTTCGGCAGGTCTCTCCACCCACAAACTGCACCAGGACCATCCCAAACCCACTGGGATTTAACTCCTGAAGTTTTCCCACTTTCTGTGAAGGTGGTTCGACCTTGCTGTGGCTCTGGGGAGCCCCCTCCAAATGTGCTACCTGAGGACATTGATGGTTTTGGCTGAGGGATGCTCCTCCTCCTCCTCTTCCTCCTCTTCCTCCTCAAAATATTCCTCGTAGATGTCGATGGTGTTGTTCTGCCTGATGTAGTGCTCCACCAGCTGCAGGGGCAGCATGGCCGCGTCTCCGTGGGGCTCTGGGGGGCTCAGGGAGTCTGGGGGGGATCAGGGCAGGGTCTTACGGAGCCGAGGCGCTGGACAGTCTTGGTGTAAACCTCTTCCCTCTCCACCTCCTCCCTGTAGCGGGTGGTCAGCTCCGAGTTCTTGGGGTCGACGTGCTTGGGCCAGCCCCCCTCCACGTGGTTCACACCCCTGACAGACACCTGCACCCTCTCTGTGTTCACCTGGGCGTGGGGACACGGAGGGGTCAGAGACCCTGAGCCCAAAAGGTGCCTGACACACCCTGTCCCCTCGGGCCAGCTGCTCTCCACGTGGCTGACACCCCGGGATGTCCCCTCCGCCTGGGGAGGGGGTGTCCATGTACCTCGTGCAAGGCCATGACGGGACCCTCCTGCACAGCAAAGTCCACGGGGTCTTGGGGGATGAAGTCGTCGGCCAGGCTGGGGTCGGGCGGGATGTCCGCGGTCACCTCGGCCAGGAAGTCGGAGAAGCTGCAGGGCCGCCCGAACTCGCTGCGCTTCCGCGAGTACTCGTACTTGATCTCCATGGTGGGAGGGATGGGAAGGACTGCAGGGCCTGGGGATGGAGGCTCCTCAAAGGGAGCCCCAAAAAGGAGTGGAGGGGTTCAGGGATGGAGAGCTCCAGGGGGGATGGAGGGCCTTGGGGGAGCCGAAAAGGGAGCAGCAGGCTCAGGGAAGAAGAGAGAGTGCCAAAAGAGAGTGGGAGCCTCTGAGAGGATCCCAAAAAGGTTTTCAGGGATGGAGAGGTGGACCTAGAAGGCAGTGGGGGGTCTCAGGGAGTTCCAAGGAGGAGTGATAGTTTCAAGGATAAAGGGCCCCAAAAAGAAATGGGAGCCTCAGGGAGACCCAAATGTGAACAGAGACCCTGGAGAGAAAGGACGCTGAAAGACTGAGAACCTCGGGGAACCCCAGAAGGGAATGGGATCTTGGATGGAGGACCCCAAAAGGGAGTGGGGAGCCCCAGAAGAAAGCGTGCACCTTGGGAATGTCCCAATAGGGAACAAGAACCTCAGGGAGCCCACAAGGTCGCAAAGGGAACCTCGGCAAAGCCCAAATGTGAGCAGGGATCCTGTGGAGGGAGGACCCAGAGAGGGCCTCAAAAGGCAGCAGGAGCCTCAGGGAGCCCCAAAACGGAGCTGAGCCGCAGGGGTGGAGTGATGAAGTGCCCAGGGTGACAAAGGACCCCGGTGGGGCCCGGTCCCGTCCCGCTCGCGGTGGGGCCTGCCGGGGGACGCGTCTCCGTTGCCAGGCAACAGTTCGACTCCCCGTCACGTGACACCGCCGCTGCGGTCACGTGACACCGCCGGGCGCAGCCCTCTCAGTCATGGCGGACCGCGAGACGTCACGTGACCGCCGCCATCTTGGGAAGGTCAACTCACAGGCGCCCCAAACAGCGCTTATCCCTGTCCCAAAAAACCGCACGGGAGAGGTTTAATTTAGTCCAAGTGTTTATTATCATTTCCCCAAAAAGGGCACATACAAATCCAGCCGGACTCCAGCTCCCAGCCCGAGTCCTTCGGTTAGTTCACATGCGGTTACAACAGCTCTTCTACCAGTACCGTTACATGGAAACGTTAAAAGCCAAAAGAATTAAAAAACAAAATCCGTCGGGATTTTCCCCAAGGGGAGGGATGCTAGTCACGGGGAATATGGAGACGGGGAGTCAGGAGGATGTCCTGGCCGTGGATGGGGGCGCAGCCCCTGCCCGCACCCTTTGGGGGTCTGGGTGGGATGGGCCAGGGGGTCCATCCTTGCTCCAGGGGGAAGGGGCTTTTCCTGGGGGATCCGTGTGCCAAGTTCAGCTCGTACTGCTCTCCCAGCTCCTCACCCCGGAGCCCTGGAAACTCTGGATGAGCCTCCCAGGGTGGCAGGTCCTTATTGTCCATTCCCAGGCACCTCGCCCACCCCAGGGATGCCCCAGTAGTTCCTGTCCCTCTCCCAGGGGATTTGTGACCACTCCAGGGCTGCAGGAGGAGGGGAGCCTGCCCCAGCCCACACCTGCCCTGGGGAGCCAAAAGGAGCCTAAACCCACCCTAAAAACCCGCTACAAACCCCACTGCAGTTCCCCTGTCTGGAACAGAGCCAGCGCCTCCCACAGCTCCCAAACCCCAGGGGCAAAGCAAAGGAAAACCAGCAAGGCCAAAACATCCGTAATTCCTCAGGGTGGGGGGCAGCCAGGGGGGCACGGGGAGCTGGGACAGCCGGGAAGGGGCGTCAGGAAGGGGTTGGGATCACTAGTGGTTGGTGCTGCATTGCTACGGGAGCCCCTGCCCGCACCCAGAGGCAGCGTGGGCCGGGATTTGTGCTCCAGAACATTCCCGAGCTGGCGCGGGGACAGGAGAAGACACCGGAGACCCCTCTGTGCTCCCGGGAGCCCGTAAGGCAGCGGGGTTTGTGTCTGGAGGGGCTCCAGGCTGCTCCTCCAGCCCCGCCGTGTCTCCTACCGCGTGTTCTCTCTCCGGGCTCTTTGGTTTTCCCGGCGGGATCCCCTCCTATGCCGAGAAGTCGCCGCGGTGCCGGACGTGCTCATCGGTGACCGCCAGGTACGTGGCTCTCATGCTCGGGGAGTACTGGGGGGGCACACGGGGGTCAGCACCCCAAAACAGCCCACCCCACCCCCTGAGCTGCCCCGTGGATCGTTCCCATGCAGATTAATCCCGAATTAATCCACCGGGTGGGCATGGAAATGTGTTGGAACCTTGGGTACTGAGAATTTTAGATGATTTAGAAGAGAAATGCAACAGGAAGGGTCAGACCCTGCTCTCAGCCTCTCTGAGGGCTGGGGGAGACAAGACCCCCCACAAAAGCCAAGACCCTTCAAGCCCATCCAGCTCTGCTTTGCCCCTTCCCAAGTTCATCCTCCACCTTCCCAGCTTCAGCCCAGCAGCAAATTCATCCCAAATCTGCCCCTGGGGGTGTGTCTGTGGGGTACCCAAGCCTCCAGCCCCCCCAGGATCACATTCCTCCAGGATTTCACAGCAGGGAGGATCACCCCAGCCAGGCATTAAGGAAGATTAATCTGAGTTTGTTATTCTGGACTCGCAAAGTCTTTCCTCAGGGATCTGAATCCTGGCTAAATTAGACTATTCAGGGCTGAGAGAAGCACTCCAATTAATCCCCCCACTCGTGTCCCCCCCAGGGAGGAGGCTCTCGCCAGCTGCCAGATCTGTGAGATGGGATCCAAGCTTCCACTTGATGGAAAAAATCATCCCTGGAGGAGAGGGACACAGTATTCCTGCCCTGGCAGCATTCCTGGAGCCATATCCTGACTGCGAGGGGTTTCACTGCTCCAGGGATGGAGATAGGGACCAGCATCCCAACATGCAGGAGCTGAAAATCCTCCTGGAATGTGGCTGGGCACAAAATGTAGCCCTTTGTCCCCTCCTCCCTGAGCTCTCTGCATCCCAAAAGCCAAGCAGGAAAAGGGGATGGAGGGAGGTGTGGAAGGGTGAGGAAGAGGGGACCCCCGGGATAAGGGTGGAGAAGGAAGTGGCTGAACTTACTCTTGATGGGCAACTTAGCTCCAAAATAATGGATGCAAAAAATTAAAAGAAATCATACACACACACACAAAAAAAAAGAAATAAAAAATTAAAAAAAAAAAAAAGGAAAAAAAAAAGACAAGGAATAAAAAATAAAGCAGCAATACCAGACAGGGCAGGATTAACGAGCAGGGAAATGGGAACGTGAAGGGAGAGACTGTGAGGAGCGTCCTCTGAGAGCCAGGATGGAGAGGAAACACAGGCAAGGGAGGGAGGGGAGGGTTATTTTGGTGTCCCCAGCATGTGGCTGTGCCCCCTCCCCATGGGTGGCCAGGAATTGGGTTAGAGCCAGGCAGAGGGAGCCATGTCCTCTGCCAGTGCAGGAGGGACCAGCATCTCCTGTCCCTGTCCCACCCCGGCTCTGGGTGACCCAGAGTGGCTGTGACCCACGGTGACCCTCCTGGGATGTCACACGGGTTTGTCCTCGTTCTCCCATCGTACCGTGGGGGGAGGAGAGCCTCTGCCGATGAGGGGCACGTTCTCGTAGCGGGGGTTCCCTCCAAACAGCACGGCCTGGTTCCTGGGGGGCGCAGCGAGACCCCCGTCACCCCCTGTCCCCGGCACAGCTCCCTCCCCGCGGTGGGGGCTCAGGGGAGGGGTCTCACATGTACTCGGAGACGGGGGCGTTGGACACGGTCTGTGCAGGGGGGTGCAGGCTGCTCTGGCTGCCCAGGCTGCTGCTGTAGCTGCAGAAGCTGCGCAGCTGCCCCCGCGGCGGGCGGTGCGTGGCGATGCGCCGCGCCTGAGGGTTGAAGGGATCCTCTTCATCCATGTCATCGTAGTCCCGGTCCCTGCGGGGGGGACGAGGCGCTGGCGCTCACGCCCTGCATCCCAAAGGTGGGGGGCTCTGCGGGCAGGGCGAGGGCAGGGGTCTCTGGGCACACCCACCGCCCAGCCAGCTGCTTCCAGGCGCGCGGGGCCGCGCAGATCACCGTGGAGAAGGCGGTGGCCGCCAGCAGGGAGAAGAGCCCCAGGTAGAGCAGCCCCTCCACGCCGTCGTAGCAGATCCCGATGAGGCCATCCAGGTAATCCTGGGGGGACACGGGCAGGGCAGTGCTGGTGGCACTGCGGGGGCACCCCAGAGATGGTCCCCAGTCAGCCCCCCCTCACCTTGTGCAGCCCCCGGCAGTCCAGCAGGGCCGTCAGCTGGTGCAGGCCGGTCTCTGAGGAGTTGAGGAGCTGCTGGACCCCCAGCAGGTCTTTCTGTGGGAAAAGGGGGGTCAGGGAGCTCTGGGGAGCAGAAGGAGGGATGGGGATCCCCTGCTCTCCCCTCCTGTACCTCAGCTGTTGGGAAGAGGGGCACTGCATACTGGATGAGCCCCTGGATCTGGATCTGCATGGTGGTCAGCGAGCGCTGGAACACGGTGAGAGCCTGCCGGGGGGAGTGGGGAACAGTCACAGGATTCCCCCAGCCCCAGGCAGCATCAAGGGCAGTGCCCACCCCCCTGTACCTGCTGGAAGGGGCTGCTCAGGCTCTGGTCACAGTACAGGTAATAATGAACCACCTCTGCAGAGAGAATGGGAACATCAGCAGGAGCCACGAGGGGGGACAGGGGCAGTGGGGGGCACCAGACCTCCAGGTGGGTTTTGGGGTCCCTGCCCATGCTCCACCTCGCAGCCAGCTCTCACCTGCGCTGATCTCATCGTCTGTCTGGTTCATGATGAACTTGTCCGGGGCCACGCAGAAGTCACTGGTGCCCTGTGGGGACAGAGGGACGTCACTGATGCCCTCAGTGCTCAGCACAGCCCTGCCCAGCCCTTCCCTCCCTTCCTACCCCACTCACCACTGCGGCTGCCGTGTCCACGGCCATGGAGGCCCAGCTGAGCACCAGCATGAGCAGCCCACAGCACAGCATCCTGCAGGGAGAGCACGAGGGGGGAGCATGGCTGGGGGTCCCCGTGAGCCCCCCTCGAGGCTGCCCCCAGGGTACTCACATCACCAGGAGGCAGCGGGAGTGCTTGGCCAGCCCCAGGCAGGCCAGCAGGCAGACGGTGAGGACGAGGATGAAGAAGAGCAGGTAAGCCAACCACCTGGGAGGAGAGGAAGGCTCTGTCACACTCAGCCACCTCCCCAGCCCCGCCAGGACACGCCCCCGAGCGCTGGAGCTCACCGGTAATACTCGACATAGGCGACCTGTCCCGACAGCTGGGTGAGGTCAGCGCTGACGCCCCGCCAGGCCGGCAGCCCCTGGAGCTGCAGGACGATGCTGCCAGCCAGCTGCTGAGTGAACTTGAGGGTCTGCACGTAATCCCCCCGCGAGGCCAGGAGCTCGTTCAGCCGTGCCAGGTGCTGCTCCAGCCCTCCCTGCATCTGCAGCGTGGTGCTGGCAACCTGCGGCCGAGCGGGACGGTCAGCACCCAGCAGCCTGGCAGAGCCATGTGCCCCATCCCCGGAAGGCTCTTTCTCCAGGAGAGCAGCTCCACCCCAAACTGCTGTGCCTTCAGAACGGCCCTGCCACGGCCCTGACCCGGCCCTGCCGGGGCACAAAGGTCCCATTCTGTGAGGTGACGTCACCCTCCCGCGCTGGGCACAGCGCAGCCACCCCAGGGGCTCGGCCAGACGTCCCTCCCTGGTGCTTTAACCAAACCCAGAAGAGGGGATTGATGCACCCTGGGGGCTGTGGGCCCTCCCTACCAGGGAGTCGATGCCAGTGAGGGTCTGGTTGGCGTGGTCCAGGGCATAGAGCAGCTGGAAAACGCCGTCGTTGGTCTCGCTGTTCCCATAGAAGCCGATGCCAACGGCCGCACTGTGGGCAGAGAGGGGACCCTGATGAGAGGGGACGTGTTGGAACCCTGGTCACCGAGAATTTTAGACTTTAATCCCAACTCTGGCAGAAAAAGAAGATAAGAAGCCAACAGGGAGGGACACGCTCACCCTGTGACACCGGCTGGACAGGGGACACTCCCTGGAGCACCCTGCTTTTGGGGGGACAGCCCACCACCGGCAGGGCAGAGACAAAGAGTGGGACAGGGACAGCACCATAATGGGAACCTGCTCCTGCTGGTAACAGGGACCTGGGGACAGCTAGAGCTGCTCTGTGGGCATGGTGGGTTGGAAGCTCCTCCTGCCAAACCCCGAGAGATTGAGGGCGGAGGGGCAGGGCCAAGCAGATTAGGGGAATCCGCTGGAAGTGCCGTGGCTCCTGATGAAACCTTTGGCTGGGAGCTGAAGCGGCTCCAGGTGCTGTGGCAAGCTCTCCCGAGAGCTGGGATGGAGCTCAGGGCTGGCTTCCAGGACAGAGATGCCCATGGCCGTGTCCTGGCCGGGCACATGCCCACACGTGGCCGGCACACACGGCGCTCGCCAAACCCCGGTACAACCGACAGACACTGGGCTGCTAGCGGCCACCATTAGCCCTTGGACAGCCACCAACAGGCTGCTGGGGGGGTTCAAAGTCCCCAGGAGCTGCAGAGTGGCCCCCTGCCGTGGTGGGGGAGCTGAGGGCAGCTCTCTGAGCTCATTAGTGCCGTTTCCCTGTCTCCCTGCTCCGTGCGAGGCTCGCAGGCAGCCATCTCGCTCCGCCCCGGCAGAGCAGCCCCTTTGTCTGGAGCGAGGGTCGTGGCCAGGCAGCCAAAGGGACTCGTGGCCCATCCTGCTCCTCCCCAGGCCAGCAGTGCTGGGGGACACTGGGGGTGGCTGCCCTGGCCGTCCTCCCAGCCATGGCTGCCCCGAACCGAGGTGGGCTTGGAAAGCCCCCGGAGCGGTGCCGGGTGAAAAGGCGACCCCTTGTCTAATTGTTGTGGCTGCAATTAAGGTCGGGCACAAGGGACCTGCCAGCTGGGTCACGCTGCCACCCGCCATCTGCTCTGGGCTGGGATTAGCGACCGGCCACACTCCCGCCCGGGATTAGACGGGAAGGCGGCACAGCCGTGACGGGGATGGGGACGGGGATGGCCCGCAGCTGCTCCCTGGGGCTGCCCCAGCAGCTGCACGGGAGGAGGCAGGGATGGAGCACATTTAATTGCACAGATCTAATTAAAGCGACTCGTGGCTGGAGCGCAGAGTCCCCTCGGTGACAGGGGGACAGCAGCAGGTCCCTGTCCCCCATCCTCACCAGCAGATGAGCCCGGCGGTGACGGCCATCCAGGTGACACAACATGAGTGGGGCCGCTTGGTGTCGAGGTCCTGGTCCCTCTTGCAGCAGCACAGGCAGATCAGGTACACGATGAGGAAGAGGAGGTTGAGGCCGAGGCACACGGCGGCCACCAAGCCCAGGAAAAGCAGCGACTGGGAAGAGAGAGGGGACAGTCAGCAGCCGTGCCCGTGACCCGCTGGTGTGCCCGGGATGCGGCCGCGTTCAGCGCCCCACGGGACTGTCACGTGGGGAAGAGGAAGTGTCCCTGTCCCCGTCCCCATCCCCGTCCCCATTCCCACGCAGCGTCCCCAAGCCGCGGTGGCCGAGCCGGGGGTGCAGCCGCCCCTTGCCGCGATGTCGGAGCACCGGGACCCCGGCGCTGTCCCCCCTCCCGGTTAGGGTCACGGCGGGCCGTGCCCCGGGATGCCGCGGCGGGTCCGGGAGAGCAGGGCAGGGGCTCCGGAGCACCAAAGGGAGCGGCGAGGCCGGCAGGGGAGCGGCGGGGCCGGGGGGTGCCGGTGCCGGCCGGCCCGGG
>VZSR01001755.1:1084932-1104918 GCA_013398615.1 Brachypodius melanocephalos
ACAGAGCCGGGAGGAAGCTCTGGCACCCGAGGGCTGCAGTGGGGTCAATTATCCGTAATTAACCTGTTCTTAATGGGGCTGCAAACACGGGGAGCCTCGCCAGGGCACCGGTGAGACAGTGAGGGGGGGTCCCTGTGGCAGCTGCTGGTGCCCCCCACCCAGTGAGGTCAGAAGGAAAGGAGGGAAAGGCCAGGCTGGATGTGGCTTGGAGCAATTTGGGACAGTGGGAGCTGTCCCTGCCCAGGGCAAGGGACGGAGCTGGATGAGCTTTGAGGTCCTTCAAACCCAAAGCATTCCATGATTCTGTGGCCATTCTCAGTTTCGGGGTCCCACAGGAGGCTGCAGTATGGGAGGTGTCCCTGTCCTCGGGAACAGGGACATCCCACGGGTGCCGACCCCCAGTTTGGGCTGAGAGGCGCCAGGTGGGATCAGGAGCGGCTGAGATACACGGCTAGGGTGTGGCAGATGGAGCCGTGAATCCCAGCACCTGACAGAATCCCAGGATCGTTCAGGTTGGGAATGAATCCAGGACTGAATCCAAGCTGTGCCCCATGCCCACCTTGTCCCCAGCCCAGAGCACTTGGTCACCTCCGGGGATGGGGACTCCAAACCTCCCTGGGCAGCCCCTTTCTCTCTCTGACCACCCTTCCAGGAGGGAATTCCCCCGGAATTGTTCCCAGCACGTGTCTCCAGCTGCACACGCAGAGCAGCGTGTCCCTACGCCCTCCCCAGGGTGGTGGCACCGTGCTGTCACCGCTGTCACCCTGCTGGTTTGCCCTTCCAGCCCCCGTGTCCCTCGGAACAGCGATTGTGCCGGGAGGCGGAGGTGGGAGCTGGCAGAGGGAACAGGAGACCAGACAGGGCACGTTCACTGGAGATTCGGGGCACAAACTGCAGCAGGAATTGATTTCTCCCCCAGTTTACCGGAATTTCTCCCCCCAGTGCAGAGAGGAAAGGTGGATTTCCTGTGTGCTGGGGGCATTTATCACTCCCAGGGACAGGAATCTCTCCCCAGTCTCTCCCAATTTCCCTTTTCCCTCCCTTTCACTCTCATTTTCCTCCTTGCTCAGATCTCCATGCGGGGCCCCGGCGGCGCTGCCGGGAGCCGATCAATCCTCTCCTAACGCAGCTCATCCATCAGCCCGGCACCATCGCACCCAGCATCCCGAGCTTCATGGGCAATTTGGGGCCCAAACCAGCCCTTTTGGGTCCTATTTTCTCCATCTCTTCCCCTTTTGTTCCGTGTTTGTGGAGGACAAAGGCAGGCGCAGGCTGAAGGTGGAACGGGCAGCGGGGGCAGAGCTGAATCCCGAGAAACAAAGCGCCTGTTTTCATGGAAATGCCCTGGAAAGGAGGCAGGAAATTTGGAAAAAGGGGAGCATAGGGCTGGGGAAAGGTCTGGGGGAGAGTTGAGTTTGGTGTTGGCGTCGTGGTGCGGCCAGAGCAGGGAAAAGAAGGAGAACGGGGCTGGAAGTTTTCCTGCAGGCATCGGGCACTGTTTGAAGCCCTGGAATACTGATAAATTTTTTAATTAGGGGTGGGTTGGGCTGGATCCTGCCCGGGCAGAGCATCCAGACAGGAGCCAGGAGCAGCATCCGGATGGGGAGTGGCCCCTGCTTTGCCTCCAATTGTTTTGGGGGGCTGTCAGAAGAGAGTCACCCCAATGTCACCCCCTCTACCCCTCAAAGGGGGTCTCTCCTGGCTGGGGGCACAGGGTGGCACGTGAGGTGCTGTGTGCTGACACCGTGTGTCCCTCACATGTCCTCCCGATGTCCCCAAACCCACCGGATGTCACCAATAGTGACCCAGCGATGATTCCTGGCAAATCCAGGACCTGATGGGATGCAGGGAGACCCCCACCCATGGGTGCTGAAGGAGGGGTGCCATGGGTGGGCAGCCCCAGATGGGCCCAGACCAAGCCCCCAGTGGGTGCTGGCACTATGGGGCACAGTAGGCAGTGTGTGACACGGATGGGTGACATCCGTGGTGGCACCGCCGGGTGAGGACAGAGCAGCTCCCTGTCACCCCTTTGGGCTCCAGCCGAATTTGGTGTCATCCTGCAGAGGAAGATTATGGTAATTTTCCTCCCCCCTCACGCATAATTTTCCGTCCGGGCTGCAGCGGCGGCTGTGGGAGAGGCTGGGTGATGGGAATGTCATCTGCGATTCCATTATCTCCTCCTGCCTCCCTGCTTTCTTTTCCTTGTGAAACCTTCATCAAAATCTGTCGATCTAATTAGGACAATTACAGCGCGAGGACAGCTGAAACCCGCCCAGAGCCGCAGCGGCCAGAGGGGGCACCAGGGTTTGGAGGTGGGGTTTAGGTTTTTTTTGGGGAGTCCTTTGGCTCTGCAGGGGGATGGATGGGATCGGGGGGTCCCAGCCCCATGTGCTGCTTCCCACCGTTGGTTTTGGGGTGCACGGCCCCAAGAGGATGGAAGCGACCCCAGAGGTGTCCCCATGGCTGTGTCCTGCCAGGGGAACACGGTGACACCTCCGTGTCCCACCTCGCTGCAGGGGTCTCAGCACCTCTCTGGGGGGCAGCTGCCACCCCTGCCCCTGGCACACGTTGTCCCCCAGTCCCGGGGGGCCGCTCGGCGAGGGGGCCTCGTGCGCCGCAACTCCCGGATCCTCATTGGTATTCCAGGGGCGCGCCGAGGCAGCTGGCGGGATGGGAGCGGAGTGACAGCGGTGACAGGTAACGCCAGCCACGGCGACGGCGGCAGCCGGCGGATTGGCAGCCGGGCCTCAGCTCCGCGGGGCTCCGGAGCCGTGTTCTCCACGCCGGGATGTGCCGCGGGATGGATGCTCCAGGCTGGGTGGGAGCTGCCCCACCCCGGGGTGCTGCGGCAGCGAGGACAGAGCTCCACCGGGATCCACATCCATGTGCCCACGGTGGAATAAGCCGTGGGAGGATGGCGAGAGCCTCGGGGGTGGATATCCACGAATCCAGGCCCCTGAGCTCCACCGTGGGCGCAGCAATGTCACCCTGGGGACGCTCCAGCAGCCACGGGGACGGTGGCAACGAGGGCACAGCTCCACCAGGATCCAGATGGGATGTGCCACTGGAGGACAGGGACACCCCCGCGGATGCGCCAGGCCCCTGAGCTCTGCTGTGGGTGCTCACCCCGGGGCGCTGGGGGTGCTCCGAGCAGCCCCTCGTGCCACACCAAGACGGGGACAAAAAGCCAGGCGGGGACATTCTGTGACCCTGCACCCATCCTGGGGAGGGGGCGGAGGGGGAGGGACACAGCGGGCAGAGCCGGCTGCACGGGCAATTAAGGGAAGTGCCAATTGTCAGCGCCGGTGATTAACGCTGCTCCAAATCCGCATGAATATTAACGGCCGACACGGCCCAGGCTCCCGCGCCATGAATTCTGGATGAATCTTAAGATAAATCGTTTGGATAACTTAGCGGCAGCTGTACTCCCTCGTCACCCACTGCCTCCCAAAATCAGCTCACGTCAGGCGAGAGGAGCCGGCACGGAGCAGGGATCGCAGCCGGGAATCGCTGCTCGGGGTTGGGATGGGGGAGCAGGGGAGAGCGGGGTGCCCAGGGCTCCCCAGAGGCGAAGGCAAAGCCTCCGCGGCTCTGGAGCCTTCCCAGGAGCTGGTGACAAATCCTGTCACTCGCCACGCTGCTGTTGTCTTTGCAGGGAGATATTTGCTCTGCCTCGGGGGCTCCTTCCCGGAGGGGTGGCATTTGTCACCGGCGTTATGGATGCGGCGCGTCCCCTCTCCTGACACCACGTTCCCATTAGCGGGAGCACGTCCCGCTCCTCCGGCGCTGCCTTGAGCATCTCCAGGCTCAGGTGCAGAGATCCATCTTCCCGGCGGGGCTCTGCCCCGGCCCCGGTTCCCATTGGCATTCCGCCGCCGCGTGCTCCCGGTCCAAATGCAGCGGAGCCGCCGCCGCGTCCTCCGGGGCCGGGGCCTTGATTGCATCCTGGTGCTTCCATAAATCAGCCCGGAGAGCCTGGCAGCGCGAGGGGGGAATGGCAATGTCACAGGCAGGGGACGAGCACAGCCGTGTCCCTGAGATGGGATGCAGGGACCAGGATCACTCTGTCCCTGGGATGGGATGCAGGGAGCAGCATCTCCCTGGGATAGGATGCAGGGAGCAGGATCTCCCTGGCATGGGATGCAGGGAGCAGGATCTCCCTGGCATGGGATGCAGGGACCAGGATCTCCCTGGCATGGGATGCATGCCAACATGCCAGGAGCTTTCCCAGGAAGAGAACAGCTTCTCCCATCCAACAGCCCGGGGCACCTTTGTGTCCTGTGGTTCCCAGGGATGGTGCTGGAGCTGGGACCTGCCCCGATGCCCTCTGGATCTCCAGGTTTGGGCAGCCTCAAGAGGTTTTCCTCCTTTTCGTCCTCCTCCCCACTCCCGGCCATGGCTCTGCAGAATCCTGTCACAGCCCCTGCGTGACCTGCCATGGCACTGTGCCCGTGGAAAGCTGCAAACCCGACCCTCAGCTGCCAAAACGCCGTCAGAAAAATCAGGAAATCAGGTGCAAATGGCAAGAGGAGATTAACGGGAGAGGAGCGATTGAATCAGGGGCCATTAACAGATTAAATCATTACACGGAATCAGATCAGCGCACAAATAATATGAATAATAAACGTGGCTCAGGGGCAGCAGCTCCTGCTTCCACTTTATCTCAGCCAGCAGGCGAGGGCTGGTGACAGCCACCACCCACGTGGTCCAGGGACAGAGGACACATGGAAGAGCTCTGGGGTTGGGAACAATGACACCAGATGTGCCAGTGTGACCCTGCCCCTTTCTGAGGGCCCCTTTTGGGGTCCAGGCTCACCCCACCATCATCCTGGTTGCTCCACTGAGGTCTTGCAACCTCCACAGCCCCAGCAGGGCTGCAGGGACCACCCTGAGCCCCTCTCATCATCCAGCCTTTCCTCCTCCTCCAAATCTTCCCTGTTGTATTTTCTTCCCTGCCCAGGCTCCCCTCTCCAGAGAGGAGCAGCCACTCTGCTCCAAAAGGTTGAAAGGCAGTGCAGACACGTCAACAAAAGGCTCCAAACAATGGGAAAATATATTTTCTCCCCAACTTAGTTTCATTCCCATCACCAAAAATCCCAAGGAGCTGAAAACAAAGCCTGAGCAGCCTCTGCATGGGCACAGGGAGGGGGTCGAGTCCTCCCTCGGCTGCCACGGGGTTAGTTCGCATCTCAGCACCGTCGCATTCATTCTGCTGGTGAATCCTTTCTTCCCTAAATTCCTGCTTGCCTGGGAAGGCTGGAGAAAGTCTGAGCTGCCTGCGACAACACCTGGGAACAAGTATTATTATGTGGTGTGACAAGGTTTGATGAATTCCTGTGTGCCTGGGGGAAGGGACTAAGTAGGTGAATGAAGTGCGAATATTCTCCGTGACAATCAATACCCTCGATTGAGCCGTCTCCGCAGATGTGACATTTGGATTTCACTCCCTCGGATGGACTAACTGGATTTATGTCCTCGGAAAGAGGAAACGGCGGGGAGTGAAGGGCTGCAAGTGGCTGGCACGGCGTGGGCACAGGGTTGGGGTTGTGGAGATGGGGTGGTGGATTTGGGATGGTGGGTTTGGGGTGATGGATTTGGGTGATTGGTTGGGAATGTGGAACTGGGATGATGGGTTGGGATGAAGAATTGGGGTCATGGGTCAGGGTTATGGAACTGGGATGATGGGTTGGGATGAAGAATTGGGGTCATGGGTCAGGATTATGGAATGGGGGTGATGGGTTGGGATGAATGATTGGAGCCCTGGGTTGGGGTTATGGAGCTGGGGTAATGGGTCTGGGGTGACACACTGGGGATTTGGGAGCGAGGGGTTGGGATAATGGTTTAGGATGATGGTTTGGGGTGGTGGGGCTGACCCCACAGCCCTTGCAGGGAAATCTTTTCCAGGGTGAGAGCTGTGCCTGGGCCACACTCTGGAACTGCAGCTGCTGAAAGGGAAAGAGGAATCTGGAGCGGGAGCACCCCACAACAACATCCTGTGGTGGTGGGAGCCATTTACCATCAAATCCCACCCTGGATCCCCCCAGCCACCACTCCAGGACCCCTGGCTGTCACTCCCTCAGTGTCACCCTGATCCCTGTGGCTCCGGCATTCCCGTCACATCCCGCAGCCCCGGAGCTGCCGCCTCATGCCCGGCACGGCCATTTGTTTGTGCTGGTTTCAGGCAGACTGATGGTTTTAATGGCACATAATCATTTTTCAGGAGTCATTTGATGCCACTAATCATGGCTGTGATCCGGCACGCCGGGACGTGTAATGACAACGCTGAACAGGAAAAATGGCGCTCGGATCCCCCGCTCTTCCCGCTCTAATCTATATTTTACCACATCTTTCTACCTAATGATACTTATAACTGTTAATAAATGACTACTTAGGCTTTTTTTTTTTTTTTGTGGCAGTGGGTGATAAAATAATTCTGGATTAAAATATCAGAATGGGAAAAGGAAGTGGGGGTCAAGTGTTTGCCTGGTGATTGGAAGGAGCTCACGTGGTGGGAAGTTCGGAGAGGCTTTCGCTGCTCAGAAGTTTATGGCCTCTGGGTTAAAATAACAACTGTTAAAAAAGAAAAAAAAAAGGAGGTAAAATAAACCACTTTTTAATGAAATTTCCTCACTGCAGGAAGAGGATCCTCCTGGCGAGGTGCCCAACATCTTCAGGATGAATTATCGTGCCATTCCTCACACTCCGACTCATTTCATTGCAAAATTAAAGAGAATCTGGCTTTTTAAATTTTTTTTTTTTTATTTTTTAGTAGGATTTTCTTAACATGTTGTCTTCCCTGAGCTACTAAAAGCCAGGGATCACAGACAAGGAATGAACTAGAATGGAGTGTTGGGAGTCTCCTTCCCTTCCCTGATAAAAATCTTGGCATTTTCTCTTTTTTATTCCTCTTATTATTTTTCCTCCTTTCCATCTTTCTTCCTCCTCCTCTTCCTCTTTTTCCCCTCCCTCCCTCCTCAGAAGCAGAGAATCACTTGGATGGTGACAGGAGCGTGGTCCTTTACCACGGCGTGGAGTCACCCAGTCTCCTCTATCCATCATCCTTAATTAATTAGAATGTAATTACTCATGGATCCCTCCCTCATTATTCACAGCCCCCAATACTCAGGATAAGGATTCCCTGGCATAAGGATTCCCTGGGATAAGGGTTCCCCTGGATGAGGATTTCCCACCTGGATGCTTGGGGAGATCCCAGGCAAAGTCCAGCCTTGGGGTTCACCTGTCCTGGTGATCCCAGATCTCTGCTGGGATGGGGCTGGATGGGGCTTGGAGCAACCTGGGACGGTGGGAGATGTCCCTGCCCACCACAGGGAGTGAATGGGATAAGCTTTAAAGCTTCTCCCAACCCAAACATTCCATGATTCCGGGATTCCTTGATCCCTCATCTTGCTCCATCAGCAGAGGCAGCGTCCAGGTGAGAGGATGATCTGTGGGACCCCCTGGATCTGACCTGGAGCTCGTTCCCAGCCCTTCTCCCCCTGCCCTCAGAGCTCCCTGGGAGGTTTTTCCTTCTGTAAAGGAACAGCCCAAAGTGTTCCTGCTCCTCTGTCGAGGTCTCTGGCACTTGGATTATCCCATCAATCGTGGAGCAGGGATGGAGGTGGCAGGAGCCAGACAGGCTCGGAGGGAGAGGCGAGATGGATCCAGCCTCAGCATCCTGCTTGGGCTGGGAAAACCTCCCCCGAACCTCCCAGGGGACGGGGCATCCCAGCCCGCCCCCCTGCTGGCCTCGAGGCAGGGCTCTGGTGACACATCGCGGTGGCACTGCCAGCTCCTCCCCAAAACACGCGGCTCTCACCCAGCATGGTGAGAGGAGGTGGGAAATCCCTTTTGGTTTTCCCTCCTTTTCCTCCCTTAGAGGCAGTTTGGCCGTGCAATGTTGTCACAGGCACATCCACAGCTCCCCCAGCCGAAGCCCTGGCACGTCCCAGGGTTGTCCCAGGATTGTCCCTGGACTGTCCCCGCAGCCAGGTGCCGGCAGCTGGCCCAGCCCCGTCACCTCCTGGCTGTCAGCTCGGGAATGTCCCGATGGATCCGGGGGGACGGGGCTGTTTGGGCACCTCAGTGCCCGGCTGGGCTCTCGGCCATGGAGTGGCATCCGTCCCCCACCATCTGCTCTGCTCTGCAAACATGTGGGGACAAAAGAGTGTCACTTGTGCTCATCCTCCAGCGTGGTGGCAACTGCTTTAATGTCCCTTGAAGAGCTGGCATGTGGCTCTGTGTCCCCCCTGGCACCCCATCCTTCCCCTGTGTCCTTTGGGGACGTGTCACTGTCCCCACAGCTGCCAGCATCGGGGCTCTGCTGGAAAACATATTTGTAATTATTTAAAAAGAAGGCTCAGACTATTTTCAGGTCTTTTGTGGGTTTTTTTCGTGGGTTTGTTTGTTTGTTTGTTTGTTTAATTTTTTTGCGGTTTTTTTGTGTGTTATTTAAAAAAACCCCTGTTTGTAGCAGTTTTCCCTCCCCTGGGAAGGTGGCAAGAGGTGTCCCCACCAGGGGGATGGGGACAGGGACATGTAGGACCCCATCAGAGGCTGGGGACAAGGAGGTTGGAGGGTGACAGTAACTCCAGCCCTAATAAATCACGGTGACACCATTACATGGGGCCACGTCACATCTCAGCAGCCTCCTAATTAAAAACTGGAATAAAACAGGGCAGGAAAATAACTTAATTTGGGTGTCTCTGCATTGCTCATCCAGGGACAGTTCTCTGTAGGGGGGAGGGTTTGTTTGATCCTAATTAGGCTCCAGATTGGCACAGGGGTGGGGACAGCTCGCTGGCCTGGTGACCTGGGACTCTGTGACCCTGCAAAGGGGGCTGCTGGTCCCAGGGGGATTTTTCTTCCACTCATTCTTTTATTTTTAATCTAACCTTCAAACTGGACCCAAAGTGGCTGTTTAGCCCTGCCAGGACCTTGGGGTGTCACCAGCAGGTTTTTGGGTAGTGGGATACTCACAGCTCTGGATGAACTGGGTGGAGCTGGCACAGGGCTTGGGGACATTGAGGGACAGGGTTTGGGGATGTTGTGGCACAGGGCTTGGGGACATCGTGACACAGAACTTGTGGACATGGTGGCACAGGGACTGACACTGTGGCACAGGGCTTGGGGCATCTTAAAGCTGAGCTTGAGGACATTGTGGCACAGGACTTGGAGACCTCAGGGGACAGGACTCAGGCACAGGACTTGGATTAAAACACAAATTCCTGCCCGGCTTTGCTGGTTCTCATCCCGACTTGTTCTACTGTTTCCCAGTGAGAGGGAAAATTTCCATAATGGGCCCCTGGGGAATGGCTGGAACAGGAGCCCAAACATTCCTGATCAGCCCCTTCTGCCACAATGATCTCCTGCTTTACTTCTCCCAAGGAAATTTAAACCATCAATGGGCTCGGGGAGCTCCAGCTCCTTCCTCCTGCCTGGATCTCCCTGGATCACCCCGGGAATTTTTCCTAATTGCCCGGGAAGTGGAGGGTAAAGGCACTCGGCCCCCCTCTAGGGGAAATGTTGGATCTGTCTCTGGAGGAGCAGGGAAAGGAGATGGGAATCTGATCTCCACTGAGGAGAACACAAACCCTTTCATGTGGAAAGGGAATGAAAATCTCCTGGATGATTCCAGGGAGATAATCCAGCCCTGCCCTCCTGATCCCCATTTTATGATAAAAGCTTTGGGGCAGCTTTGGAGAGGAGAATTCCAGGGATGTGGGCACAGCCTCTCACTGCTGGCTGCTGCTTCTGCCCGTGGGTGGGGAATTCCTGGCGTGTCCCCAGCTGTCCCAGCATCTCCTGGCATGACACAGCATTTCCCAGCATCTCTGGGCATCTCCTGGCACATCCCAGCACATCCCAGCATCTCTGGGTGTCTCATGTCCCACCACGTCCCAGATTCTCCTTGCAGGTCCTAGTGCTCCCCCAAACCTCCCCTTCCAGTGGTTTATTTTGGGAGTACAAGGAATGTGGCTCCTTTTGGGATGGCACTGGCAGCATTCCGAGCGCTCGGTGCCATCCTCAGCCCCTGTGGCCACAGCTGCTGCTCCCAACCAGCAGCTCCAGAAAATCTCCAGGAATTGTCCTCAGAGCTGGGTGAATTTCTGCTGGTTTGGAGCAGAGCCACGAGCCTGGGCTGGGAGGCACTTGAAGGAGTGATTTTCCGTGCGGATCATTCCCTAATTAAAGCACATCCCGAGTGGCTGCGTGTGAGCTGGGAGCGCCGGGAAGGCGACAGCTTCCCGGGATATGGGATGTGCCCCCGCCAGCCCCCACTGGCCCCTGCCAAGCCTGGAGCTGATCCAGTCTCACTGATGGAAAACCGAAATCCAGCTGCCATGGCCGTGTGAGGAACAGGCAGGGACGAAGCAGAGCCAACCCTGACACTTCCAAGCTGGAAAATCCTCTCGAGTTTCCATCTTTCCCATTAAAACCAGTCTCTTCCTGCAGGAACATCATGGACTGCTCCAGGCGATGTGGATCCACCCTGGAAATGGGTGGATGTTCAGGATGAGGGATAAGTCCATCCAAGCACCTGGAGGGTGGAGGAGCTTTATCAGCCCTGCTCCTTCCTGGGAGCTGAAGGTGTGGCTGCCAGCCCCAGGTGTCCCCACCCCAAAATCCTTGGAATTTGAGACCCGCACAGGAGCCTCCCACTCCCACCCACCCCTTCCTGTGGCACGATCTCAGCACTGCAGGGACACCTCCCTGCTGGAGATGCCACCGAGCCACCACATCCCTCCATGGTGATGTCCCCAGGGGGTGAGGATGGGGGTCAGGTGAGGGACACGGCGTCCCTGGGCTCACGGAGCACCATCGGCAGCCGCCGGCGCCGAGCCGGGCGCAGGGAGGAAGGGGCTGCACGGGAGGAGTATTTTTAGCTTTCTCATTAACCGAGTCCTTTCAAATTAGCCTTCCATTAACCTCAAAGCGCAATGAAAGCGCTGCAAAGCGAGCGTGGGATTTTTTTCCCCTTCCCTTTCAGGGCTTAAGGCTCCTGCGGAATATCAAGGTTCTCCTGATTAGCGTCGCATCTGCCTTGAAGCTCTAATGAAGGGAGGTTGTGTCGGGGGCGAAATTTGGGGAGAGCCAGGCTGGTGGCTGTGGGGTTGAGGCAGCTCCTGCAGTGTGAGGATCCCTGCCCGGCCCTTCCAGCGACGATCCATCGGGATCCTGCAGGCTTTGGCACCTCCATGCCCATCCTGGAGGTGTCTGAGGTCAGGGAGATCCATTAAACGGGGAAGAATCATCACAATGGGGCTCAAAGCTGCCCCGGTGCCTCCCCTGCTTGGTGCTGGCTCTTCTCATCCCTGCACTGGGATTTTCCCTGGGTTTTGGGGGCTGGTCTGGGGCTGAACATTCATCCAGAGGCTGGAGGGCTGGGAGAGCTGGTTTGAAAACCGCTCTGGCTCCAGTTTTGGCGTCCTCCAGTGTGGGTGGGATGGGATGGGATGTGATGGAGGTGAGGGGAGGGAGATGGAGGAGGGAGGGAGGTGGAGGGATGGAGATGGAATGAAGAGATGGAGGAAGGAAGCAGAGAGAGGAAGGATGGAGCAGAGCCTGGTACAGGATCGGTTCCAGGTGCAGCAGCTCCTGGTGCTGTTCCCTGACATGAGTGAGGCTGCTCTGAGCTCAGGGGACCTCCCCAGCTCCGAGCCCACCTACAGAGCCAGCCCAGGGGCTCAGGGCACTGGGATGTTCCTGCCCAGCCCCTTGGGATCCCCCAAATCCTCCCTGACCCCGGGAACCTGGGGACCCTGCACATCCTGAGCTGCCTCCGATGAGAGGCCGTGTGTGCAGCGCTCGCACACCCAGGGCTGATTTCCATTAAGTGGAAAGCAGAAATGAGGGGAACATCAAAGGGAAATTGGAAAGACAGAACAGGGGAAAAAAAAAAGGCAAAACAAAACAAAAAAATTTTTAAAAAAATCGGGGTGGAGGAACAGGAGACGGAGGAGAAGAAAGGGAAGGAGCTGCTCTGCGCCGGCGCCCGTCCTGCAAATTGGAAGAGCTGCTCGGAGGTGTCCACAGGCGACCCTGCCAAATCAATTGATTTCATCTCTGGGCACAGAGGCCTTTTTTTATTTCACACCAATTTTCACGGGCAGCGTCGGATAAAAATGGCAGAGACGCCGGGAAGGGGGAGTGGCGGGAGGGGGGGGAAGAAAAGAGGGAAGGGACAGGAGGGACCGGCTGGTGACAAAAAGAGGCTGAGGGGAGGGGACATTCTGCTGCCAGGGCCTGCCTGGGGATGCTCCCCTGCTGTCCCTCGCTGCCCCCCACTGCCCACCACGTCTCCAGTCCTCCCCACCTCCCCCTGGGACACAGCGTTGGGCACTGGCATCCCCCTGCCCACCTGGGACACGGGAATGAGGGCAAACCCCCGAATCCCGGCAGTTTTCCCGAGGTGTGGTGGGAGCATCCCTGTTCCTCTCTCTCCCGCACGCAGCCAGAGACTCAGGCAGAGAAAAATACCCGCTGACATCAAGGTTATGTAGTCCTGGGCTGACAAGATGGATTATCTCCCGCAATCCATCATTTCCCTGGCTCCTATTGCAGTTTTGCTTTTGCTCTTTCTCTTCCCCCCTTTTTTTCTTTCCTCTCCCTTTACTTTTTTTTTTTTTCCACGAGCAGAAAACGTTTTTAGCAGCCATAATAGCCACGGCTGGAGGCAGGAATGGGAATCCATCATTTATTTGGCGGGGTTGGATAATAAGTAAGCTCAGGCCTAAATCCCATGACCTTGAGAATTAAATAATAACAATAATAACACTAATGAAATCCCACGGAACTTCCCACTCACAGCGGCCCCTCTCCCGCCTTGGCAGGTGGAAAAGGGCTTGGGATTATTTTTCCAGTAATGAGGGTTGAGAGAGCTCCCATGGAAACGCTGCGGATGGAGGGATGGGGGCTTTGTCCTCCCTCCCTCCCCCTGCCCTTGCTGGGCCCCCTCGGGTGGCACTGCCAGCAGCGGGGAGGCTCCGGGCTCTGGGGATGGGGGCAGTGAGACATTTCCCTCTGGAACGGCTGCGTTTTGACATTTCCCAAAGAAAATACCCTGGCTCCTTGTTGCACACTGGCATTTTGCTTCAGAGTCCGGGATCTCCAACCTGTGACAAAAACCCGGAGATTGGGAATCAAAATGTTTTCCCTGCCTTGACTCTTTTCCCTTCCACTGCTGCTGCACCCCCTAATTCCCCTCTTCCTTCCCTGTCCCCAAGAATTGGGATCCCAGGGGAGGGGCAAACCCCAAGAATTGGGCTCACTGATCCTCATGGATCCCTTCCCACTGGAGCTGCTCCATGGTGCCGTTTGCAGCCTTATGGCACCTTCAGGGAGCAGCCAGAGTGGAAAACGGAGAGGGAAAGTCAAGATGGCTTAAAGATGGCAATAATTCCCTCAGTGCAGCTCTGCTGGAGCGCAGGAGTGGCAGGGATTGGTGGCACGGGACAGCCCCGGGGTGGCAGGGGTGGCACATCCCCCCAGGCAGATGGAAAGGTGAGGGTAATTCCCATCTTTCCCGCATTGCCCAGACCCCAGGCCGGTGCAGGAACACTGCAGAGGAGCTGAGATGGGGACAGGAGGATGAGGATGGCAGCACAGGGGTGTCAATGGCAGGGTGTGAGCTCTGGGAACGAGACCCAAATGAGCTCCAGGGAACTTTTGAGGAGTAAAACGCCAATTTCGGGAATGCGGGAGTTTCCCGTCCTGCAGAGGGAGCAGTGATGGAGCACAGCCACTGCCAGGGGCTTTATTCCATCTGGTCTCCAGGGGCCGAGTCCTCAGGGTGTTCCGGGTGTCACATGAGCCCTGTGTCCCCCCAGGGGACCCCCGGCATTCCAGGGATCCGCAGCTGCTGCCGGGGGTGGCTGCACCCGCTCGGTCCCCTCGGCTCCTCCCGCTGCTGAAGCCATGAAAACCCCACCAGATGAGCCAAATTAAACAGGGCCTTTGTACGCCTTGAACGAGGCTCTGCCGGAGCCCCGGGATGAATGTGCAGCCACCGAGGCTTTGGGGGCTGCGGGGAGGACGTGCACCCCCGCTTTGGGGATGGATATCCCCGATTTGGGGCTCAGCATCCCCTCCTGGCTTGGAGAGGGGCTCAAAGCCCCACAGCGTGTCCCAGGAGAGCCCCAAGGGATTTCTCCAGATCCAGAGGCTCCTTTTCCTGGAGCAGGGAGCCTGGGACTTGTGGCAGCGTGGGGAGCAGAGCGATTCTCTGCAGGTTTTGGGGGGGCTGGGGTGGCAGCTGGGACGATGGCTCTGTCCCTGCCCGGGGCCACGGCAGCCGCGGGGTGCCCGGCAGAGCCTGGAACGTTCCCCATCAATAATCCCCAGCTCCCGAGCGTTGTCACTCGGTCGGGGGTTGCAATTACAGCGAGCCCCGGGGCTGGAGGCAGCGCCTCGCTCGGCTGAGCCCGCGGAGCCCCGGTGTCACCCGGGCTCAGGGAGCGGGGACAGGAGCGCACGCACCCGTCCTCTGCGGGGACCTGGGCTTAATTAATCTTCTGTCGAGCAGAGAAGTGGGAATGGTCCCGGAGGAAGCCGGGGAGATGATTGTGCTGGAGTGAGACAAAAGAGAACAGTTAGACTGTGACAGCTGATATTAAAATGACTACAACTCACTTCACCCCCCAGTCAATGCATTATATTCCTTATAAATAATGGGATACTCCAGGTTAACTGTCTGTTGCTGCATTCCAATTGTTGATATTTAATTAGCTCTAAAATTAAAGTGTTCTTTTATTGCCCTGTCGTTAAGGCTGCCTTATTTCTAATTGATTGAGATTAAAGTGGCTCCTCTCCCTCCCTCCGGGGGCGCGGCGCTGGGGGCAGGTGCGGTGACAGCGTGTGACACCGGGACGTGTGACAGAGGCAGAGCTCGGGGACACGTCCCCAGGACCTGCCGTGTCTGGGCTGGGCCCTGTCCCCACAGGGGGACACTCTTTCCTCCCAGCCCCTTCCCCAGTGCATCCCTGAGGGATCTGGAGCTGGATCCTGCCCCTGCAGATCCCAATTCTCACTGGGATCATCCCAAATTAATGGGATA
Source organism: Brachypodius melanocephalos (assembly GCA_013398615.1). Lineage (NCBI taxonomy): Eukaryota > Metazoa > Chordata > Aves > Passeriformes > Pycnonotidae > Brachypodius > Brachypodius melanocephalos. The sequence continues at coordinate 1,099,985 of VZSR01001755.1, forward strand.
ATCCCCTTTTCCCTGGCTCTTGGTGTAAATCCGTCCTGACAGCGAGCTCAGGATCCTCATCCTCATTGTCTTCATTGAGAATAACCCCAAGAACTAATCCTGGGGCAATCCAAGGAGGATTGAGGCAGCAGAGCTGCAGCCTGCTCTGCTGGGCACTGCAATGCCCAGCTGCCAGGGCAGGAGCTGCTTCCTGCATCCCAGGAATGGCAGGGATTAGGAGCCCTCTGATCACCCTGGAATGACATTTCAGAGGCCGAGCTGGGCACCAGGCACTGCTACAAAACCCCTCCAGCTCCCTCCGAGCCCGAACGGCTGTTGAAAACCCTGCTGCATAATTTAACTGGAGCGATTTCAAGCAGGAATGTGGGAAACCCTCACCTCCACACTGCGGGAGAACGTTCCCTGCACCCCAAATCCCAAATCCCCCTCCGGAGCAGGGATCTCTTGTTGCTCTATCCGTCCATCATGCAAGGTGAGGGATTTTTTTGGCAGGGCCGTGCTTCAAACCTGAGGAAAAACCAGTGGAATGTTGACTGCGGGTGCTCCTGGTCCCTCTCCCGCCTCATCCCGGTGCGGGGAACGCGGGATGCGGAATTTCGCGGTGCCTCTTTCATGTCGGAGCAGCGCCGAAGCGCTTGGGAGAGTTAATAATAGAATAGCAGCGGATTAAACAATGAATAATGGAGGAGGGTAATAGAGAGAATAAATAATATATTTACAGACTCGCAGCCCTGCTCCGCGGCGTGGGGCTGGCAGGGATGTCCCCGTGGCACGGCAGCTGCCACGTCGGGGCTCGGTGCAGCTCGGCAAAGCCAAACTTTGCCGGAGGGTGCCAGTCCCCGCGCTGGGTGACACGGGGACATAATAGGGCAGCAGATCCCAAAGTGATGCTCTCGACCAGGGCTTGCAGGCAGAAATCCTCTCGCTGAGCCGTCTTTTCATGCTCCCCGGCTCCTGACGAACTGGATCTCGCTCGGCTGTAATCCCCAAACCCTTTAATGGGGGTTTGTTTTCCAAGCGACGCGTGCAGCGACAAGGACGGCTGCTCCTCTCCTTGAGAGGCTGGCACGGGGGGACAGCAGCGTGACACGAGGGTCCCTCGGCTGGCAGGCAGCGCGGGGCAGGTGTGGGGTGATGGTGATTCCCGGGATCTGCTCCCGGTCCCGCTCCGCTCGCTCCCCAGCTGCTCCCGTGTGCCGGCCACCAGCTGCTGCCGGGATGTCGCTGATGGTTGTGGCTCTCGCTGTGGCACAGGGCTGGCGTGGGGGACCCTAATGAGCAGAGCTGGCGCTGCCGGGGTCCCCCGGAGCATCCCCGGTGAGGGTGGGGTCCCCGCGCGGGGCGCAGGTGGCAGGCGGCAGCGGGCCCGGGATGATGGATGGGGCTCGGCCGGTGGCAGCGCCGGTGACACCGGGGTCTCCGGCTGATTTATCGCTCGCCGCGGTGGGCCTGGAGGTTGGGAAGCTGGAGAGGAGCCAGAGGGACGGAGAGGTTTCCTTGGGAGAGGTGTGACCCCAGGGAGCCACACACGCTGCACTGGGCACCCCGAAATATCGTGGGGGCTCTCAGGGAGGAGCTCCTTGTGCCCAGGGCTGAAACCACTCTGAGCACGGGGTCTGGCAAAGGGCTTTGCCCCCTCAAACACCCCCGGGGCGGGCTCTGCCTGTCCTCAGCAGATCCCTGCCTGTGTGTCCCCGCGTGTCCCTCCCCGGCTCGGTGTCATTAATCCACCTGTCACAGGCTAACGTGGAGCTGAGATAATATTGATGTGGCCATTAGAGCGCGGGGACAACAAGAGACAGCGCCGGTGCCACCCGGAACGGGATCATCCCCACCTCTCCTCCGGGTGCCACAGGCGTGCCCTCCCCTCCGTCACCTCCCGATGTCCCCACTCCCATCCCCCCTCTGCCGCGGGCCCCGGCGCCTGGGAGAGGAGGGAAAAACACTGGGAGCCCTTAAAATAACACCCAACTGTTTAAGGATGTGAGATCCGTACTAAATCTCGGGGAAAAGGAGCAATTATCCTGTCAGAGAAGGTGATATAATTTTGGAGAGCTGGTTCCACAGCTATAATTTTTTTTTTCCCAACCGTTTCTCCCCCAGAGGGATTTAGTGGCCAATTATCCACCGGGGAGAGGGAAGGGGCCGGCTGCCAGCTCCGGGTGCCGTGTGCCATGTGTCCTGTGTCCTTTTCCGTGTGCCATGTGCCGTGTCCTGTGTGCCATGTGCTGCTCTGGAGAGGCTGCCCCGTGCCAGGAAGGAGCTGCTGGCACTGCTGGTGCTGCTGGCACTGCTGGGGCTGCTGGCTGTGCTCTGGGGACTGATCCTGGTGTGGGTGCTGGCACTGTTTTGGGTGCTGGTTCTGCTGTGGGTACTGCTTTGGCACTGGCACTGGTTTTGCCACTGCTGTGGGTACTGGTGCTGGTTCTGGCACTGCTGTAGAGAGTGTTTTGGGCACTGGCACTGCCGTGGGTACTATTCTAGGCACTGGCACTGGTTTTGGCAGTGCTGTGGGCACTGTTACTGGTTCTGGCAAGTGCTGTGAGTACTGGCTCTGGTTCTGGCAGTGCTGTGGACGCTGGTTTGGGCACTGCACTGGTTCTGGCACTGCTTTGGGTACTGGTGCTGGTTCTGGCACTGCTGTGAGCACCGGTTTGGGCACTGGCACTGGTACTGCCCTGGTTTGGGCACTGCTTTGGGCGCTGTTTTGGGCACTGGTTCTGGCAGTGCTGTGGGCACTGGTTTGGGCACTGGCACTGCTCTGGTTCTGGCAGTGCTGTGGGTGCCGGTGCTGGCACGGGCAGGGGTCAGGAGGGCGAGTGTTCCCACCCGTTGGGCTGCCGGGGAACGTAATTAAGTGCGAAGTTGTCATTTTTTTAATGAAGTGCCAGCGCTGGAGTTTATAATCGCTAATGAGCCCGAATAATAATTAGCTGGGTTTTAATGAGGGCGATGATCACTGGGAGGGAGAGCGCGGCCGCGCTTTGGCCTCGTTCCCTGCCGCGCTTCTGCAGCGTCCAGCAGCCAGGGTCACCCATCCCCAGAGCTGGCTGTGGCCCTGTCACCTCTGTGCCACCCCTCAGAGCAGGGCCACGATGTCACGGTGCCACGCTGGGGGTCACAATCCCAGGAAGTGCTGTGGGAATCACCTGTGGGTGCTGAGAGTGTCTCTGCACAGTCTGGGGTGGCTCGGGAGCACAGTGGCACCGGGGACCTCCAGGAGGAGTCTCTGCACTCTGGGTGTCCCCACAGCCCTGGCACATGTCCCCACATCCCGTCAGAGGGTGCCATGGGGAGATGCCACCACTGTGGCACATGTGGCTCTCCAGGCAGCCAGAGGGGACCAGGACACTCCTGTCCCCCTCAGGGCCACGCTGGGATGAGGTCTGTGAGCATCTGGGTGCAAAGGGGACGCGGAGGGTTGGCCACCCATCCTGTCCCCTGCCTGGGGACACCTGGGTGCTGTGTGACCCCAAAGTGTGGGTGCAGCTGCTCCTGGGTGCTGATTCTCCGCGCTCATCCAGTCCTGAGGGAGCCCGATGAGTACAGGATCAGAGGACAAAAATCAGCCAACTAATCAGGTAATTGCAGCTGATTATCATTAATTAGACAGAGGTGTGAAAGGATGGGGATGCCAGGGAGATGCTGAGCTGGTTATCCCAAATGTGGAGCCTGGGACTGCCGAGCCTTCAACCACCTCGGCTCCCGCTGAGCACCTGATCCTCACTCTGGAAAAATCTCTTTAATTGCAGCAGAAACCTTGAGAGCCGCCGATGATTGCATCCAAAGGTTCATAAAGCAGGAAGCAAATCTGGGAGACAGCTGTGATGTTGCTTCAAAGAAAATTAAAAAAATTAAAAAGAGGGAAAAAGAGCAGGGATGGGAACAGGTAAAGGCGGCCGGGCAGCTCCATGCTCCGTGTTTTTTATGGAGATAAATAATTGAGTTGAGCTGGGGGACCTCCAGCACCCCCAGCACGGAGCTGCAGGGTGCCAGTGATGTTGTTTCCTGTGGGTGCTGCTGGATTCTCAGGAAAAGCATCCAGGATGTGCCTTGGGATGGGTTTGCTGCTGCTGGTGGAGAATGTCCCCATGCCAAGGCCACCTCCGCTGCTGGGGTCCCCAGAGCACAGCTGCCACCCCACCCTGGCAAACGGTGTCACCACGTCACGGATGTCACCCCTGCTCCACCTCACAGAGTGGGAGGAACCCACCTCGCTCCAGACAGGCCCATTAACCCAGCGCACGCTGTTATTTCACAAAGGTGTAATTAAATTTAATTGTCAATTACGGACTGACAATGTGGGATCGGCACAGCCCCGCCCATCCCCCGCAGCAGGGAGAGGATCCAGCGCCGGGACCCCCCCGTGCCCCCAATCCTTGATCCCTCAAGAGCCAGGAGCTGTGGCTCTTCACGCTGCTCTGCTTTCTGCTTCCTCACAAGAGCTGAAATCTGACCTTTTTTAATATACAGGGCTGCGATTCCAGAGCCGGGAGCAGCTCTGGGAGGGAAAGGTGGGAGAGCGAGATGGAAACGGGGGGAGCATCGGAGTCTCCAGACAGATGGGTGGTGTTGAGGTACCCACCAAGGGCTGGGCTGAGCCGGTGCAGGGATGCTCAGGGATCATCCAGGGGATTCAGGAGCCTGTCCCAGTGTCCGTGGGATGAAGGACAGGAGGAGGGGATGGAAAAGTGCCTGTTTTAAAATCAATGGAAGTGTCACGCGCTGGGAGCGGGGCTGTGCCTGGAAATTGCAGGCGTGTGCGCCGCCGCCGCCGAGGCCCCGATAATTGTGCTTTTCTTCTCTTCCTTTCTTTGCCTTTCTCCCGCTGCGCTGCAATAATTGGGAGCTGTCGCCCGGCTCATCCGCTCGGCTCCGGGCGGCAGCGCTGCAATTATCCAGCGGCTCTGGGACGGCGCCTTCAACAGCCGCAC
>VZSR01001755.1:1105018-1127998 GCA_013398615.1 Brachypodius melanocephalos
ATCCACGGCTGGCTGTGGCAGGATGGAGGAGAGATGCCTTTTCCACGATGGAATGCCAAGGAGCAGCCGGGTGTCCCATCTGCAGGGAGGGCTGGGGGCTGCAGCCCCTTCTTGCATCGCTGGTGGGCCTGGGACAGGTGTGGGGACAGGGACAGGGGTGGCTTCCCAATAAAATCCCCATCCATAAGGTCCTTGGCTGGGCTGTGCTCCCACACAGCCGAGGGATCTGCATTTCCCAAAGGATTTTCTTAATTAGAGACTTGACAACGGTGCTGCCTCCTGCACCCACTCAGCCCCGTGCTTCAAAGCTCTGCCCACCCCCTGTCACTGCACTGTGGGGACACTGTGGTGGCACCAGCACCACGCTGAGGAAGGGACAGGACCCTGCCCCCAGCCCCAGCATGTGGCTGAGCCGGGAAGAGAGGCTGGAGCTGCTCCTGCCCTTGGGATTTGTTTCCCTCTTGAAGTCGGTGCTGAGGGGATTGAGAATTTTGGTGTAGATTTGGGATCCTCCTGAGAGGGGGATGTGCTGTCACCTTCCACCTCAGCCCAGGGGGGATGTTCCTGCTTGGAGGCCTCATGCCAACGTCCTCCCTGGCACATCCAGGAGGGTTTGGTTTGATCCAGGGGCTGCCCACGGGGTCGGGACTGGCCATAATGGCCATATCTGTGCCATAGCCACCACACCTGTCCCTGTGCCACCACACCTGTGCCATAGCCACCACACCTGTGCCTGTGCCACGCCCCTGAGGCAGCAGCACGTAGGCACAGGCGCATTCCCACGGCGAGGAATTGATCCCCGCTGTTCCGTTTATGAGGTGCCGTAATCCCGCGGAATCGTCTCCATAATATCCCAAACTAAATCATTTATTCTTGCCAAAAATCCAATAAAGAGCTCAGGCCTCCTCCATAGGCAGATAAAGCCCAGATTAACGAGGCTGCCGAGACCAAGAAAAAAAAAAAAAAAGGAAAAAAGAAAGAAACAAGGAAGAAACTCTGGGAAAATGAGTGCAGGATGGAGAGGAGACTCCTGCCACCTTCTCCTTTCCCAAGGCTGCTGTAGCTCAGGGTTTTATTACAAAAAGCCACCTAAGTATTACAGACTAATCCCTAAATCCCAGCCTAGTAAAATATGGAATGGATTTTGTAAATTGTGCCCTTTACAAAGCTGATTGAACTTTTTTCTTTCCCTTTTCTTCTCCTTCCCCCTCCTCTCTCAGGGGATCTTTTTTCTTCTTGGGGACCATGATGGCTTTTGGTGTCCGTGTCCTGGCCCTGCTCCTTTTGCAGACTGAGCCACCTGGTCCCGGTTTGGAGCTGCTGGATGGTGGGAGCAATGTGGCAGTGAGCCTGGATTGTGATGAGGATGATCCATTGGGATGGGATGGAGATGGAGATGAGAGTGGGATGGGGAAAGAGGTGTGGTAAAGGGTGGGGAAGGGAAAAGGGAAGGGTAAGGCCATGGGGAATGGGCACAAGGGAGAGAATGGGGGTAGGAATGGGAATGGAGAAGGGAAATGGGATGGAGATGGGGATGGGAATGGAGATAAGGATGGGAAAGGGAAAGGGGATTGGGATTCAGAGTGTACCAATGGCCCTATGGCCAGAGCTGATTGCCTGTGTTGTGGCTTCCTCCTTTTTCCATTCCATCCCCTCTGCCTGCTGGTAACCTGGCTGTGCTGAGGCAGGAATGCAGCTTGGGGGAACACCAAGCCCTGTGGAAAGCCCCTCTTCCTCCCCTTGGTCTGATTTTAGGGCTTTCTGCCTTCCCTGCGGTTCCCTGAGGTGATGTGGGGCTGGTGGGAGACACAGAGGTTCCTGTGGGGATTGGTGTCCCCTGGGGGCTGCTGAGTGCTGGATGGGAGAGCCCCATTCTGGGACTGGAGCCAGGACCTGGGGGAGGCTCTGGGGTCACACAGGGACTGTGCTGTCCTTGGCTCCTCTTTGGGGCTGCGCAGGGCCTTGGCTGCCTCTGCAGGCAATAAATCCCGGTGTCAGCCGTGGTGGGTCAGTTTGTCACCTCGGCATGGCTGTGACTGCAGAGTGTCACCAGCCCACACAGTGCCTGGCCAAGCACCCTCAGGCTCCTCAGGGTGCTGGGATGGTCCTTGGGGCTGTGGAATCTGGAGCTGGGACATCCTCTGGGATGAGCCCAACATCGCAGACCCTGTTTGTGCATGGGACGGGGACAAACTTGGGCACTGCTTTCCTTCCTCCAACATTATTTCCGTTTTGTTGGGTTTTTTTTTTTAATATTAAAGCAAGATGTTGCTGGAAAAAAATGTTCTCCCTTCCCTGTTTTTCCATGGAATTATTTTGCAGAGGAACATCTGGCAGCAGCTCACAAATGGGCTGCTCCCGCCTGCCGTGGCGGCGGTGCCAGCTCCCCGCAGCAGCCAGGGCAGGTGGCAAATGCCACCTGCCACCACGGTGCCCATCATCCTGTGCCACCGGGTGACACAGGGCCCAGCAGGGATGGGGACCTGCCATTGTTGTGTCCCATGTAGCAAAGGGGGAGCTGGGGAGAGGAGAAACATCTGCCACGTCTCTCCTTTGACTCCGTTCCACCCCTGCTGCTGTTTCCTTTGGTTTGAGGGTAATGCGGAGGCTGACGGAGCCCTGGGATCAGATCCCAGCTCTGAGCCGGGCTCCAGCCCCCCACAGCTGGAGCCAAGGCCGGATCCCTGCGTGGGCTCGGATCCTGAGCAGGATTTGGGAGCGTTTGGGGGGTGATTGAGCATCGAGGCTCCCCCCAGCCCAGCCTGGGCTGAGCTCTCACTGCTCCTTGCTGAGGGGCAGCCTCGGTTTTCCCCAAAATCAAACAGCACAACCGGGAGCCATCCATCCCTTCCTTCCCTGCCACAGCCCATCCCGGCGATGCAACACCGGAATTACTGCTTGGAGCCCGTGCTGGAGGATGTTAGGTGGTAACCATGGCAACGGCCAGGTTTCTCTTTCCTTGCCCTTGCCAATCACCTTGAGATGCCACCACGTCCCGGCCACCAGCTGGGCACTTTGTGTCCCCCCACGCAGAGGTCCCCCGAGTTGTCCTGGTGTATGTGGCAGCAGGACACAGTGCTGGGGATCCCCAGCGAGGCCCAAGGACTGGATCCAGGCATCCAGCACCACCCAGGCATCCCCTGGCTGTGGGGGTGGAAGGAGGAGGGACCCCCGGCCAGTCCCGCCGCCGTGTCACCGCGCTGGCAGCGTCCCTTCCCCGCAGCCCCGGCGGAAGGAGCCCGGCGAGGCGCTCCGAGCAACATCTGCAAGTGCTTATCCCTGCAGCCGGCCTGGCCCTTCCCGAAATAGCTCTCCGGGATGGCTGCCCATGCCAGCACTGATGTAATTTGCTTTTATTTCCCTCCCGTCTGCTCCTTCCCCGCCGAGCCACGGTTCCTGTCAGGCACGCTCCATGCCCGTGGCTCTGCTGCCACAATCCCGGGGCACTCCTGGAGGATGCCCCCGGTGCCACGGAGGGGCTGGGGGGGTCCCGGTGCTCTGGTGGATGTGATGCTGTCAGAGGCTCCTCATGTCCCTCACCAGAGCGGGGACGAACCTTATTTCTCCAGTGTGTGGGTGAAAATAGGGAAATCCAGGTTGTCAGTGTGGGTTCGTGCAAATGGGGAGGGGATGGGGGACAGCGGACCCCAAGGAGAATCCTGACGTTCCCACACCTCCAGCTGTGCCTCCACCGCTCCAGGAGCCCTGCAGAGGTGTGATTCCCTGGTTCATGTCTCTGGGACTGCAGGGTGTCACTGGGATGGGCACCCCGGGGCTGGAGATGCCTCTGCTCCGCGGCTCCCGGCCGTTCTCCATGCGCGGGGGGTTAACTTGGCCCCTTCCATGCAAGCAGAGACAGCCGGGCGCTGCTCCAGGGTGGAGCCGGCCAGCTGGCGGCCTCCCCTCGCCTGGCTCCGGCACTCCCTGGCTCCGGCTCCGGCACAGACCTCGGGAGCAACGTGTCCGTGCAGCTCCCGCCAGCGCAGCTCCCTCCATCCCATCCCGCCCCGCCACCACGCGGGCTCCCACCCCGGGATCCGGCCTCTCCCTTGCACCAGAGTCATGGAGGATCAGGAATCCCGGGAGGAAATCCCTGGAGAAAACGCTGCACCCCCAATGTCCCCTCGGGGGATGTGCGGTGTCCTTGTCCCCTCGGCCACCGCGCCGCTCTGAGACTGCTCCCCAGTCCTCCCCCCCTGCAGGAACACATGGAACCGAGTCCTCAAGTAATTGCTTCATTACGGGCTAATTACTGCAATTAGCTGAGCAGAGCTCCTGCAAGGCGAGGCCGGTCCCTCCAGCCCCCAGCCCGTGGAGGTGGCACCAAGCATGGCACAGATGGACCCGTGGGTGCTGCACCTGGGTCAGGGTGTTCCAGCTCGGCACCCTCAGGGTGCTCAGTCACTTGGGGGCTCTGACAGGAGCCCAGGGATGGGTGAATGGATCTGTGGCCACCCAGAGCTGCCTCAGCCATCTCCATCCTACCAGCAGCAGCACCAGCGGTTTGCCACAGGATGGGCACATGCTGATGTCCTGTGGCAACCCGTGGTGCTTGACCCTGGCTGCACGTGGGGTTGGGGACATCCAGCACCAAGGGATTGCTGCTCCCTCGTGGCCTTTAATGGCTTTTCCCATCTGCCTGGCTCCTGGTGCTGGTGCAGGAGCCCACAGTGGCTCTGTGGCTCTGCTGAGCAGGAGCAAGGCCAGGTTCACCTTTAATCCCTCCCCTGGACCTTCTGGACCCAGCAGAGATGGTGAGCAGAGGCAGCTCCAGCTCTGGGCGCTCCAGAGGTCCTTGGGACTCAGCACTGTCACCACCCAAAGCCACTGCAGGAGATGGGGAGCAGCGAGTGCAGAGCCGATTGTCCCCATCTGTCCCCCAAAGAGGGGAAGCTGTGACAAGCAGGATGCACAGAGGCCTCACCCTGCACTGTGACCCTGGTGTTGTCACTGTTCTGGTGCCACTGTGAGAGCTGGGAGTGCCAGGGCAGCCGTGTCCCGTGCCAGCAGTTGTGCTCAGCTCTGCTGTCATTGTCACGGCTGCACTTATGAATAAATGAAGTGCGAGCAAAGCGTCTGCCTAATGGCACGGTGACAAATGTGTACCAAAACCGGAGGGAAAAGGGAACGATTTGAGGAATTCAATTATTTAACAGAAGCTTGTTACTGCCATTGCACCGGGGACCCTCCTCCAGCACGGCTCTGGCTCTGGAAGGGGGTGGCACGAAGTGTCCTGGGGTGATCTGGGGGGTGTTGGGGGCCACAGCTCCCTGGGGTTGGGGACACACAGGATGGGGGTCTGCAGGAGCTGGTGGCAGTGGCAGGGATTTGTTGGCACCTCGGGAGATGCAGGTGGACTCAAACTGTCTTGTGCTCAGGCTGATTCCTGAGGCTGGACACAGCACAGGGTCTCACTCTGCTTGGTCAGGACCTCGTGGATCCAGCCCTGGTGATGCCACAGTCTAATGTCACATGAGACAGGGACTCACAGAGAGGGACTGGCACTTAAAATGGATTTAAATCAGTCCTACTGTCCCCAGTGCCCAGGGATGTGTGTCCCCACAGCCTGGCCATGGTCGCATCAATGTGGCACAGGGGACAAAGGGCACCAGCTGCCTGTCCCTGCTGCCGCGAGCTGGAGGCTCAAAAGGTCCATTCCTCCCTTTTGAGGTCATGGAGACCTCGAGCTCCATCCCACACCACAGCCAGCACTCCCTCCCCGGGGCTGTGGGGCTGAGCCATGTCCTCGTCCCCGGGTGCCAGGAGCAGAGGCCAGCACGGATCAGTGGCCATGTCCCTCCCCAGGCAGCTGGCGGTGACGGATCCTGGCAGGGGACAGCAGCGTGTGGATGTGGGCAGGCTCTGGCAGGGGCCGCGGGCTCCGGGGGCAGCTCCCCGTGCACGCCCCGCCGCTGCCTGGGGACAGCTCGCTCCGAGCTCCATATGCTGGAGGAGATGAGCTTTATCCACCTCCAGCCTCCTCTGGCTGCAGCCCAGGCTCAGGCTTGGAGCAGGGATACTGGGCTCTGGCACAGCATCCCTCCAGCTCTCCTTCCCTTCCCTGCAGCTCCGTGGGGCGGGAGCAGCCCTGGCTGAGCCCCCGTGGGACACCAGCGTCCCCTGCTCGATCGCTCAATCCCAAAACGCGACAGGAGCGTGGCACGTGCCGAGCATCATCCTCTGCCAAACCTGCACGGGGCCGTGCACCCATGCCAGGCCACCCCACGGTGACAGCGCAGCCCATCCCAGCGCCCAGGGGACACCGATGTGACCATTCAGGGCCCTTTTGCCAAAGGAGCTCCCGGCGCCGCTGCCCCAGCCCTGCCAGCAGCCTGGACGCTCTCTGGAATCCTCAGCGCTGACAGCAGCCAGAAGGAAGCTGCTGTTTGCCAGGGAGGCAGAGCCTGGCAGGGGCTGGAGGGCTGCAGGCGGTGCCAAACCGGGGAGCTGTGCCGGAGAACAAGCCCCGGCTCATCCGAGGCCCTGGGAGAGCCGCGGGTTTGGATCCGGAACCCGCTGCTTCCTGCAGGATTGGTGCTGGGGTATGCGCGCCTGGGCACCCCCTTTTCCAGCACGAACATCCCTAATCCTTCCATGGATTAGGGGCCGTCTCGGAGCCCCTCTGTCCCAACCCTCCCTCCTCGGGGTCCCTGCGGAGCCGCAGGCGGCGGGTGGCTGTTTGGAGAGGAGAAAAATCGCGGCATCAATCCCACTGGGAGCGTGAGCGGGAGCGGGGGCGGTGATTTAGGGGACCGGTCACCGCCGGAGCTGATGATGAGCTGCGAATGGAGGGGAGAGAAATCAGGCTGTGACACAAAGTGGCATCTGCTCGCACCGAGTCGCCCGCCCCGGGGAGGGGATAAATCCCTGTCGGCACGTTCCTGCTCTCCGGAGAGATGGATGTGGAGGGGAGGCAGAGGCTTGGGTGTGAGTTACCGGCTGAGAAGCACTTGTGCCAGCTGGCAGGGGATCCCAAAGATGATGGCACTCCAGTCTGGGACATCAGGGATGACAGGACTCTGATGTGGGATGCTAGGGATGACAGGATTCCGTCACAGGACCCCAGGGGTGCTGGATCTCCCCAGGGGTGCTGGGTGTCCAATGTGGAACCCCTGAGATCCCAGGTGTCCCAGTGTGGGATCTTTGCACCACACAGTCCCTCCTCCTCCTCCTCCCAGCCCATCCAGCTTCTTTGACTCTCGTTTCCAAACAGGCCAAGATGAGGAAGGAGGAGGAAAAGGAGACTCTGGAGCTGGGGGTCCGTTCCAGCACACCTCTTCCCTGCGTGCCAGATGGGCAGAAGGAAATTATCCATAATTCTTCATCTGGAAGTGCTACAGTGGGGCAGAGCCACCTTCTCCCAGAGATTCCAGCTCCAGGGTGGGGGGTGTGGATGGGGGGGTACCCCCACTCCATGTCCAATCCTCTGCCTCAGAAATGGGGTCACAACCAGGCATCCTCCTCCAGCCCCTGTTTCCCAAGCCACCCCCATCCCCCTGCCCTGTCTCTCACCTCCCCGAGCCCGACAAATGATTTACAGGGAGATGATGTATGGCTCGCTTGCTCATCTAAGTTTTCCTTTAAATGAGGGGTTTTTTTTGGAACAGCCTCACAAATCGATCCCCTGTCACCCATCCTCTGCTCCTGCCGTGGGTAATGGCAGGGAAATGGATCCCTGGGTCCTTGGGAAGAGCAGGGGCTCTTCCATGTGTGTGTCCAGAGCCTCTCCATGCACGTGTGCCGGGGGTTGTGGCACACGTGGCTGCACATCAGGATTTCGGATTGTGCACCCTGGCTCGGGCTGTATATCTGGGTGTGCAGAGCTTTATGACAACTGAAATGGAAAAGACAATTGGATGTCAAAACCTATCCTGGGAACCCATTTATACCCACTGACTTTTATGGGATTCCCACTGATTGATTCAAGCACCATAAAACTTCCCACAGCAGCTCCCAGCCCTCCCACCCTCGGCTCTGTAGGGATGGGATTGACTCCTCTGCCTCTATCCAGCATTCCTGGGGGTGCAGCTTCTCCCCAGCTCCTTGTGGGAGAAATTCCAGCTCAGGGATGCAGCCACCTTGCCACCCATCCCTCTGCTGGAGCATCAGGTAGGATGGGACTGGAGGCCATGGCTGAATCCTGCACATTTTCCTTGGGAAAATCCCTCCTAAGCCTCAGTTTTCCAACCCCAGTTGCTTTTTCTCCTCTCAGAGGTGAACTTCACACTCCGCTGACAGTCTCCAAGTGACAGCCCTCAGTGCCACCAAGGCAGGAGCTGGGATGCTCCACACTGTCCCCAGAGGGACAATCCATCACCCTGCTCCGGTGCCACGTGGCACTGGCACTGGCCTCGTGTACCATGGGCCATTGGTGGCTCCAGGAAGACAAAATTCCATGTGTGAACACAATTCATCACCCCCAAAGCCCAGCGAGGCTCTGGAATCCTCCAGAGGATGGGGCAGGGACAGGGGGCTCTGCTCATCCAAATCCTCATCAGAATTCCCCAAACCCCCATTTTCCCCTGGATTTCCACAAATCCTAAGCAGATCTGCTGGTCCCTCCATTTTTTTCCCTTTATTCCCCCAAATCCTAAGCAGCCTGCAGAATTGAAGCACTTCTGGCTAGAAAGGAATGGAATATTTCCATCTGGAAAGGACCTACCTGGATCACCTCTCCACAGCCCCCCAAACCGGCCTAAGCAGAGGATGTCCAGGGAACCTGTGCCAAGCAAGGCTTTCCCCGAGCTCCCAAAAATAAAATATTTCCATGTCAGAAAGCTTTAAAAAAGGAAATGGGAACCATAATGGAAAAGATGAGGGATAAGGAGAAGAAATTTGAATGTTAAGTAGGGGAAAAACAGCGAAAGGAAGGTTCTGGTGGGGGAAGGAGCGGGAAGGATGGGGGGATGTCCCCACGGAGGGCACGGCAGTGTCACCAGGAGCCATCGGTGAGTCCGGCACAGCCCGCGGGGCTCCAGTGGCCCCCGCTTGTCCCGGAGGAAGGTGAGGGGAGCCCTTCCCCAGCACCCCCGGAGCGGCTGGCACGGGTGGGAGCGGCTCAGCCGCCCTCCAGCGCTCTCCTTCCCATGGCTGAGCACGCTGACCTTTCCCGGCGCTTCCCGTCTTTCCTGGCGGCTGCTGGATGCGCTGGGAGCTGGGGGGAGGCGGCAGCCGAGCAGCCCCGGCCCCGTCCCCCTTCGCAGCCCCCCTCCCCAGCGCTCACCCAGCACCTCCTCACACGGACACGAGCTTGGACACAATCAGGGCACGGGAATTACAGCACAGGGACAGGCAGTGGGCGGCTGGCAGAGTGTCCCCAGTGCGTGCCTGTGACAGCACGGAGTGACGGGGGCAGCTGAGGGTGACAGGCAGGGTCTGATCTCACAAATCCCTGGAGAGGATGGGGGCACTGCTGGAACTTCCAGGATTTGGGCTGGGAAGGTTTGGTGCAGGTTCCTGCCACAGTTCTGGGGAGGGTGAGGCAGTGCTGGGATGGGTGCAGCTCTTGGACTGCCATGGCACTGCCACTGTGACAACGCTGCGTTTTGTGTCACTGCTGCATCACTGTTGCAGTCCCATTTTGTCACCACTGCACTGCTGTGTTGCCATCGTTGTGCCACTGTTGTGCCACTATTGCATTGCCATTGTGTCACCATCGTGCCACCATCACATTGGCATTGTGTCACCATGGCACTACCATGACATCGTCATTGTGTCACCACTGCACTGCCATCATGTCGCTGTTGTGTCACCGTTCTGTCACTGTTGCATTGCCATGACACTGTGCTTGTGTCACTATTTCCCTGCCATTGTGTCATTGTTGTGCCACCGTTGTGTCACCACTGCACTGCTACACTGTCCCTGGAGCACCATCACCACCAATCCTCCCTCTGCCATCCCTTTCCCATCTCTCCTTGTCCCTCTCCCATCCCTCTCCCATCCCACATCCCGCCCTGCCCAGATCACCCCATTTTGCCCCAGTAACTCCCCACCCCGAGGTCACCTCCTGCTGCCTTTCCCTGCTGCACCAAACCCCGGTGCCTGTGGGGCTCCTCCATCCCGATCCCGAGCTCGGGAAGCCGAGGGCAGCCCAGGGCATGGCTGAGCTCCTGGAACAGCGTGTCCTGGGAAGGGCAGGCACACACTGCTCCCTGCTCCCGCCTGCTCCCACCCCTCGGATAAAAGAGCTGCTCCTGGAATAAAGGATTCCAGAACCCGCTGTGCCTGTGTGGATAGAAACTCATTTGTTTAATAGGCAGCAGTTTGGCTTTGTCATGTTCATTTAGTTTTTAATGACGCACAGTTGTGCCAATATTGATTTTAGCTTATAGGGACTCAAAAAATTTACTATCTGGAATTATCTGAAATGTAGCTGTTTTATCCAGCGGGCAGCGAGATGGATCTTTCCCAGCCTCGCTCCCAGCATGGTGGTGGCATGAACCAGTTGGGAAGGGCTCTGTGTCACCCCTGTCCCCATCTCACCCGTGGTATAGCTGGGCTGGACCTCATCCGGGGAAACCGAGGAACCAGCGTGGTTCCCCCAAATCTTGCCTGCGAGGCTGTGCTGGGGATCTGCTCCAGCTGTCGGGTCTTTCCCTCGAATCCCATGGGGATGTTTGCTGTGGGAAGGAACGTGCTGGGAGAGCAGTGCCAGGGCTCAGACCCTTCACCCCCCACCCAACAGCCTCATCCTTCACCAACGGTTAATGGGTCAACAGCTCTCAGGGGTGACAAGAGACAGCAAATCCCATCCGTGGCCCCTTGGAAGCAGAATTCCTCAGTGGGAGCCAGCCAGAATCAATTTCCTGAGCGTCTCTGTGCTCCCTGAGGTGACACAGGGAGATATTTGGGGTGTGGTGACCCCAGGAGCACCCAGAGCCCCTGGGGGGAGCAGAACTGAGCTGGCTGGAACAGCAAATCCAGCAGGATGGGAGGGCTGGGCACCGGGAGGGGCTGGACAGGGACCCTCCCCTCTCCTCCTGCCTGGGTGCCCCCACAGACCGATCCCAACCCAATTATGGGATAATTCACTTTGAGGTTTGGCTGCTGCTGACGGGATTGATTGAGGAGCTGGTAATTAGATCTCCCTAAAAGGTCCTTGGGGCTTTGTGGGAACACAAGTGGGGAAGGGAAAGGCTGGTTTTTATGGGGGGACAGGTTTGGGGAGCCTGCCAGAGCCACATGTCCTCCTCACCGTGCCCACTCCCCTGCCAGGCAGGGATCTCTCGCCGCAGCCTGAGCTCCGTGTCATCCATTATGCAGGTCTGTAAATATATTATTTACTATTTCCCCGATTTTCACTCATAATTTATCACCAGCAGGCAGGGCTGGAGCCCCCTGGCAGGATCCTGTCCCGCTCTCAGGGACAGGGCTCCCCCTTTCCTTGGGCAGCAGAGGAGGGAGTTGGGAAGCCATGGGCTGGGGGCTGCAGGTACCCCCTGAGCACACCTGGAGGAGTTTCACAGCAGGTGGGTTAAATCTCCTGCCTCAATGCAGAGCACAGTTGGGCTGCTGGCTCTCTGCAGCTGCTCTGGGATGCCCACCCTGTGCCAGGCAGGCAAATGCTGGAGCTGGCCCTGTCCAGGAGGGATGAGCCGTGAGTGATGCCCACTGGGGACTAGAGAGGTGAGTTTTGGGCTCTGATGCTTTTGTAGGGTTCTGCTGGCAGGAACCCCAAATTATGGGGTTTGAAAAGTGCCCAGGGCTGCTGTGGGCACCCACAGATCTGTGAGTGCTTCAGGTGGTGATGGGAAGCTCCGTGGTGCTAGGACATGTGACATCCCCTAAAAATTGATCTGATGTCCCTCCCAAGTCTTTTTGAGTCTGGATTGTCCAACAAAAACCCCATTTCCCCAAGCTTTGGATGTGGGAATCAGGGGTGGGGTTACTACAGACACTCTGGCTGAGAGGAGCGGGTTTGGGGGGGCTCTGGAACCTCCAGCCTGGCCCTGGCTGCTGTGAGGGATCAGCAGTGAGCGCCTCGAAAACCTCAGCTTCTGGAAGCATCTGATTAAGTGAGAGCCTTGGATGCAGCCCCCAGCAAACCTGGCTGCTCCCCAGCTGCTCTTCCCGAGGAATGCTTGGAAGGTGCCCTTTAAATGTTAAGAAATCATGTTAAAATGAGCCAGAGCCTTAGTTTAAATTTTTAATCTCCTGATTTAAAAACTCAGCCTTGAGGTCTGGGCTGCTGCTGGGGGCTGGTGCTGCTGAGTGGGTGTCTCTGTGCTGGTGGTCCTGGGGTGTGGGGTCAGCCCTGAAAATGGGGGTTGCACCTTTGCCCTCCTGCTGCTGAGTGGAGCCAGCTTTTCCCACGGCTCATCATGGAACTTCTCTCAAGTGTTTCCAGAAATAAAGACTCTTTCCTTTCCTGTAGGAAAAGGAAAACTTGGCTTTGCAGGGCAGTGGAGGAGCAGTCTGCATGTCTGGGGCTGGAGGGGGTCCTGGTTCCACCGGTTCCAGTATTAGAAATGTTTCTTCCCCCCAATACCTGCAGCCTCAGAGATGCTCTTGGAGGAGAATTCACCAGTGTGAGCCCCTGGCTGAGGAAGGGAGGGTCTGGAGCAGCAGGAATAGTGTTTACCCCACCCTCACAGGGGATCCAGGTGGGAACCCCCACATCCTGCTTGGTATGGGGGGACAGGCCCCCCCTGCAGTGGGGAGGAGGAGAAAAGCTTTGGATGGAGCAAAGGCTCCTGCCCTGCCCGCTGGGATCAATGCTCTCCACCTGGGGAAGGGGAGGAGCCGTCCCGGGATGCTCAATTAGAGGGGCTTCAGAGCAGGAAAAGGAACTTTAACGCCAGCGCTGGGGTGGATTTGGGAATCCGTGGTGGTGCTGCATGTGCCAAACCCTCGTGTTTGAAGGGGAACCAGGGGTGATTTGGCTCCGTGGGGGTCCCATGGTCCCCACATCCTTCTTAACCCCCTGCTCCAGTGCTTTGTGCATTGCTTGGGCCCATCTGATGGGTGCAGAGGTGGAGCAGAGGGGTGGCAGCCGAGGGTAGGTCTCCCTGCAGAGTCTCTGGCCCTTTGTGGCTTGTCGCCAAAGCTCTCCAAGGAGAGGTGCAGACCTTGCTCTGACATGGGAGCTCTCCCCGCAGTGCTGGGGGTGCTGCTCTGCTCTCTGCCAGCTCAGAGCCCCCTCAGCACTGAGCACGGGCTTGCTGGGGGCCTGAAGGAAAACCTTAATTGGGCAGAGATGCCCCGAACAGCTGATGCTGGGAGACAGCCCCAGGGCTGGGGAGAGGAGCAGCCCTGGCAGGGAGGGGAGGGCGCACTCCTGGGTGCTGGTCCTACCCTCGGTGTTTTTTTTTAATTCATAAAAGACTGAAGATGTTTCTGTTCCGAGCCAGTTTGGAAGCTCTTTGCACAGCACCCAAGGGCAGCATGGAGCCCTGTTTGATGCCCTTCGAGGAGAGGCAGCTTCAGCCCTGCCAAAAATGGGGTGTTTACTTTCGTGTGGCCTTCCAGAGCCCTCGGGGCTCAGGGAATGAGGTGGCTGTGACTCATCCCAAGCTGCAGCTCTGGGGAGAAGAGACCTGTCCTAAGCCCAGGTTTGAAGAGAGAGGTTAAATGATTGCAGAGGCTGCTCTGGCCTGCAGCCCTACACCGGATTGACTCTTCCAGCAGAGCTGATGCTTCTGGAGAAAAAAGCCTCTTTCAATCTTAATTACAAAAAAAAAAAAAAAGAAAAAAAAAAAAAAAGAAAAAAAAAAAGTGCCAGGGAGCCTTGCTGCAGCCAGAGTTACCCTCCCTGTTAGAAACGTGCACATTATTGCTGGTCTGCATCGTTCTGGCTTCTCCTCCTGCCTGTGGGAGCTTGTTACCCTGCTGTCCGTGAGGCTGCCGAGCCTCCCGGATCCAATTTCTCTTCCCTGCGCCGGTGCTGACAGCCTGTGGTTACATCCATCTCCTCTCCCCTTTGATAGAGGAGAAGCACTGAGCTCCTGGAGTCTCACTCACAGGCAGTGCTCCCGACCTCTCCCTGCACTTCCCAGCCCTTTCCCAGAGCAGGGAGTGTGGATGCTCCTGCTCGAGGAACAGGGATGCTGCTGGGAGTCAGTGCCTCTGAGAAAGATGAGGGATGCTGAGGACAGCTGAAGCTCTTGGCTGTTGTCCTGCAGCCTCTGGATAATGCTGATGGTCCCCAAAGCTCCTGACAACCCAGCAAAGACTTTTACATTTCAAACAAAGCCTTGATCTTTTTTTGGAACTTGCCTTGGTTTCAGACAAGAGTTTTTAATTCAAGCCCAGCGCCGTATTTTGGGTTTGACTTTGATGCGCCCTCTTCAAGCAGGAGGCAAAATAACAGCGTTCACATCCGCAAATAGCCCCGGGGAGGGTTCCTGCTGCCCGCGGCTCCGCGGGGCCGGCCCCTCCTTGGCCGGGGCTGCGGCCGCAGCTGGGGGATGCACAGCTGCCGGTGGGGGCTGGAGAGTCCCGTGCAGGGGTCAGCGATGGAGAGAGGAGCTCAAAACCCCCTTTTTACAGGAGTCTTGGAGAGGCGGGAGTCATGCGGCGTGGCCCATGGTGGTCTGTAGGGATGTGCTGTCGCCATTCCTGGTGTAATTAGAAGTCCCAAATTGTAGGCCAAATTGGGATTGTGAGGTGGGGGAGGGATCCAAACTCATGGGAGATGGAGGAATGCCCTGTGTGGGGCAGGGGTGACCCAGCAGCATGGGGAAGACACAGCCTCCGACCCGGGCATCTCCTGGAATGTCCTCAGGCACACGGGGTGAGTAACGCTGTGGGGCCCTCTCTGATCCCTGGGATGTGCCAGCCTCGTACAGAGCAACTCTGGGCTCTTCCTTGTGCTCCTGGAGACAGGTGTGGTGTTACCTGCTGGAACTTGCTCCTGCCTGGAGGGATTTGGGCAGAGGAGAGCTGGCACGGAGCGGGCAGGACTGCCAGGGGGATGTGCTCTGGTGGGAACACTGATGTGAGATCCAGACTCCATCAGTCTGGGTGACCGTGGGGAAGCAGGTACCTGTGCAAGTGGGTAATAAACCACTCACAGCTCAGCAAGATTAATGGTAATAACCATAAATCAGTGCCGGCACCAGGGTCAGACCTGGATTTATGGCCCTGGGGACAGGAATTCCTGTTCTTCATGGAACAAAGCCCTGATCCTGCAGGGGCCTGGGTGTGTGCTGAGTGTTATTGTGACTGCAGCATGTGTGTAGGTGCCTGGGGAATGGGTCTGAACCCCCCTATGGGGGCTGAGCTCACCCCTGGCAGAGCAGCCTCTCCCTTTGCTTGTTCCAGCCGGCAGCGGGAAACACCTCCCAGAGGGGTGAGCCAGGATTGCTGCCTCCCACAGCACATTGATCCCGTCATCTCGGTTGAGAATGCCAGCCACGGAGCTGATTAATGCCGGGGTGGGCAAGAGCTGGGTTATTGTTCAGTCTCTCTTCGAGAGGTCGATGGGAAATTTGGCAGTAGCTCTCCAAATATGCAATGTGCACACAGGCGTTGCTCCCCCAAGGACTGTGCAGGATTTACACGTGAGTGTTACATTGCAGTGGAAACGCACACCGGGGCCCGGGCATTGTCACACGCAGCTGTATCAATGCCCGGGAGAGTGTTCCCTCCATCTCTGCCCTGGTGTGACCCAGCAGTGCCGGGGCTGCCTCCAGGCTAATCTGCTCATGCTTTCGTTTCACCCTGATCCTTGCAGGTCCCTTGGCTCAGAGGTGCCGTGTGTGCTCAGGAGGCTGATCCAGAATTCCGGATGGCTTTTCCTCCTGTGCAGATGGTGCAGGTCCTTAGGTGTTAATGCTTGGTAGCAGCCGTGACTGAGCTGCTTTCCCCCACCTAATGCAAGGCACTGTGCTAGCAGAAAGCACAGACATCTTTGAAGGATGTGTGATCCTGTTGGGAGCTCTGGGCTTGAGGAATTGTGGGATCAGACCTGATGAGGTGGTGTGCTGTCAGGGAGGTGCTGCTGGGTCGTCTCTGGGGTTAAAGGTTTTGTTGGGGTTTTTAGGTTTGTTTTTGAGGACTATAAAACGTTTGCTTTGGTAATCCTGTGTTAGTGAGTTCTGTCTTAGAGCTACCTGGGAGATGTGCTGTGTCCTCTTCGCAGGGGTCGAGCGCTGATGCTCTGAGTGCTGTCGGAGGGACTGAGGCAGCGAGGGGTGGCTTAGGGTGGGAGCTGCAGACAGGAGCCTCTGTTTCCACAGCGGGGGCACCGGTAGCGGGGGGGGACCCGCCCGCTCCGCACGAACCGGGGGCGGCCAGTGGGGACTCGCCCGCTCCCTCCGCGGCCGCTGGGTAGCGCTCGGGGCCGCGCCGTCTCCCCGCCTCCCCGGCTCGGGCTGCCCCCGGCTCCGCCGAGCCCCGCCGCCGCCGCTCATTCCGCCGCCGCACAGCGCAGGAGGAGCAGCAGCGGCTGGAGCGCCGAGAGGGGTCGGCGCGGCGCCGCCAGCCCGCCCGCCGCGCACCGCCGGCGGCTCCGAGCGGGACCCCGCGCCGCCGCCCGTCGCTGCCGCACTTTCCCCCGTTCCCCGCTGGGGACGAACGCTCTCTCTGTCGCCCGGAGCCGCCTAGGAGGGGATGTCCCTAGGCAAGAGCTGAGCGCTGGGGAGGGGCCACCCCCCGCCCCCAAACTTTTCGCTCGGCCCCG
This sequence comes from Brachypodius melanocephalos, assembly GCA_013398615.1. NCBI lineage: Eukaryota > Metazoa > Chordata > Aves > Passeriformes > Pycnonotidae > Brachypodius > Brachypodius melanocephalos. The sequence goes on from VZSR01001755.1 coordinate 1,121,640, forward strand.
GAGCGGCGGGGATCCGGCCCCCATGGAGCCCGGGTGGGCAGGAGGGGCCGGGGGCGCGGCGCCCTGCGCTTCCCGTCCCCTTCCCTGACGCGGGGCGCAGCGCTCGGGGAGGGGCTCGGCTGCTGGCTCCGCTCCGGATTTGGTGGTCCCGGCTCCGCACGTCCCTGGGGAAGCTGCCGATGGTGGGGAGCTGCCTGCGGACCGCCCCCAGCCCCACGAGGAGCCCTTCACCCCGGCGCCTTCGCCTTCCCCTGAGCAACGCTGCTGCGGGGATCCCTGCGCCGGAGCCGCCCGGATTATAAAGTCGGGGAAGTTCTCCCCCCGCAACCCCCCCAGCTTGTCTCGGCAGAGCCATGGCCCGGCTCCGGAGCTGGGGACTGCTCTGCTTCGCCGTGCTCGCCCTGCCCGGCCCCCCGGGAGCCGGCGCCCAAGGTAAGGGGATGCGGGGGGCGGCGGGAGATGGACCACTGAGAGATGGAGGGGACCCCGCGCTGCACCCCTCAATCGAGCCTATTGCTACCCCGGGCTGGGAGGTCGGTGTGCCAGCCCAGGGGTGGGAGCGAGGAGGCTCTGGAGCTCCTACCGGGGGAAGAGCAGCATCCGTGATATTCGCAAAGCCTCCCCGGAGCTAGGACTCGGGGCCCGCCGGTGCTGGGTGCAGCGCGGTGTCCGTGGAGGTTCAGGGGGACGAGCAGCATGACTCTGCTCTGCCTCCAGCTTCCCTCTGCCCTGTGGCTGGGGATGGGGAGAACGTGTTACTCTGAGCATGAGGTAGAGTCTGTCCTGAACAACCCTCGGGAGGGTGAACGACCCCGAGGGGTAAGCGTCGCCCGTTTCCCTGCTCCACCGGTACCCCCATTGTACCACAAAACCCGGGGTGCAAGTTTGGAGGATTCCCAGGGAGCAGCTCATACCCTGATGTTGATCCCGGGGACTTCCAGCCGCTGATATGAACTGGCAGGGGGCTGGGGGGGGTCTGCATCCTCCGACCCCTGTGTGTGCCTGGGGCTCCCACTGCACCCCAACAACCCTTGGGGGCTGCAGGGCAAGGTGAGCCCCTCTCTGCTCAGCATCTGGGCTCGGGCACAGCACAGGCTGTTTTCAGCTGCTACGCTACCCCACAGGGATATAAAAATAATTTGTGGCCTTTTGGGATGCGGCTGGGGTTCAGAGGGGATCCGTGGGGATCCTGTGGTCCCCTTCCTGGCTGTGAGGGTCCCTGTGGGCCCAGAGAGGAGGCTCCCGGCTGGCAGGGATTGCAGCGTGGCTGCCTCTGTCCCTGCGCTTGGACTGAGCAGATCCAGACTGGAAATGGGGGGGGCACAGCTGAGCGCAGCGCCGGGGGTCCTCACCCGCGACATTTCTTGCCCTTGTTTGTGGCAGCAAGCGGAGCCAGGAGTCCCTGTGCGCTCCCGTGCTCCCGCTCCCCCTGAGCCTCCCCCAGCACTGCTATAATTTCTCAGTAATTAAGTTCAGAACATAACATCTAAAGCGGCAGTATATTATCCGGGCAGGCCCTGTGTGGGGAGCTCTGAAGGTCTCTTTGATTGATTCACTCCCTTGACGAGTTTCTCTTCTCCTGGCAGGCGTCTCCGGCTGGCGGGTCCCCTGTGATCCTCTTGCTCCCTGCCTGCGGGACGGGCTCCCGGGGTGACCCAATCTTCTTCCATTGATCCGTGGGGTTCTGGGGTCTCGCTGTGGGGTGGAAGATGTGGGGCTGCCCGTGCCCCAGCGCTCTGGAGGGGTGGGGAAGGGGCTTTGCTCCGCTCTCCTGGTGCAGGAGCCGAGCTTTGCAGCCCTGGCTCTCTGCGGCGCGTGTCACGTCCTGGCGGGCGCTGTGACATTGCTCGGTGCCCGGCGTGGCAGCGGCCACGAGCGAGCTGGACGTGCTGGAGGGATCATTCCCAAAGCCTGGCACGTGCCCGCCTCCCCTGCCGCGGGTGGCACTGGGGACGAGCCAGCAGGGTCACCTCCCGGCTGCTGTGCCCGTGGGGTGCCGGCGCTCTCAGCTGCATCCCGCTGGGATGGACAGGGAGCGGGGTGATGGAGCTGGGAGCATTCCCAGCCTGGCACAGGGCTCCAGGCTCCGGTTTGTCCCACTGCGGTGGGGCAGGCAGGGCTGGCAGTGAGGGGCAGCAGCGCTTTGTGCCAGGGCTATCGATTCTGGCAGCCAAGGAAAATGGGATCAATCGGGAAGAGAAGGAGGAGGCGACGGCTCGAGACCACCCTCGTGCGCAGGGGCTGCCCGGGCACGGGCTGAGGCACTTTCATACCTGTGCTTGGTAACAAAAAAAAGGGCCCTTGCTGCCCGTGAGAGAGAGGATGGAAGTTTAATTACAACCCGTCTGTGCTGTGTAATTATTAATTACCCGTGGCAAAAAATAACTTATTGATTAGGGGCCTCGCGCTAATTACCCGGAGCCCAATGCGGAGCCGGGGGAAGGCTCAGCCGGCAGCGCTGCCCGGGTGGGAGCTGTCGCAGTGCGACCTGTGCCGGGCCCGGGGGCTGTGCCAGGGCTGGGGGCACGGGTAGCCCTCCCTGCCAGCAAAGCCCCCTTCACCTGATAAACAAGGCAAGAAAGAGCTGGGGGGAGACTGGGGGTCCCCCTCTCGCTCACTCTTTGTAGATTTTCTGCCACCCAGAGATGCGGTTTCCCCACATCCAGTGCTGGCGGGACCCCCCGTGCTGGCACAGCACCTCTAATGGGATTGAGGAGGCTGTGGCCAGTCCCAGGAGGGATTTGGGCAGCTTAAGGTTCCAGACGGGATTTGGGGCAGGGGCCTGCCATGGGCAGCTTCCACCAAAGAGGCTTATTAGAGGTGGCAGCAGGGGAGTTCCAGCATCTTCTGTCCCCGTGTGTGGGGCCTGGGCACGTCTGCACACACGGTGCCCTGTGGGGCTGGGCGGGAGAGGGGCAAGGACGAGCCCCTGCCCTTCCCAGGGATGTGATGCTGGTGCCAGGCTCACGCCAGGACTTTGGTGATGGGAGCTGCTGGTTCCTGTGTGCTGGTGGCATCAGGGCAGGAGGGGATGGCTGAGCTCGGGGTGTCCTGCCCTGGATCCCCCATTTCTGCCCAGCGCTGCCACATTCACTGGTGGCCTCGTGCAAGGCTCAGGAAGGAGAGTGGCTTTTAGGGGAGAGGAAGGGAAGATTAAAATTTGATGCTGCTTGGGAAGCCATTAGTGCCTGGGCACAGCGATGATGAAATTTTGATGACCTGATAACCGTAAGGGAGGGGGATACGCTCTGGTCCCAGGCAGGCTGTGCCACTGTGCCTGTCACTGCCCTGGTCCCCAGAGATTTGGGGTGCCAGCTGAGGAGAACAGGCAGGGTGAGAGATGCCAGTGGGATGGAAATGGGAGCTTGTAGCCACCAGCTGCTGGCACTGGTGGGCAGGGAGAGCTGGCGGTGTCGGAGCAGCTCCTGCCCTGGTGCCATGCGGGGACCAGGGTGAGTGACAACGTCAAGGGCTGCTCGTCCCTCAGTGACGAGTACTGGGCTGCGGTGGCATTTCCGCTCAGCGGGAGCGTGCAGGAGCTCGAGGAGAGCGGGAAGGAGGGAGCAGGCGGATGCTCGGCTGCTTGAGAACCTGGGAAAACGCTGATAATTAAACCGGGAGGAGGGAGGCTAGTGGGTGCTGTGACGAGGGGTGACCCTGCCTCCGCCACTCCACGAGCCGCGTCCTTGTCCCCAGCCTGTGCCTGTGACTGGTTCCTGCCTGGGGATGAGCTCCAGCCACACACACATTGCTGTAGGCCCTACACAAACTGGTTTGGGGGTGTATTGGTTGCAGCAGCAGCAGCACAGGCAGTGCCTGGGGTGAAATGGCCCCGTGGGGCAGCGCTGTGTGGGAGCAGAACCTGCTGGGTGCTGGGTGGGTGGGTGAGTGCAGGGTGCCCTCCCCTCTGAGCCCTCGTTACTGCCCCAGGCTCGTTAACGAGTGGCTCGCGTGTGGCTGGGTGAGAAACGGCCGGGGAGAAATATGCTGCTGTCAGTGGTGATGTGATTGTGCTAACGAAGGGCGAGCTGAGCCCCTGCCATGCCTGCCGTGGTGCCAGGGCTGGTGGCTCTGGTGCTCCATCAGTGCCTCATGGCACTGGGCCTTGGGCGGATCCAGCAGCCCTGGGGGGCTCCAGCAGCCCTGAGGAGCTGGGATGGCTCAGGGTGGGGGGCACTGGGGTGTCCTGGGAGCTTCTCTGCTGGTGCAGTGAGGGGTGGCAAGGAGCTGCTGGAAAGGATGTGGGGTCAGGGTTGCTCAGATATGGTGGTGATGCCAGGGACCACCCTCATTCCCATGGCCGCTGCTCTGAGTTGGGGTCCCCTCCATCCATGGAGGTGGATCCAGCCTCAGGATATGTTCCTATCCCTCTGCCCGGCCAGCAGGCAGGAATGTGCTGGCAGCTCCCAGCCATGCTGGCCATACTTGGCATCCCTCAGAGACCCCTGGCATCCCTCATAGCCCCCTTGTCACCCCTCACACCCCAAGCATGCTGGTGATGCCACTGGCATGGGCACTGCCCTCTGGGGGTTTGGGGACTGGCTTTTGGGGATGCATTTCCCACCCCTGCTCCCATGTTCTGCACCTTTCTCCCAGTGCTGCCTCACCTTCCAGCCCCTCTCCCCAGCCTCGCTCCCAGCACCTGCCTGTGCCCCGGGCAGGCTGTGGCCCCCTTGGCGGCCCCTGCCCCACCCTCCCCTCGCCCCCAGCCCCGGGGGTGCAGGAATGCCTGCCTGGAAAGCCATGCCGGGCTCGGGTTGCCTGGGAACTGGGAAATCTGATCCCTGGGAACGGGGGCCGAGGGCAGGGGACATTCCCGGGCTGCAGCTGGTCCCCAGCCCCCTTTGTCTCTCTGCTCTGGTGGGGCCCCCAGGAATGGCGATTTGGGGCGTGGGGGCTCTCGGCTCGAGCAGGGCCATCCCTGGGGACACTGGCACTGTATGCTCTGGGGTGTCACCTTCCCGTGTGGATCAGTGTCACCACCACGGGCTCGGGAAAGGGACCAAGGCCAGGTTGGACCGGGCTTGGAGGAACCTGGCCTAGAGGAAGGTGTCCCTGCCCATGGCAGGGGTGGGACTGGATGAGCTTTAAGCCTCTTCTAACCCAAACCATTCCAGGACTCTCTGAAGGCCCTGGGCTCAGCTGCCGCTGCGTGCCAACAGCTGGGCATCCCGGCTGGCCACGGGGATGGCACGGTGGCCATTCCAGGAATGCTGGGCTCCCTGTGCTGATGCCACTCTCCCTCCCTGACACATGGCAGCTCCTGAACACGCCTGGAGCTTCCCTTCAGCCTGGGCAGTGGGGGAAACTGAGGCACAGGGCACGGTGGGATGGGGACAGTGGGGCTGGCTGGTGGCACTGGGTAAAGCAGGAAGGGGACACAGGCACACAGGAGCTGCTCCTTTGGCTCCCATCCCTCTCTCCCTGTCCATGCCGGAGCCCCGGGTGTAGGGAAGCCTTGATGAGTTTGACCATTAGCAGAAGAAGCCGCTGAGCTAATTTTAGCCCTGGTAGCTAATTGCTTTCTGCGCTGCAGGGTGAGCCCACAACCTGCCAGTCCTCGGCTGTAACCTTGAGCCCTCCTGGCTCCGTGCATGGGGATCCTGCCAGGGCAGGGAGAGGGATGGGGATTCTTCTGTGGGATCACTGAGCCCTGCAGGGGTTTCTCTGGCACATTGGGGTGTGCAAAGTTGGGAAGGGTTGAAGTCCTGCTGCCTGTAGCTTAGAGTAATGTTTCTTGTGCCCTGTGTGGAACACGGACACGAAACGTGGGAGGACTCTGGCTGTCAAGGGTGACCGTAGGGTGTGGATCCCCAATGGTGGCTCTCCTTCAGCTTGATGAAGTGAAATGCTGGGTTTGGAGCCCCTTACCTGGGAATTGCTGGATCCAGAGGTCATTTCCCCAGGGCGAGAGTGAGGCTGGGGACACACGTGCTCCCTGTTCCGGGCTGCAGGCACAGACTTCTTCCCGGGGTGGCCGGAGGGGCCTGTCCCTCTGTCCTCATCCTGCAGGGCCACCCCCCAGCACATCCCAGCTCATTGACTGGAATCTGGGGCATGGGCTGGGGTTTTCTGGGGACATTTGTGCTCCTTCCAGGAGCCTGTGTCCCCCTGCAAGGAGCAATGGAGCTCTGGGTGCTGCGGGTGGCTGCCCCATGTGTCTCTGCAGGGTGGGATGCTCCGTGCTTCCCCCTCCTCCTCCTCCTCCTTGCCTGGGCTTATCAGGGGTCAGGCTCAGAGCTGGCATCCCCAGCTCCTGGCAGTCCGTGAGGGGCTGGTTGGGGATGGAGCAGGATGCAGACACGATGCCGGCTCCTGGCCCAGCGTGGGGCGGGATGGATGGATGGATGGATGGATGG
>VZSR01001755.1:1139560-1156707 GCA_013398615.1 Brachypodius melanocephalos
TGTGTGTGTGTGGAGACATCCTCCCCTGGGAGCATCCCTGGGGACTCTTAGGGGCTCAGGGATCAGCCTGGCTCTGTGTGTGCCCACGGAACATCCCTGGTGGCTGGAATGGGATCAGAGACCACCTTCCTTCCCGTTTCCTTGCTCCTTCCATTCCCTGCTGCTGCCATGGGGTGCAGGAAGCCTTTTTCCCTGCTGCCTCCCTCTCTGGGGACCCCACAGTGACACCCCTAAGGTGACAGCAGGCTGGGTGCCACACGCTGGGTGCCCTGGCCCTGCTGTCCAGGGCTAGCTCTGTTTTTCCCTCCAGGATCTCTGTGGTGCCGGACTCTCCGGAGCTGCTCAGATGAGGAATCATAACATGCAAATCAGGCAGCTCGATGTCTTTAATGAAATCCTCGGAAGGAAGGCGCTTCTCTGGCGAATTGAGGATATTTATTTCTCATACAAGAAATTTAACATGCAGATTAGTTGGGTCTGGTAATTTATCACATGAGATTGTCCTATTAAGGGCTGCATCGAGTCCTGCTGCCTTCGGAAATTACCTTACACATAGATTACCTCTGGACAGACTCCCATCCGTAGGGATGCATCTTCCTGCTCCTAAATCAGCCCTCGTGTCTCTCCTCATGGCCTCCACAGCTGGTGCAGGAGTCCAGCAGCTACTGAAAGATTCTCTGCCTCCTCTCAAGAGCCCAAATCCCCTTTGCTGGAGCTTGGAAAAGTGTAATTCCATCTCCAGCTCTGGCTTTGCCCCAGCTGCTCCCAGCCAAGCGGGGCTGGCACAGCTGAGCCTCTCCATGCCAGCCCTGGGGTGGTTTTTCCAGCACATGGTATCTCTGATCCATCTCCATCTCCATCTCCTTCCAGGAGCCTTTCTGCGTGGGCTCACAGAGATTTGGGGCAGATTTGGGGCAGATCTTTCAACCCCAGCTCCTCACTGGGCTGTTTTGGGGTGCCCCCGAGGGTGCAGGGACACAACAGACTGCACACAGAGGACTCTGTCGTGCCTTTACGGCCTGGTGAGGATCCCAAATGTTTGATGCCCAGAGTTTGCCCCCAAATTATGTAAAATATGGAGTCAGGAGCCTCTGAACATCCCAGACCTGGGGCAAAGAGGATGGATCATCCCTGGATTCCTGCTGGCATCTCAGCCTGTGCCGCTGCTGCTCACTGGGAGCTCATCCCTGCTCTGGTGGGCCCAACCCTTTGCCAGCCCAGGTGTGAAGCCCATCCCACTGCCTTGGGGAGCTAATTACCGTGCAATGAGTTAATTAGTGGGAAGAACATTGGAAGGGTTGCATCCAGGCTGGTGTTCCTGCTTCTTGTGGCTCCAGCCTGGCCTGTGCCACCTCCTTTGGCATCACCACAGGTGGCAAAGCCCCAGGAGTGCTGGTGAGGAGCACGGGGGGAGGTTTTCCTGGGAATGCTTGTGCTGGGGAGGCTCTCTGTGCCTTGTTTGGAACTGGGGGGACACTTGGATGTTGGCATGAGGAGCCGTGGGCACAGGGCAGTGGTGCCAGCGAACCCCAGCAGGGTCAGGGCTGGCAGGAGGCACATGCTGGGGTGGCAGCAGAGGGAATCTCCTCGCTGGGAATCTCAGAGGGGCTCAGGAGCCGCGGTGGGGAGGACAGGGAACTGTCGGAGCTGGGAAGGTGGCCAAGCTGGTGGTTTGCAATGCACCAAAGCCCTCCGGATGCCGCAGCACGGATCGGGGCTCGCTCCGTCCCTGCTCTGCAGGAAGGAGGCTGATTAATACACGGGCATTAATTATTAAATGGCTCATTGTTCCGGCAGGGCCAATTGAGGCAGCGATTTACGGGGCTGCCGGCGCCCGCCCAATTCCCACGGCCCGGGGAAAACACTCCGGGCAGGAGGACAGGCAAAAGCCACGTGGGTGCAAACAGAGCCCGCTCCAATCGGGAGCTAATTGAGATCCAATAGCTCAGTTAAGCGGGGCTGATGGAGCTCCAGGGGGGTGCTCGCAGCCTCATCGAGCGCTGGCCCGGAGCAGGGGCCGGGACACTCGCTCGGATGCTTCGAGTCGTTAAACCTCTGCTAAGTGTGTTTTAATGCTCACTTGACATTTCATTATCCCACAGTAACTATTCAAACACACGTCCCCTCCAGAATTAATTAGTCGTTATGCAGGATATTAATCAAAGGGGACTGTGCCAGTGTGCTTCCATCCCAAATCCGATCCAGCTGTTGCCGTTACTGGGCGGCATTGGAAGAACCTCACAGATTTCTGCGCTCTTCTGGCTTTCAATTTGATGGATCAAATCCTTTGGCTGCTGCTTTTCCCGGCCCTTCTCCACCCCCTCAATCTAAGAATAATTCGGCAGCGTCAGCCCCACGCTCCTCAGCAACCCTACAATAACAGAGGCACGGCGGCAGCCTGGGCTGGGGCACGGCTGTGCCAGAGCCGTGGGGACAGTCCTGCGGTGCCGTGCCAGGGTGGCACAGTGAGGAGCTGGGCACGCTGCTGTGCCCTGCTCTGCCCTGCTGATGGCATCAGGGATGGATGGATGGATGGATGGTCAGGTTGTCATTCCCAGCATGCAGCCATCCATCTGTCAGACGGATCCGGTGCCAAAGCTGCTGCTGCAAACCCGAGAGTCCCCCGTGGGAGGGGTCCTGCCCGCGGAGCCCCCTCCTGACCCCGGGGCTGAGGGGACGCAGCCGCTTCCTGCCGGAGCAGCGCGGGTCAGTGCTCGCTGTGGAAGGGCTTTTCCCCACGGACCGTGCCCTGTCAACCTCTGCCTTCACAGAGAGGCCAAACAAACCCCTGGAAGAGCGGAGTCAGCAGCGAGGGCTGTGCCAGGAGCTGGGCCAGCTTCGCCTCTGTCCCGGCAGGAGCAGGGGGGATGGACAAAGCCACCCGGCCGGGGCACCGGGATCGGTCCCAGCTGGAGGAGCTTGCAGGGAACAATGGCCCTGGGACTGCTGGCCGTGGATCTGTGGCACAAACTGCGAGTGGGGGGACATGTGGGGTGACACCCATCCCTCCTGCCTGCAATGCATCGCCTGTGAGGAGGTGACAGGAGGGTGACATTGGGGGTGAAATGAATTCCTGTCCCCTTCTAGCCAGGCGTGATGGGGGAAAGAAATCGAATCCGAGCGGTCTTGGATAAAAGCCTCGGTGGAAGGCGAGCAGAGAGAACAAAGTCTGTGCTGGTTTGGTTGATGACTGCGGGCTGGGCTGCGCCGGGAATTGATTTCCTTTCTCCGGGCTATTTTCAGCTGCTGAGGTGTGTGTGGAACTGCTGCTGCCTCAATAACTCCTCCAGCTCCCGTGTGTGGGGACCAGGCCCCATTAATTGGATCTCCTGGCATGTCTTGGGCTGGGGGACAAGGCTCTCTGTGCCCATGGAGGTGTCCTGCCCATGGGGACACCCTGCTGCCAGGCTGTGCTCCCTGTGACCCGCTTTGTGTCCCTTGGGCTGTGCCAGTGCTGGTGGCTTTGCATTGTCCCCATGATGGAATGAAGAGGGCACAAGGCAGCGAGGGCATGGATGTGTTTGGGGACACGGATGTGTTTGGGGACACACGTGTCCCTGCGCTGCCGTGTGTCCATCCACCCATCCGTCCATGGGCGTGCTCGGGAGTCACGGTGTGATTTATTAACGAGGACACCGCAAGGAGAGCGGGCCCATTACTCCTGACGTCTGCAGCCGTTCCTGACAGCTCCGTGGAATTGAAATATCTTATTTAAAGCCTCTGGGGAGCGTTTTTAAAATATCAGCCGTGACACTCAAGGACTCGTTCCCAAAGGGCGCCCTCCCTCCTCCCGCGGGGACGGGTGACCCCGGCACTCCGCCTGGGTAGGCGGCTGGGTGGGTGTCACCGCCTGTTTGGTGCCGGTCCTGCCGTGCCCGCCCCGTCCCCGCGGTGCCACCGGGCGAGGGGGGAGCCCTGTGTGTCCCTTGTCACCCTCTCTCGTGCGGGGAGGTGGGCGCGGGGCCGCGCTGCGCTCCCGGCACGGCGAACGCGCTCCTCAGGTCTTATGAAAGTTTAATTTACGCTCAGTTCTCAGAAGAACAAACAAAGCTCTGCCGAAAGAGCCCGCGGCGGGTTTTAACGCAAGATTAGATTTTGGGCAAGGAGGGCTGAGCTTGCTTTATTTATTCCCTCTCTGCTTTATCTCGCAGCGCTCCCCGTCGGGGCCGGCGACGCTGCAGCGCCTGCCCGGCCCCCCCGAGGCTCCCCCTGTTCTGGGGGGATGGAACAGGAGCTCCAGGGGTGGGGACAGCTCGGGGGGCTCTGGTGGCAGCAGAGTCCGGCTTGGGGATGCTCGGGGGGTGGTCGAGTGGAGATGCGGTGATTTCCTTTATCTCCTCACCGGCTGCTGGCGCTGGCGGCTGATAAGAGCAGGCTGGGGGTGATAAGGGAGTTCAGCCGGGATTCATCGGAGCGGTGAGGGATTTGGCCGCTCTCCGCTCCAGGCTGAGTGACACCAGCAGACCGCAGTGTCACTGTGGGGCTGGGGCAGGGCTCAGGGCAGCGGATCCGAGGTCCCGGCTCGTGGCCATGGGTCACATCCAGCCCCTGGACCGGGAGGGTGGCAGTGACTGGCTTGGGCACAGTGGAAGCACCTCCAGTGTGGGTGGCTGCGAGGGACACTGGAGTGTCCCCCGCGCCTGCATGGCCACGCACATCCGTGTAGTGCACGCATCTCCAGCAGCAGCTCCTCGGGGAAAAGGAGCTCCTGGCATGGGTGCGGTAAACCGGGAGGCTGTGCAGGACCTGCGGCCTCTCTGGGGGGCTGTGACAGTGTCACGGATGTCCCCTCACTGCTGATACCCCTCCCGCAGGTACATGATCACCTCGCTGGACCGCACCCACGCCGGCTTCTACCGCTGCATCGTCCGCAACCGCATGGGAGCGCTGCTGCAGCGCCAGACCGAGGTGCAGGTGGCATGTAAGTGACCGTCCTGCTCCGTGGGGACAGCACGGGGACACCCAGCCCCCGCCGCCGTGGGGAAGCTCTGGTGCTGCTGCCACTCGTGGCCAGCACGTGCGGGGTGACACTGGGGGACATCAGAGCATCCCTGGGGTGACACTGGCAGGGACATTGGAGCATCCTTGGGGTGATGCTGGCAGGGACATTGGAGCATCCCTGGGGTGACACTAGCAGGGACATCAGAGCATCCTTGAGGTGATGCTGGCAGGAATGTCCTGAGATTTAAGGAGGAGACGGAAGTGCTGAGGCCTGGCATGGTGGCTCTGTCCCCCGAAAGGCACCTGCTCCTCTCTGTCACCCCTTGCCTCTGGGATAGCCCCAATCCCATCCCCTCAAACAACTCCTGAGGAGCACTGACAAATCAGGAGGATAATGAGAAATTAATAAGGCAGCTGTGCTAACAACTAATGATAATGGCAAAGTCGTTAAAAAAGGATTCTTTACATGTTTTTAATTACAGCAATTAAGGAAGTCAATAAAAATCCCCTGTCCCACTCCCCTCCTCCATGCCCCCCCACTTCCCTCAGTCTCCCACAGCTGCTGTGTGTTTCCAGCCTGGGAATGGCAGGGTGGGCTGGGGGCAGCTGTGCCTCATCCTGTCCCTGGAGCGGTGCTGGGATGCCCCTGGCACTGGGATGTGGGATTGGGAATGGAGAGAAGCCGGGACTGGGCTCTTCCTGCTGTGGCTGCAGCCTGTCTGTGGTGGGGGACACTCGGACTGGGGTCCCTGACCCAGCACATCCAGAGGCTGCAGGGATGGATCACCAGGAGCAGCCGGTGGGATCTGAGCCAGCCAAGCCACCCCAGCTGAGGAGGGGACCACGAGCAGCCCCTCTGGGGAGCCCACCCCACAAAACTCATCCTGCTGCCCAGCCAGACCCGGGGCTGGATCCTTGGGCGTGTCCCCAGCCTCTGTCACGGCTCTCTGCAGACATGGGGAGCTTCGAGGACAGCGAGACGGAGCAGAGCGTGTCCCACGGCGAGGCGGCCGTCATCCGCGCGCCCCGCATCGCCAGCTTCCCGCAGCCCCAGGTCACCTGGTTCCGGGATGGGCGGAAGATCTCCCCCAGCAGCCGCATGTGAGCACCCCCAAATCCCCCCTGGAGCCCCCCACAGCATCCCTGGGGCTGCATTTCCCCTTGTCCCCCACACTAAGGATGTTTAACCAACATCTCGAGTGCATCGTGCTAAAACTCGGGGATGCACTCGGTGACTAATGGCTGTGTTTGTCACCAGGGAAAGGGATTTCTTGACAAAAAATGAAAACAAGAGGGAGGAAGGTGGGGGGGACGGTGGGATAAAGCCAAGCACGGCACACACCCATGTGCCAGGTGTCCCCACGGAGCTGTGGCAGATCCAGGTGCTGCTGAAGCCCTGGCAGCCACAGCCTGCAGGAATTGGATTTGTAACCCCCATTATGCAGGAATTGAACTGGTCTCCTTTCGATTTGCAAAGCGGGATTGAGGAGATAAAACTCCTTTATCTCATATTTAATGGTAAAAAAACCCCCATATTCCCCACAGCATTTTATGTTTCTGGCAGATTAGATTGCTCCATTAAGTAAAAAATGAAAAAAAGGAGAAATCCTTGGAATCTGAACCATCCCTTGGACAGAGGGGTGCAGGGCTTGGTGCCTCCATCCTGGGGTGGGTGTGGGGGAGGCTGGAGTCCCATGTGGGTGTCCCCAGGCAGGTGAGGGTGCTGGGTGCGCAGTGAGGGTCTCAGCTCGATGGGTTCCCTCCCCCAGAGCCATCACCCTGGAGAACACCCTGGTCATCCTGTCCACGGTGGCGCCGGACGCGGGGCGTTACTACGTGCAGGCGGTGAATGACAAGAACGGGGACAACAAGACCAGCCAGCCCATCACCCTGACCGTGGCCAGTGAGTGTGGGGGGCACTGCCCCCCTCCCTCCCATCCCCTGCCTGGCCCCCAAATTTCATTTGCAGTAAATCTCTTTGGAGGCTCTGGCTTGTGCTGACTTAACAGTTCAGCCGCCTCAGAATTTATTTAGGTGTCCGTGGCTGTGCTGCAAGTGCTGGTGTGTCACAGGCACAGCTCCTGCTCCTGCTCTGCTGGGCTGTGGGATGGGGGATGTACTGTCACCCCATGGACACAGTCCCCCACCCCTGTCCATGTCCCCCTGTCAGCTCCTGCTGCTCTGCAGCAGCCCCTGCCCGGGGGGCACCCCTGTGGCTTCATCCCTCCAGTTCCTTTGGGCCCTCCAGGACCTCCAAGGGTCCCTCAGGCTGTTTGGGTGGTGACAACCCGTCCCATGGGACACGCTCTGAGGTGACACCAGTCCTGTCACACTCTCCCCCATCTCCCCCCCTGCTGCTGCACAGGGTTAGGATGTGTTATGCCTGTCTGTGGCGGGCTCTGCCTGTCACCCATCCCATTAATTTGTTTTCCCATCCCTCTATGGTGTCCTGGAGCACCATAAACATCCCGGAGCCCGTGTTTATGGATTCAGCTCTATCAGCAGCTTTCGAGCCGATCGCGTTTTTACAGCGCCTACATGAGGGTTTTTTATTGTCGCCATCATTTTGCTTTATGGACTCCCTGCTCCCTCCTCCCTGCTGCCACAATCCTGGGGACCCTGCCCAGGTGTGCCAGGGCTCCCACGGGATGACACAGCTTAGGGACACCTGGGAAGGCACCCTGATGCCACCAAGATGGCATCAGGTCCCTGCCACCTCTGTCTCCTGCAAGCCGAGCAGCCGGGAATTTGGGTGCCTTCTCTGGGGACACCCCATGGTGGGCAGTGGGTGCTTATGGCTGTCCCTCTGGCCTGCTTCTCCCCAGACGTGGGTGGCCCGGCTGATCCCATCGCACCCACCATCATTGTCCCACCCAGGAACACCAGCGTGGTGGCCGGGACCTCGGAGGTGACCATGGAGTGTGTGGCCAACGCCAGGTGAGCCGTGGGGTGGGGACTGGGATGGGGGTGGGGAATCTCCCTGTTGGCATTGCCCAGCCTCGGGGCTGGCTGCCCCTAAATCTGTTCCCACCACACTCCTGGAACTCGTGTGATGGAGGGAGGTCCCTTCCCGCCTGAGTCCTGCGGGATGGAGGGACCTGGGATCCTCTAGGGAAGCTGGAGCTGCCTCCTGACATGCCCCTGGCCCCGCAGGCCACTGATCAAGCTGCACATCATCTGGAAGAAGGACGGAGCACCCGTGTCCAGCGGGATCAGCGACTACAGCCGCCGGCTGACCATCCTGCACCCCACCCTGAGCGACAGCGGCTTCTACGAGTGCGAGGCTGTTCTGCGCAGCAGCAGCGTTCCTGCCGTGACTGCCGGAGCCTACCTGTCCGTGCTGGGTGAGACCCTGCCCTCGGGCACCCCTCTGCCCGTGCTGGGTGAGACCTTGCTCCCGGGCACCCCCCTGTCCGTGCTGGGTGATCTCCTGCCCACAGGCAGCCCAGACCACGTCTGCCATGAGCTGGGGTGGGTTCAGCCCCGGCGCTGTGGTGGGAGGTGACACTGCTCAGCCCAAGGACCTTGGGGAGAGGCTCTGTCCCCGTTCTTATTTCCCGGCTCCCTTGGCAGAGCCCCCGCAGTTCGTCAGGGAGCCCGAGAGACACATCACGGCCGAGATGGAGAAGGTGGTGGCCATCCCCTGCCAAGCCAAGGGTGAGCTGCCCCCCGGCACCCTCCCTGTGCCGCCGCCACCCCGTGCCTGACGCGGCTGTACCCCCGCAGGTGTCCCCCCTCCCGAGATGGCCTGGTACAAGGACGCTGCCCTGCTGCAGCTGGAGAAGCTGTCCCGCTTCCAGCTGCTGGAGGACGGCAGCCTGCAGATCAGCGGGCTGCTCCCTGATGACACCGGAATGTTCCAGTGCTTTGCCCGCAACGCGGCCGGCGAGGTGCAGACCACCACGTACCTGGCCGTGACCAGTAGGTGCCAGCCCCCCTCTGCCCTGGTGGTGCCCCTGGATGAGTGCCACAGGGGGCTCAGAAAAATCTGGGTCAGGCAGGGAGGGAATTCAGGGGGGGCTGTGTGCCTCTGTGCCCCACAGGCATTGCCCCCAACATCACGCGGGGTCCCCAGGACAGCACGGTGATCGATGGCATGGCCGTCATCCTCAACTGCGAGACCTCGGGGGCGCCACGCCCGGCCATCACCTGGCAGAAAGGTAAAGAGCTGGGGACCAGCCTGTCCTCCGAGCTCTGCCCTGGGCTGGCCGTGGCACTGACGGGGCTCTGCTGTGTCCCCAGGGGAGCGGGTCCTGGCCAGCGGCTCCGTGCAGCTGCCGCGCTTCACCCTGCTGGAGTCGGGCAGTCTCCTGGTGAGCCCCGCGCACCTGCCCGATGCTGGCACCTACACCTGCCTGGCCACCAACTCCCGCGGCGTGGACGAGGCCTCTGCTGACCTGGTGGTTTGGGGTAAGGTGACTGTGTCACCCGCAGCCGGGAGGGAGGGACCCTGCCTGGCTCCGGGCAGCACCCTGGGCAGTGTGGGATGGAGCTCTCCGGGGGTGGGTGCTGTGTTTTGAGGGTGCAAACGGGGGCTGTCCCTGCCGGTGCCACCCCCGCAGTGCCGGTGGTTCGTTGTGTTCCTCTGCAGCAAGGACACGGATCACGGACCCGCCACAGGACCAGAGTGTCATCAAGGGCACCAAGGCTGTCATGAGCTGTGGGGTCACCCATGACCCCAGCGTGGACGTCAGGTGAGTGAGAGGGTTGAGGAGTCCGGGTTGTCGACCTGGCTGCTGTCACTGCTGTCCTGGGGAGGGAGATGGAGGGGTCCTTCTCCTCAGCCCCACACTGGTGGTCCTGCAGTGCCACCTGGTGCCCTGCGACCGGGAGCCCCCGGTCCCTGCTCCTCGTTTGGGGGGCTGCGGGGCACCACCACACCTGGGTCCCCCTGGCACAGGTACGTCTGGGAGAAGGACGGGGCCCCGCTGGGCCCCGAGAGCGGCCCCCGGGTGCGCCTGGACGAGGTGGGCACCCTGCACATCTCCCAGACCTGGTCGGGTGACATCGGCACCTACACCTGCAAGGTGATCTCTGCCGGGGGCAACGACTCGCGCAGCGCCCACCTCCGTGTCCGGTGAGACCCTCCCCCATCGATAGCCCCACCTGGGGCTGTGCCCCCTCCCTCCTTCCCTCCCTAACCCCCCTGTCCAGGCAGCTCCCCCACGCCCCCGAGAGCCCCGTGGCCGCCCTGAGCCCGCAGGAGAAACGGGCCATCAACCTCACCTGGGCCAAGCCCTTCGACGGCAACAGCCCCCTGCTCCGCTACATCGTGGAGGTCTCCGAGAACAGTAAGGGGCTGCTCCCACCCCCCTGGCACTGCTGGCACTGGGAGAAGTCCCCAGTGTCACCCTGGTGGTGCAGGGGATGCTACGGGGAGCTTGGGGACCCCGTGACTCATCAGTCTGGCAGGGGACCTCGGTGTCCTGCAGGTCAGGTCCCCACCCTGCTGTCCCCTTCCCTCAGATGCACCCTGGACCGTGCTGCTGGCCAGCGTGGACCCCAAGGTGACGTCGGTGACAGTGCGGGGCTTGGTCCCCGCTCGCTCCTACCAGTTCCGCCTGTGTGCTGTGAATGATGTGGGCAGGGGACAGTTCAGCAAGGACACGGAGAGGTCAGTCCTGGCCAGGGGTCCTGGGGGTGCTGGTGACCCTGGGTGCTCACCCTGCCGTGTCCCTGCAGGGTGTCCCTGCCCGAGGAGCCACCCTCTGCACCCCCCCAGAACGTCATTGCCAGCGGCCGCACCAACCAGTCCATCATGATCCAGTGGCAGCCGCCCCCTGAGAGCCACCAGAACGGGGTCCTCAAGGGCTACATCATCCGGTAGGAGCCAGCGGGGGTCCCAAGGGTCCCAAACCTGGTGTTGGTGGGGACAGTGGCAGCTCTGATGGCCCCCGGTCCCCAGGTACTGCCTGGCCGGGCTGCCCGTGGGGTACCAGTTCAAGAACATCACCAACGCCGAGGTCAACAACCTCCTCCTGGAGGATCTCATCATCTGGACCAACTATGAGATCGAGGTGGCCGCCTACAACAGCGCCGGCCTGGGGGTCTACAGCATGAAGGTGACAGAGTGGACCCTGCAGGGAGGTAGGCAGGGACGATCAGGGGTGGGCAGGGGCTTGGTGGGCACCACGATAGTAACAGGTGGGGTGGTGGGATGGGGGGCACAGGGGTGGGTGTGGAGGTCCCAGGGGGACTGGCACGTGCTGGGCAGGGATGACCCGGGGTTGGCACCCAGCTGATGGAGGGGACCTCGTGGAGCTGTCCCTGTGAGCTGTCCCTCTGTCCTGGCAGTGCCCACGGTGCCTCCAGGGAATGTGCAGGCTGAGGCCACCAACTCCACCACCATCCGCTTCACCTGGAACCCCCCCAGCCCCCAGTTCATCAACGGCATCAACCAGGGCTACAAGGTGAGGGTGATTCCCAAAAACCACAACAGCTGGTGGGGAAAACTTGGTCAACCTTCACGAACTGTCTTGGCTCCTCCTCTCCGATATCCGAGATTTTAATTGGATCTCTCCAGACTGTTAAAATAATATTTACTGTTATTTAACACTTGCATGGGCTCGGAGTCTCCCATGCTCTGTAATTAATTCCAAATTGCAATTAATTCAAATTTACATTAATGAAATTGAATTAAAACATTAAACTTGTGTCTTAATCCACTCGAAAGAAGTTCGGGAATTTAATTGCTGCTGGATGAGATAACCAGCGTGAGCAGGATATTTAACATTCTTATTAAATGCCACTTAGTATTTTTGATTAGTATTTTTAGGGCCTAATTAGTGTTTAATTAAGTTGCTAGAGGCTATCTCGCACAATACCAATTAAACGCCCAGCCATCCCTCCTGGATGCGGGCAAGGGGGGATCCCGCGCCGTTATCGATGGAGTTAATCACAGCTCCATAAACAGCGCTGGCACGGGCATCGGGTGCTCCCGTCACCGTTAATTGATCGTTAATCAACGCTGAATTAATAAGAGGAGGCCGGTGTTTGTGGCACGGATGCGGCGTGGCCGCAGCGCCGAGAATCCTCATCCCGGTTTCCCTCCTCCCGCAGCTCATCGCCTGGGAGCCGGAGCACGAGGACGAGCCCACGGTGGTGACGGTGCGCCCCAACTTCCAGGACAGCGTCCACGTGGGCTACGTGGCGGGGCTGCGCAAGTTCGCCGAGTACTTCACCTCGGTGCTGTGCTTCACCACGCCCGGGGACGGCCCGCGCAGCCCGCCCCAGCTGGTGCGCACCCACGAGGACGGTACGGGGAGGCTCCGACCCCCGCGGGATGGGCCCTGCCCGCCCCCCGCCTCCCTCCCGCTGCCGAGCCCCCTCCAAGGGGAGCCCCTTCCTCCCCGCCTGCTCCTCGCGGGGGTCCCGTGGGTGCTGAGGGCTCCTGAGCGCTTGGGTGCTGAGTCTGGGTGTCTTCGGGCAGTGCCTGGCCCCGTGGGACATCTCAGCTTCAGTGACATCCTGGATACGTCCCTGAAGGTCAGCTGGCAGGAGCCGCTGGAGAAGAACGGGATCCTGACGGGTAAGGGAGCACCAGCAGGTGCTGGGTCCATCACCAGTCTCTTTCCCACCCCACAGCATCTCCTCCTTTTCCTGTCCCATTCCCACTCTGCAGCATCTCCCCCGTGTCCCATTGCCACCCCACAGTGTCACTCACCTGTCCTTTTCCTCCCCCACAGCATCTCCATCTTTTCCTGTCCTCTCCCCACCCTGCAGCATCTCCCCTTTTTCCTGTCCCATTCCCACCCTGCAGCATCTCCCGCCTGTCCTGTCCCAGTCCTGCCCCCCATGCAGCCCCCATGTAGCCCCCATGCAGGGGTGGGTGCTGCAGGGGTGACCCAGGGGGTGCATTTCAGGCTACCGGATCTCGTGGGAGGAGTACAACCGCACCAACACGCGGGTGACACATTACCTACCCAATGTCACCCTGGAGTACCGCGTCACCGGCCTCACCGCCCTCACCACCTACACCATCGAGGTGGCCGCCATGACCTCCAAGGGACAGGGACAGCTCTCCTCCTCCACCATCTCCTCAGGGGTCCCCCCAGGTGAGCACATTGGGGGTGCTGGAGGGCTGTGAGTCGTGCTGGGGACAAGCAGCCGGTGCCATCCACCCTGCCCTGTCCCCACAGAGCTCCCTGGTGCACCCACCAACCTGGGCATCTCCAACATTGGCCCCCGCTCCGTCACCATCCAGTTTCGCCCGGGTTATGATGGCAAAACCTCCATCTCCCGCTGGCAGGTGGAGGCACAGGTACAGTGTGCCTCGGGAAGGGGAGTCAGGGGGTTTTTGGGGACAGCTCATCCTCACTCACCCCCCTGCCACCCCACAGGTGGGCCAGAATGGCGAGGCTGGGGAGTGGGGGCTCGTGCACCAGCTGGCCAATGAGCCCGACACCCGCTCCATGGAGGTGCCCAACCTGAAGCCCTACACCTACTACAGGCGAGTGCCATCCCTGGGGGAACGGAGCCCTCCTGTCCCCCACCGTGACTCCCCCTCATTGTCCCCTCCAGGGGACTGGACCCCTCTTGCCCCACACCCTGACCCCCCTCTCCTCTCTCAGTTTCCGCATGCGGCAGGTGAATATCGTGGGCACCAGCCCCCCGAGCCTGCCCTCCCGGAGGATCCAGACCCTCCAAGCCCCCCCAGACATGGCCCCTGCCAACGTCACCCTGAGGACAGCCAGCGAGACAAGCCTGTGGCTGCGCTGGATGGTGAGGGAGGGCCGTGGGGCATGGGGGTCTGTGCCTGCATGAGCTGGGGGGGCTGTGGGACATCAGGAGTGACCGTGCCTGTCCCTGCCAGCCACTCCTGGAGCAGGAGTACAACGGGAACCCCGACTCGGTGGGGTACAGGCTCCGGTACTCGCGGGCGGATGGGCGGGGACAGCCGGCGCTCCACGTGATCCGTGACCGTGTGGAGAGGGAATTCACCATCGAGGACCTGGAGGAGTGGACCGAGTACCGGGTGCAGGTCCAGGCCTTCAACGCCATCGGCTCCGGGCCCTGGAGCCCCTCGGTGCTGGGACGCACACGGGAGTCAGGTACAGCTGCCCACCTGGGCACTGGGCACCCGCCTCAGCCAGTCCGGCCACTGAGCCCCTCTGTTGTCCCTCTCCAGTCCCCTCCTCCGGCCCCAGCAATGTGTCGGCAGTGGCCACCTCCTCCAGCAGCCTGATGGTCCGATGGAGTGACATTCCTGAGGCTGACTGCAATGGGCTCATCCTCGGCTACAAGGTGAGCTCCTGCCCGTGGGCAGCACAACTTTCCCTGGGGGAATCAAGCTGTGGGGTCCCCGGCTGTGCCACCCCCGGGAGCTGGTGCCCCTCAGTGCCAGGCTGGCCCGGCGGTGTCACACGGGCTGTGTTGTAGGTGCTGTACAAGGAGAAGGGCTCGCAGGCGCGTTCCCGGTTCTGGCTGGCAGAGGGCAATGCCTCCCGCAGCGCCCAGCTCACCGGGCTGGCCAAGTACACCCTGTACGAGATCCGCGTGCTGGCCTTCACCAGGATGGGCGATGGTGCCCCCAGCCGGCCTCCTGTCCTCGAGAGGACGCTGGATGACGGTGGGTGACAGCACCTGGGTGGGCTGGGGGGGTCCCCTGGGTGCCTAATCCCACCCCTGTTCTCTGGGGCGATCCGTCTTCCCTCGCCAGGACACCCAGGGCTCCCATTCCCAAGGGACGGGATCTGGCACTGTCCCCCACTCCCCAGTGACTCCAACCTCTTCCCCTGCAGTGCCCGGGCCCCCCGTGGGGCTCCTCTTTCCTGAAGTGAGGACCACCTTGGTGCGGCTCATCTGGCAGCCGCCGGCAGCACCCAATGGCATCATCCTGGGTAGGTGGGGAGCATGACGGGCCAGCCGCACTGGGATGCTCTGCAGAGGGATCCCGTGGGAGCAGGGATTGGCGTGGGGAGGCAGGGACCAGCTCCCTGGGATGCCCTGAGCACCTCGGAGCCCTCGGGGGTGAAGTTCCCTGCTGGAATGTCGGTCCCGGACTGGGTGTGAGCTCCGCCGTGAGCAGGTTGGGATGGAGGGGGGCGGCACGGGGAGGGGCCCAGGCTGGTGTCCCCTCCCCAGCGCCACCACTCCTCTCCCTCCCCGCAGCCTACCGGGTGAGCCACCGCCTGAACACCTCGGCGGTGACCGCGGCCGCCGTGGAGGTGCTGGAAGCCGGCGCCCGGCAGTTCACGGCCACCGGCCTCCAGCCCGAGGCCACCTACCTGTTCCGTGTCACCGCGCAGACCCGCAAGGGCTGGGGCGAGGCGGCCGAAGCCCTGGTGGTCACCACCGAGAAGAGAGGTAACCATGGGGAGGCCCGGCTGGTGGGGGGTGCTGGCGGTGCCCCCGCAGTGCTCCCAGCCCCTCGCCTCCCCCAGCCCGGCCGCAGCCCCCCGGGAAGCCCCTGGCGCAGCAGGAGGAGGTGCGGGCGCGGAGCGTGCTGCTGTCCTGGGAGCCGGGCAGCGACGGCCTCTCCCCCGTGCGCTACTACACCGTGCAGAGCCGAGAGCTGCCCGACGGCCAGTGGGCTCTGCACTCCGCCTCCGTCAGCCACAACGCCACCGCCTTCGTCGTGGACAGGTGAGGGGCTGGGGACGCGGCGGGTGGTGACGCTTCGGGTGGTTTTTGCGGTGCCTCAGTTTCTCCATCTCGTGAGAAGCGCTGGTACGAGGCTGGGGAGTGATGGCCCGGAGGGAGGGAGGGTGGCTCGGAGGTGACCCGCTGGCTGCCCCGTCCCCATCCCGCTGCGCTCCCTGCAGGCTGAAACCCTTCACCTCCTACAAGTTCCGTGTGAAGGCGACCAACGACATCGGGGACAGCGAGTACAGCGAGGAGTCGGAGTCACTCACCACCCTGCAGGCGGGTCAGCACCTCCTGGCACTGTCCCCCCGTGCCCATGGGAATTCCTCTTTTGCCCTGGGCACCTCCGGGGCCTCACCACCCTCTTCTCCCCCACAGCCCCCGAGGAGGCTCCCACCATCCTCTCCATCACCCCCCACACCACTACGTCGGTGCTCATCCGCTGGCAGGTACCGTCCCCTCTGCCCTGCCCTGGAAGGTGGCACCGAGGCATGGCGGATGGCACCTCAGGGTGCCAGGGAGCCCTGGATCAGAGCAGCCTCTGAGTGCCTTCTCCCCGTCCCCTTGCAGCCCCCGGCTGAGGACAAGATCAACGGGATCCTGCTGGGGTTCCGGCTGCGGTACCGGGAGCTGCTGTCCGACAGCCTGCGGGGCTCCGCCCTGCGCGGCCTCGGCAGGGTCCAGCTGACCCGTGAGTGCCCCGGGGACACGGGCTGGGCTGGCCGGGGGGTGGCAGGTGAGGGTCTGAGCAGTGCAGCACCCTGTGCTCCACAGCATCTCCCAGGTACCGGGGTCAGGCTGTGCCTGCTGGAGCTGTCACCAGCTCCCTTGTGCCGCCAGCTCTGTGGTCCTTAATGTTCTTTTGTGTTGTCACTGGTGTCCCTGTGGCTGAGGTGTCCACAAATCTGAACTGAACACGGGCTGTGTGACAGCCTGCTGTGTGTCCGGCTGTGCTGCTGTCTTCAGGCCTGCAGGGAACAGAGTCACAGCCACTCTGGGGGCAGCAGGGACACGAGTGACAAGGGCAGAGCACAGGACAGGACCTGGCCCTGTCCTCTGTGGAGACTCCGGGGCACAAACCCGGCTCATGGCACTCAGGGGATGGGGCTGCAGGGTGGAAAGGCTTCTTGGTGCTGTGGCAGCCCCGTTGGCACCTGAGGATGCCGGGGCCCTTGCAGGGGAGCCCTGGCCTGTGCTGGGGTGGGGGCTGTGTTGGGGTGGGGGCTCAGAGGCAGGAGCCCCTCCCTGCCCTGCACTAACCCCACCCCCCGCCCCTGCTCTCCTTCCCAGCCGTCTATGCCGTGCACAACCTCAGCGAGGTGTCCCTCACCCAGTACGAGCTGGACAGTAAGTGACCACCCCCTGTGTCCCCCACTGCCACCCCTGTGTGTCCCTGCCCTGCAGGGCGAGCTGGAACCCCTCTGCCTATCCCCTCCAGCTGCTCCCTGGGGACACCCCCTCCTTCCCAACCAGAGGGGCTCTGCCAGGTCCCCCGGGGCTGCCCCATCGTGGGGAGGGTCCCGCTCACCCTTTGTCCCTCAGACCTGAGCAAGCACCGGCGCTATGAGATCCGGATGAGCGTCTACAACGCCGTGGGCGAGGGCCCCCCCAGCCCCCCCCAG
>VZSR01001755.1:1156807-1166982 GCA_013398615.1 Brachypodius melanocephalos
TGTCCCCTCCCGGTGCCGAGCGGCGCTGGGGCAGCAGATGGCGCCGTCGGCCCTGGAATGAGGCCGGGATGCACCGGGATAGAGCTGGGATGTGTCGGGATGCAGCCGGGATGTGGCCGGGGTGCTGTTGGGATGCATTAGGATGCAGCCGGAGTGCCCAGCCCCATGCTCCAGACACCTCCTGGTCCCCATCCATTGTGATTCCTCCCGCTTGTCCCCATCCCTCGGGAATCAGGCACGGTGATCTCGGCACACCGTGGGGGTGTGAGCCGTGTCTGACGCCCAGCACAGCCTGGAGCCCTCCTGGAGGACAGGCTGGTCCGTTCCCTCCAGACAGGGGCTCAGGAGGCCGGGCAGGGAGGTTCGAGCACAGCCAAGGGCTCGGGGAAGGCGGGCTGGGTTGGATCCTTGCCTGACCCCGCTCCCCACCCTCCTCCCGCAGATTCACTTCTGGGAGGAGCAGCGCCAGAACGAGAGCGCGCGGGTCAAGACCCTTTTCCTGCCCGAGACCGGGGTGAAGCTGAAGAACCTGACGGGCTACACCTCGTACTGGGTCAGCGTGGCCGCCTTCAACGCCGCGGGGGACGGGCCCCGCAGCGCCCCGGTGAAGGCACGGACACAGCAGGCAGGTGGGGCCCGTGGCACGGCTCCCCCAGCGCCCTCCTGCCCCTGGGCTCCGTGGGGATGGGTCCAGCTCCAGGGATTCCTGCTCATCCTGCGATCCCGAGCAGAACATCCCTGGGCTCACCCCAGCGGGTTTGTGGGGTGAACGGAGATGAACGTTCAGGCTGAGGCTGGAGAAGGATGAAGGGCTTGGGAGGAGAGACAAGGAGCAGGAGGCTCAATCCCCCACGGAATCTTTGCTGCAGCAGGGCTGGGGCCCGAGGGGTGTGAGCTGATGATCAGCATTGGGGTAGAGGCAGGGAGAGGGGCTGGGGGTGTCCCCTGGAGCGCTGAGATGGCCCTGCCACCGTGTCCCCCCGCAGCCCCCAGCGCTCCCGGCTCCATCCGCTTCAGCGAGCTGACCACCACCTCGGTGAACGTGTCCTGGGAGCCACCAGCGCTGCCCAATGGCATCCTCGAGGGCTACAGGCTGATCTACGAACCCTGCACGCCCGTGGATGGTGAGACCATGGCCGGGGGCAGCGGGGACGGCTCGGGGGGATGCGGCTCAGCCTCTGTCCCCGCAGGCGTGAGCAAGATCGTGACGGTGGACGTGAAGGGGAACAGCCCTCTGTGGATGAAGGTCAAGGACCTGGCCGAGGGTGTCACCTACCGCTTCCGAATCCGGGCCAAAACCTTCGCCTACGGGCCGGACGTTGAGGCCAACATCACCACGGGGCCTGGGGAAGGTACAGGGGGCAGGTGGGGGGCAGGAGGAGTGAGGAAGGAGTGAGGTGAGGGCTGGCACGGCTCTGTGCTGGTTTGTACCCCCTGGCTCCAGCTGTGCTCTGGTCCCCAGGTGCCCCTGGGCCCCCAGGAGAGCCCTTCCTCTCCCGCTATGGCTCGGCCATCACCATCCACTGGTCCAGTGGGGATCCCGGCCAAGGGCCCATCACCAGATATGTCATCGAGGCACGGCCCTCAGGTACCACAGCTGGGTCTGCCCTCCATGCCCACCTCGGGGTCAGGAGAGGGGGAAACTGAGGCAGGGAGTGCTCGCCTGAGTTGGGTGGTAGGGCACAGTCTGCGGGGTGTCCATGTGCTGACCTGTGAGGAAAACACTGCTGAGTGTGATGCCTTGGGAGGCTACCCAGAACAGAGGCTGGACAGTGTTAAAGGAATAAAGTAGGGATTTATTAAAAGGCCTTCAGTGGATACACCTTGGGCAGTACAAGAGCCCAGCCATGGCTCCACCCGAGATGGACACCAGGTCACAAGTTTTCACACTTTTGGTCCATTTGAATATTGGGGTTAGTTGTCCAATTACAGCTTCAGGTGATGCAGTCCCATCCTCCCAGTTTGCTCTCCTCAATTCCTTGTTGTTTGCACTTACTGGGCCTGAAGCTGCAGTGGTGTCCTTGGGCTGGAAAGGGATTGTTTTGTCTAAACTGTGAAGAGAACTTGCTGACACTCTATATGAAGTTCAGAGTTATGCACCAATGCAATACAGAACCTGGAAAATATGAAAGATAGAACTTAAGGGATGGAAAGGGCAGCACCTGGAGGGCTGGGGGATGGAGGGACCCTCCTTGCCCTGGGGTGTCCTGCAGAGCCAGCCCTCCCCTCCCAGCCCCGCTGTCTCTTCCAGATGAGGGGCTCTGGGACATCCTCATCAAGGACATCCCCAAGGAGGTGACCTCCTACACCTTCAGCATGGACATCCTCAAGCAGGGGGTCAGCTACGACTTCCGTGTCATTGCCGTGAATGACTACGGCTACGGGACCCCCAGCACCCCTTCCCCCTCCGTGTCAGGTGTGTTCCCGGGGGGTTCTGTCCCCCTGTGCCCCAGGGAGGGTCCTGCTGTTTCTGTGTTCTCGTGGCCACCACTGAACCCCGCTCCTGGCTCCTGTAGAGTCCCAAATCCCACTGCCAGCACCTCCTTCCCAAATCCCCCTCCCTTTCCCGTGGATCCTCACAGAGCTCCCCAAGTGACCCTGTGCTCTGCAGAGGGGTGTCCCCTTCCAGGCTGGTTGTCCCTTGTCCCCCTCTGATCCTCCCTGCTGTGCCCCAGCCCAGAAAACCAACCCGTTCTACGAGGAGTGGTGGTTCCTGGTGGTCATTGCCCTGGTGGGGCTCATCTTCATCCTCCTCCTCGTCTTCGTGCTCATCATCCGCGGGCAGAGCAAGAAATACTCCAAGAAGTCGGACTCAGGTGAGTGTGGTGGGTGGGAAGAGGACCCTCCTGCTCCCCTGGGAGCCTCTTGGGGGTCTCTCCCTGCCTTTGGGGTCTGGAGGGAGTGGTGGGAGCCTCCCTTCCTGCCCGCCTCGGGAACGGCTCCTGCAGAGCCCCAGCGCCACCCCATAAGGATGCTGTGACTTCCCGGAGAGCGCTGGGAGCTCCAGATGAAATAAAGGACTTGTCCCACAGACAGCTGCGGAGGCAGGGCAGCCCCGGGGGCTCGCAGAGGTCACCGGGATTAGCCAAACACAGCTCTGTTTTCTTAGCTCTGTCAAGGGCTCAAATTGTGGGGAAAATCCAGCCCTCCTCGTTAAGCAAACAGCCCGGAGTGGGGAGCTGGGGGCACTGGGGCAGGCCAGGGGGCGGGGGCAGGGCACGGCTGGCATCTCCTGGCTGTCCCCAGGCCGTGGTGACTCTGGAAGCGGCACAATCCCCCCCCAGCCCCCTGTGGAGGGCTCAGCCCCCCCTCGCTGTGCTGTGCTGCCCGCGGAGGGGCTGGGGGAGGCTGAGCACTCCATCCCATCCCATCCCCCAGGGAACAGCTCCAAGGCGGCCGCCCTGAGCCACGGCGAGATGGTGAGCCTGGATGAGGGCAGCTTCCCAGCCCTGGAGCTCAACAACCGTCGCCTCTCCGTCAAGAATTCCTTCTGCCGGAAGAACGGCATCTACACCCGGTAGGGACCCCCGCCACAGCCCCTCCCCGGCGAGGGCAGCAGTTTTGGTCACTGCGTCCATCCCTGCTCTGTCACGAGGTGGGGAGAGTGTGGATCCCGAGGGAGTGACCCTGCTCTGCCTAGTGTCCCCCCAAAAGTCCCTGGGACCAGTGTTTTTGGGAGGGGGTTGGCACTGCTGAGGGGCGTCCCCTGACCCTGTGGACGCGCTGGGGTTGTCCCCAAGCGGCCCAGCCCCGAGCAGAGGGGACACACGCTGATCACCCCCTCTGGCTGTCCCCGAGGTCCCCACCCCGGCCCAGCCCCGGCAGCCTGCACTACTCGGACGAGGACGTGACCAAGTACAATGACCTGATCCCCGCCGAGAGCAGCAGCCTGACCGAGAAACCCTCCGAGGTCTCCGACTCGCAGGTGACCCCCGGGGCTCTGCACGGGGACAGCGACCTGCGCCGGGGGGGTGGAGGGTGCCGGGAGCCCTCCCTGAACACCAGCCCTTCCTCTGCCCGTCCTGGTGCCCATTTGGGGGCTGCTGAGCTCCGGAGGCAGCAGCAGCATCCCCGTGGCTCCGTGGCACGGAGCCGGAGCGAGGCTGGCACAGGGGATGTGACACTGCAGGGGCTCCGGGGGCACAGGGGACGGGAGGTCAGCGGGACTGGGGGCTGGGGGCTGTCCCGCTGCCCGGTCGCTGGTGGCAACGTCCTCGGCTCTGCCAACTCCACAAAATGCCACCTTTGTGTTGTCCCGGGGCCGCGGGCAGCTGTAGCCGTGCAGGAGCGTGGAGCCCCAGGGGGACCATGGCACTGTCACCCCCGGGGTGGCTCCTGAGAGGCTGACACCCAGGGAAAGGACACCATAGGGCTGTCCCCGAGCAGGAGGGTACCGTGCCCAGGCTGCCCCCCCGTCGCCACCCGCACCGGCTGTTTCCTTGGCAGATGCCGGCTCCTCTCGCTGCGGCCCGAGCGGGGCTCGAGTGGCTTTTGAGGAGCTGTGAAGAGCTGCGGGAGCTGGCGCTGGCGCGGGGCAGTTCCCACCGCCCTCAATGGGCCCTTTGTGCGCCGCCGGAGAAGCTGAATCCAATTACCGGCAGAGGCCAAAAACACCCTCCCCGCCAGCCCGGGGGCATCGCGGCCTCGGCAGCGCTCAGGAACCTTTTGTATGAGGTTTTATTTTGTTTTAGCAAGAGGCAGAAAACCCCCAGAGATGCTGCAGCCGTCCCAGCCTTTAAATACTTTCGGGATGTGCTCGCCAGCGTTCCCAAAAGAGCCCTGGGAAAGCACCAGGAAAGCACTGGAGATCACAGAATCACTGAGGCTGGAAAAGACCTCTGAGATCACCCAGTCCAAGCTGTGCCCCATCCCCACCTTGTCCCTAGCCCAGAGCTCTGAGTGCCACATCCAGGCCTTTCCTGGACCCCTCCGAACATCCCTGGGCAGCCCTGCCAAGGCCTGACCCCCCTTTCCATGTGGAAATTGCTCCTGATGTCCCGAACTCCCCTGGCACAGCCTGAGGCCGTTCCCTCTCATCCCATTGCTGGGAGCAGAGCCCGACCCTGTTGGATTTTGGGATATTGGGTGATGTCCCCACATCTCCCCGTGCTGTTTTTCAGGGCAGTGACAGCGAGTACGAGGTGGAGCCGGGGCACCAGAAGGCGCATTCCTTTGTCAACCACTACATCAGCGACCCCACCTACTACAACTCGTGGCGGCGGCAGCAGAAGGGCATCTCCCGGGCACAGGCCTACAGCTACACCGAGAGCGACTCGGGCGAGCCCGACCACACCCCGCTCTCCAACAGCACCTCCACGCAGCAGGGCAGCCTGTTCCGCCCCAAAGCCAGCAGGACTCCCACCCCCCAGACCCCCGGCAACGCCCCCAGCAGCCAGCCCGGGACCCTGTACCGCCCTCCCAGCAGCCTGGCCCCCGGCTCCAGAGCCCCCATCGCTGGGTTTTCCTCTTTCGTTTGATATTTAAACAGAAGAAGAAGAACAGGAGAAGGTGGGGGAAAAATTAGGAGAAAAAAAAAAAAAGAAAAGAAAAATTAAAAAAAGAAGCAAAAGAACAGCCCCAAGAAATTAAGAGAAAAGGAAAAAGCAGCGAGAGGGAGAAGAGGAGGAGGAGGAGGAAGGGGAGCAGCCCCAGGCTCCAGGGATTTTCGGCTTTCTCAGAGCTGGATGCCAAGCACCATCCCTGGGGCTGAGGAGCAAACCCGGGTCCCCTCCTCGGCCAAAGCTGCTGTGTCACGGACTCCTCGGGCCAGGTGGGGCTCGGGGTGCACTGACACTGCCCTTGGCACCCATCGGGGCTGCCCCGGACCTGCTGCTGCACTCCAGTGGGTGCTGGGGGCTGCGGGAGGGGCTCCTGCCGTGCCAAACCCCGGGCCCTCCACTCGTGGCTCCCCCGGGACGTGGGGACAAGCGGTGACACGGTGACCCCCGGCTGCAGGGGGCGAGAGGAGCTCTGCTGATCTGAAAAACCTCTGGACTTGAACCCCCCACTGTGGACCCCCCCAGCCTTCGGGAGAAGGGGGGAGGATGCCAGGGGACAGTTCATTCCTGCCCTCCTTTGTGCCTGGCCCAGCTCAGCCCCCCAAGGAGACCCCAGGACAGAAACCCCAGGAGAGCCCCGGCGGGGTGCACGTGGTGCTGAACTCCCCCCGATTCTGCACCTCGGGGGCTCTGGGGAGGACTCAGAGGAGGTGACTGGAGCCTCCCCTTGGCATTTCTGGTGGTTTGGGGCTTTTTAATGGGGTTTTGTGCAGAGGCCTGAGGGCGTTCTGGGGGTGTTGATGCCTGGTGGGGGGGAGGGCCGTGGCCATTTTGGGGGTGTCTGCACAGCCCAGCCCCCGCAGTGCCTATGGGTGAGCCAGCACCAGCCCGGCAGGGCCGCGGCACCCGGGCTGAGCTGAGGGAGATGCCAATAAACAGCCTGAGGACAAGTGTGTCACCTCTCTGTCACCTTGCTCTGCCGATGTGGTGTGTCCGTGTGTCCTGCTGCCCCACTGGGCTGGTGGCAGCGCTGTGGCACCGGGGAAGGACCTGGCCAAGGGGTGCCAGAGGTGCTGGATAGAGCCCAGAAGGCTGCAGGGAGCTGTGGTGGCCGTGTCCTGCGTGTTCCCATCGCAATGGGGTCTGGAGCTGCTGGAAAACGGGGTGAGGAGGCAGGACACCCCACTGCACCGGCACTCTGGGCACTGCCAACACCAGCCCTGGCACTGGGGCTGTCTCCTGAGCTGCTTCACAGCCGCCCTCTCTTGCTCTGCCCTTCAGGCCTGGCAGGAAAATCCAGGTGAGGCGTTCAGGTTTCATCACCTGTCCCCAGTGGGGGCTGGGGGTGGGGAGGGCTCGGCTACCGACGGTGCTGGCAAAACCCCAGCTCCGTGCCAGGGGCTGCCAGGGCTGTGGGGTCTGCACAGGCCCTGTCACAGCACCTGGGAGCCCCTGGAAGCCACGTCCTGGGTGTGGGCAGGGGGAGCATTGTACAGGTGCTGAATTTGGGGACTGGTCACTGCATCTCCTCCTTGGACTGGGAGAACTGGGCTGCAGTGGTGGCCTTGCTGCTGAGTCCGTAACTGTCTGTCCCCACACTGGCTCAGGGTGTCCCCAGATCAGCAGGCATTGCTGGTGGGTGACTCCTCTGACCTGCCTGGAGCCAGGGACCAAGGCAGCACCCAGAGGTGCCCGTCCCGTCCTGGGCAGCGCGGGGAGCCCTGAGCCCCACTCGTGGGACAAAGGGGATTCTGTGCTTGGCTGGACAAATCCTGCTCCTCCTATGCAGCTCCAGCCCCGGGTGTCCCAGCTTGTGCTAGAGGGACCTTCCTCCCGCCAGAGCTGGGACACGGAGCCGCTGGAGGGAGACGCGGGGCAGAGCAGGTCTGGGGAGTCGAGCAGCACGGGGAGTTCCCAGGGTGAGGAATGCTCCTTGTGCAAGGGATGCCAGGGTGCAAGGGCCATTCCCTGTGCCAGAGATGCTTCTGCTTTGGGCACAGCAGGGACGGGCTGAGTGCCAGTGGCGCTGGTGAGAGCCATCGCTCAGCTGTGCTGCCTCAGTTTCCCCATGGAACAGAAGGAATGGAACCAGCCAGGCTCACAGGGGAAGACGCTGAGCTTGGCCATCTCTCTCCCAAATTCCCTCCCCACCACCCCGGCCCCTGCAGGCAGGTGAGGGCCGCCCGTTCCCGGTGCTCTCCCGGCTGCTCTGGGCCGCAGTCAGGCAGGGTGAGCTGTCAGCACCAATCACTCCCCAAGGACCAGATCGCCCTTGACATTTCTCCCGAGCGCTGCTCCCTCCCTGGCTCGCGGTTTTCCCAAGGGCAGAGCAGCTCTTGCTGTCAGGGCTGTGAGAGCCAAAGGGGGTCACAGGGGAGATGAGGAACGCCCAGAGGTTGATGGGTGGATGGGGCAGTGTTGGAGCAGGAGCTGCTCCCTGCTCCAGGTGTGATGGGGAGGGTTGTGACCGATAAAGCTCGGCTGAAATCTGTGATTTGTTTTCATTTATTTATTTTAGAAGCAGTCTGAGCTCTCCCTGTCCTGCAGATTTCTCCGGTTCCCTGCCAGCTCCTGGGACTGAGCCAAGTGTGTCGTGTCCCCACCTTTCCCTTGCCTTGGGGACAGGGACAGCCCCTCCTGCCACGCCAGGGGCCAGATGGGGCTCGGCGCATCCTCAGAGCCCCGGTGCCCCGGGCACTGCTCCGTGCCAGGGGTGGCAGGAGAGGAGAGCAGCAGAGAGGACAGAGCCAGGTCTGTGCCCCCTGTCCCTGCTGTCCCCCCATGCCAGGGCAGGGCTTTCCATGGGAGCTGCAGGAGCCACACTCGAGGTGGGATCATGGAACGGTTTGGGTTGGAAGGGGCTTTAAACATCACCCAGTCCCAGGCTGGAAATCCAGCTGTCCTGGGAGAGGCTGGGGCGGCTGCAGCCTGTCCAGGGGATGGTTTTCTTGGGGGGCAGCGTGTTGGGGGAGGCCATTCCCTGGCACTGCTGGCCAGGAGAATGTTCCAGAGGCTGCAGGGAGAACCTGCCCATGGCACCCAGCCTGTCCTGGTGCCCGTCTGGCCCAGGTGCCAGCAGGGAGCAGGCAGAGCATCCTGCCAGGGTTCTCTGGGGAGCTGTCACCCCTGGATGAAGGGTGTGGGGAAGGGGCTGAACCCCCTGGCTGTGGGGAGGTGTCTGTGGGGTTGCTGGGGAGGTTTCTGGCAGCAGCCAGCGCTGGGCCCTGGGGCTGGAGAGATTTGGGTGGGGGGCTGTGGGGGCAGTGCTTTGTTCTGGCACCCTGGGGTGCCCGGACGGTGATCTCCAGCACTGGGGCTCAGGGAGAGCTCCCCGCTGGCTCGGCAGAGCCGGCAGACAAAGCTGGCAGGCGCTGGCAGCAGGAGGAGGGGATGGGGCTGCCGGGAACTCGGGCGCTTCTCCCTGCCCTGCTTTTCAAAGTGCTTTTCAAGCCTTTTCTTTTCTTCTTCCCCGCTTTCAAAAGCTGCTGAGAAGCAGCAAAAGGAGCCGGCGATGGCTGAGGAAGGGAGGGAGCGATCCGTGCTCCAGAGCTCGCCTCCCCAGGGCCGGCCGCAGCCGCGGGGCTCTGCTCGGCAGGGAAGGGGAGGGGGCCCGTCTCTCCCAGGCAGTTTTTCAAGTTGAGTGGGTGCCTGCTCTTCCCAGCCGGAGCCAGGCCAGCCCGCGGGAGCCTTGCCGGCGGCTCCCACCAGCCGGGTGATGCTAATCCCTGCCGACTGCGCTGTCTCAGCCATCTCCACGCTCCCGTGACAGCATCAGGTGAGGCGAGCAGCGCTGCACCCGTGTCCCAGCAGCCTTCCAGGACACGCTCTGTCTCCACGTGAGTGGGTCGAGATGCCGCTGGGGGCTGGGGCAAACCCTTCTCCTCTTCTTCACCTGCCAAAACCCCACTGTTGCATCCAGAGGTGGCCCCTCCTCAACTGCGGGCCCGGAGTTTGGCCTCTGGCCTCAGTTTCTCTGTGTGGAGAGCAAGGAAAATAAAATTTGCCAATGAAATGGGCTGTGGAAACAGCATTGGAGGAAGCAGCACAGCCCAGGATGGAGGCACAGGTGTGAGTGGGATGGTGCTGGACACCCAGGGTGGGGGCAAAGCTGTGCCCTGGGTGCCAATCCCAGCATTTCTGCAGTACCTCGCTGGCCCTCACTGCCCACCGGAGTTCCAGCTCCGCGGTGACACCACCTCCCTTCCGATGGAGGGGAGAGTCAGCCCCAGCTGAGCCATCCAGGGCCCGGTGCTGTCACAACCGGCCCCCATCGGAGACAGGAGCTCCTTGCACCGGTGACATGAGAAACCTCCGGACCTCACAGCATCCTGTCCCAGCACCTGAGACCCCAATTGTGGCGTGACCAGAGCACCCCAGCACCCCACTCCCGCCCCCTGCCTCCCTCCACAAACACGCCAGATTCTCTGGAACGGCCAAGAAACGCCGCATTAGGCAGGTTCAGGATAATCTCGGCTCTCCCGCCCCTTTTCTCCCACAAAGGTCTCGTCTTAATCCGAGTGAGCAGCAGCTGTGCAGCCCCGCACTCTCCCTTTCAGTGCGGTCTCGGTGAGGCTGGGATGATCGTGGCATTCACCGCCCGTGCCGGGGGGGCCGCGCTGGCCATGGAATCCATCCTTGGGGCCGTGGAGCCTCACACCAGCACCAGCACCGGACACC
>VZSR01001755.1:1167082-1181361 GCA_013398615.1 Brachypodius melanocephalos
CGCCGAGCCCCGCGCGGGGCTGGCGGTGGCCGGGGCTGGCGGTGGTCGTGGCCGGGGCGGTGGCTGCCCGCGGACCGTCTCTGGAAGGTGGATTCTGGCCGCGCTGGAGCGGCTCCAACGGCACCCCGGGGCTGGGCGCCGGCCGCTGCTGAGTCAGAGCCGCCCGAAATCCCCGTCCCGCTCATCTCCCGGTGCCTCCGGACAGGGGTCCCGGCTGGCCGCAGCCTGCCCTCCGCCCCGCTGCCCGGCCCTGGGCGGCACACACCGCTGCCACGGGTGCCCCGGAGACAGGAACTGCTCGCCTCTGCCAGCGCCGGGCACGGGACTGGCTCCCAGCCCCGCTCCGGTGCTCGTGGAGCTGCGGGTCGGTGGGCAGCCACCGCTGCCGGGGCGTTGGGCTCGTCCCACGCCCGCCCTGGTTTGACCCCGGCAGCAGCAGCGTGGAGTATAGATGTTTCCAAGCGCCGAATCTATGGATCAGGAAGGCTGTTCCAAAGGGAGCTGGGATCTATAGAACAGGAGAGCTGTTCTAAAGGGATCGTTAATGGGCTCTGGGGGAGAAACCGAGGCACGGCGTGCCATCTTTGCAGCCGGGGCAGGGCTCGCTCCCCAGCCCGGGCACGCAGTAAACAAATCTGTTTTGGACGCATCTCCCTCGGAAACCGTGGAGCGACTCCAGCTGAGGTTTAGCAGCGAGGAGGCTCCGTGTGTTTGGGTCTGGGGGTGCAGAGCGAGCCTGGCCCGACCCCCGATCCCCATCCCGGCTCCGTGCCCGGGGCTGAGCGTTCGCGGGGCTCCCCCCTCGGCCCCCAGCGCCAGCCCCGCTGCCGCCGGCGTTGTGCTGACCGTGCCGCTCGCTGCCTTTGTTCGCTGGGTTTTGTCCTGAGCACAAACAGCCGCCGAGGGCCCCCCGGGCCGGCCGCTGCGGGCTGCGGGCCCCCGGCAGGTAGGGAGCCGTGGCCGCGCTCTGGGAAGTCTGCCTTGTTCACTTCCCGTCCAGCCCAGCGAAACCGCAGGAATTCGGAGCCCGACGCAGGTCGGGAGGTCTGCTCAGCCCCGGTATCCTGTGGAAGCCCGGCCAGCCCCTTTTGCCAGAGACCAGGGCCAGCGAGGAGATAACCTTTCCCCCCCGGAAAAGTCCTCTCCTGGCCCCGCAGAGCCCCGGGCTGGTTCGTGGCCCCGGAGCTGGAGGATTTATGGCCCTGTGCGTGTTCTGGCGTGTCCTGCCAGCGGTTCCTCGCTGAACTCTGGCTACCTCCCGGCTGTTGGCAGTCCCTCGGGGAGCGCTTCTCTGCTTTTGGCACCGGCGGTGCGTTCCCAGCCTGGTGCTGCTCCGTGTGCCGAGAGCCCTGGTGAGAGCCAAGCTTCTCCTCCCTCCCCGTGTGCCTTCTCTCCATGCCCGGCTCTGATGCTCGCTGGCTTTCCCACTTCCAGAGGCTGCTCCATGCTCCAGCGGCGTCCCCAGCCAGGGACAGGACCAGACCTGTCACCGCGCCGGGGTGGGGGCGGTCACTGGGGCGCCGGGGCTGGCAGCACCGTCTGCCCCCAGGGCCTGGGAAGAGTCGCTGGGGAACTCGACCGAGGGTGTGACAGCGCCTGGGTCCCCTCCTGAGCTGGCGGTGGCAGCGTGTGATCTGTGCCCTGTCTCCAGCTGCTGTCTGCCAGGCTCCAACATCAAAGCATCAAAGGATCCCCGAGGGGCAGCGCACCCCAAAGTGGGGCTGGGAGCGGGCGGGGTGGCCTCCCTGTCCCGTGTGGGGCTTCTCCCTGGCCCTGGGCAGCGTGGGGGACCCGACCGGTCCAGCAAAGCCCCGGCACCCGGAGCATCCTCTGATCTCGAGGTGCTGCCTGGGGGGCTCAGCACGGCAAAGCTGGGGAGCTTGTTTGGAGCCGGCTGGGCCGGCCAGGATGCTTTCCTGGTTTGGCTTTCCCAGCCTGTGAGCGGGAAGAGCTGGGGGCAGGATACACGGGAATGTGGCTGGACTTGGTGCTGCTCCTGTGTGCACTCATTCACTGGCCTCCTTCTCTGAGCCACTTTCGCTCTGGTCCCCACGGGTGACTGCTGCTGAGCAGGATGGGATGGAGGGGATGGAGTGGGGGGTCTCATGGGAAGCCTGAACCATCAGGGCATGTGGGTCTGTCCCAGTTCTGAGCTGGCTGCACTGTCCTACAAGCAGACACTCATTTACAGGGACAACTGTGTGTGTCCCTGGGCGCCTCAGGTTCTCACTCCTCAGAGCCCACGGTCCCACAGGGCTCACAGGGCAGGTGGGAAGCAGCACAGGGCTGTCAGTACAAGTTATCCCTCTTGTCCTCGACCCCTGTGTGCAGGTTCTGTCCCCTCCCCTTGCTCCAAAGCACTGCTGGGGCTTGGCTCTGCTCTGGGCAGCGCTGCCAGGTGCCTGCGAAGTCTCTCGGGTTACCAGCAGCTTCCCCTGGCTGGAAAGGCAGCGCCAGCGATGCCTCCCTGGCCTGGTTTCCTTTGTGAAAGTGCCGGCAGCGGGAATGTCACAGGATCTGCTCTCCCTGAGTGAGAGAGGAGAAAAGGGCTCTGTGTCCAGCGCCCCGGGGCCGGGCTGCGTGGGCAGCAGCGTCCATCTGTGCTGCCATCGCCTCTCGGGGTGAGCTGGGAGCAAAACATCGACAGAGGGGGGCAAATTTTGGCTGCTCTGCGGGCTGGAGCGTTTAGGGGAGGGCATCAGGGTGATGGAGCACTGCTGGCCCAGCCGGGACCGCTCCAACCTCCCGGTGGCCCCTTTGCCGCGGCTTGCAAAGTATCTCACAAATGCTGAGCTTGGCCCCGAAATCTAAATACAAGGGAGGGACAGTCCCCAGATGGCCTAAATCAGCGGCACGGTTGCCTGGCCCAGCTGGGGAGCTCGCCGGGAGTGTTTGTTTTATGGAAAACCAAAGGCTGCAGGAATGCTGGCCTGGAAGGAGATGTTGGAAGGGGGAAGCGTTCATGCCATGCACACACACCCGGGTGTCTGGGAGATCCCAGAGAGGGAGCGGGGTCCAGGGAGCTGCTCCTCTGTGTTGGGATGGCCTGAGGGGGGAAGGAATTCCCCTGGCTCCTGGTCTGAGGTGCAGGGAAGGGCGTGGTGGCTCCTTGGTGGCTTCCTCCAGCTGCTGGGGATAGACTGGGGGCTCCCCAGCTGGTCCTCCATGTGCCATCATCCCCCTGAGTGGCCCTGGGGCTCAGGCTGTGCCTCCCTGGGGTGGGTGGTGGGATCCTGCGCAGGGATTGTGGCCACCAGAGCCGTGCCAGGGGCACTCCTGCCCTGGCCAGGCCCATCCGGGAGCCAGGCACGGCAGGGTTGGGCAATGGGACTTTGCCCCAGCTTGGGGCCAGAGTCCATCCTGCCCTGACACTGCCTGCCTGAGCTCCTGCTGCTCCTGGGGGGGGACAGCGGGGTGTCACCGCATGGCAGTGGGGAGGGAAGGGGGGTGTAGGCATCCCCTGGCCTTGCTGGCAGCTGTGGGGTGGCTGCTGTGGCTCTTGGCGGTGTCCAGGCGGGCAGGGCTGGGCTGTGCTGGGACCATCGCTGTTCCTGGGGCCGGGTGGGCACCCGGGGGGGACGTGGCCCCCGCCCCACGGCTCGCTCCGAGGACGCACGTCCGTCCCTTCCCTTCCATTCCCCGTGCGTGTCACGGGGCGCGGTGTCGCCGGCGGTGCCCGGAGGGAGGAAGAGGGCGGCCACGAGCCCTTCCTCCCCGGCAGCCTCTCCCGGGACCACCTGGGGCTGCCTGGCGCCACGGGATGCAGCGACACCGCCGCTGTCCTTGTCCCCTCCTGCGTGGCTACGGGCGCTGGGCTGGCCAGGTCGGCTGGTGGCCCCGAGGTGGCCGAGGGACGGAGGAACGTGCCCGTTCCCATCGTGGTCAGCCAGAGCCCTCGTCATTTCTGTCACCTCTGAGTCACAGCGGTGACGATGAGACGGCCGGGGGATGGTCACGCATGGACTCAGCTCCGAGGAGCAGCACGGGGGGTTTTGGGGGGCTCCAGGACAGCGGCAAAGCTGTGTCCCCACATCCCCATCCTGCCAAGCATGCAGGGGTCCCCATGCTGGTCCCCTCGTCCCCCTGCTCTGCTGGCGGTGCCTCCCGGGGGCTCTACGCCCTCCTCACACACTTCCTGCCGTCTGTTTCCAATTCCTCCTGGCGTCTGCTCCTCCCTGCTTTCTTCCAATTAGGAAAAAAAAAAATCCCAGGCATCTTCTCAGCGTGCAGCTCGCGGAGGCTGGAGCTGCCGTGCCCCGCACGGGAGGGCTGGGGCTGCACCGGAAGGGGACAGAGGGTGCCCGTGGTGCCCTGCATCTCTTTTGGTGCCCGTTCACGTGGGGCATAGATCATCCTGAGG
Source organism: Brachypodius melanocephalos (assembly GCA_013398615.1). NCBI lineage: Eukaryota > Metazoa > Chordata > Aves > Passeriformes > Pycnonotidae > Brachypodius > Brachypodius melanocephalos. The sequence goes on from VZSR01001755.1 coordinate 1,171,443, forward strand.
GTCCGGGTCTTTCTCCTGAGGTTCTCTCTGCTCTGGAGATGGGTCTGGGGGTGTGGGGAGCTCAGGGGGTTCTGAGGATGGAACGATGCCCCGCATGGAGCCAGTTCCTGGGAGGGCCAAGCACAGAAATCTGGTTGGTGGGATGAAATCCGGTGCCCGCCCACACCCTCCAAACCTGACCGTGTCCCTCCCTCCTGTCCCCTAGGAGTGACCCATCCGTGTCGCCGGTGGGATCGCGGCTGTGGAGCCCCAGGTGTGAGCAGCAGGCGCGGCACCCAGCGTGGCACAGCCTCCCGTGGGCGCCACCATGCCCATCCTCAAGCAGCTCGTGTCCAACTCGGCGCACTCCAAGCGCCGCTCCCGGGCCGACCTGACGGCCGAGATGATCAGCGCGCCCCTGGGCGATTTCCGCCACACCATGCACGTGGGGCGCGCCGGGGACGCCTTCGGGGACACCTCCTTCCTCACCAGCAAGGCCGGGGAGCCGATGCCCGAGGTGGGAGAGGAGCCGGGAGCCTCCAAGCCTGGCCTGCTGTCCCGCCGCTTCCGCAGCAGCAAGCGCTCGCAGTCGGTGACGCGCGGGGACCGGCGGGACATGCTGGGCTCGCTGCGGGACTCGGCGCTCTTCGTCAAGAACGCCGTGTCCCTGCCGCAGCTCAACGAGAAGGACGTGGACAGGAGCGCGGGGCAGCTGCCCAAGAGCCTCTCGTCCAGCCCCGTGAAGAAGCTGCCCGAGGAGATGAGCCCTGAAGAGCAGCAGCAGCAGCAGCAGCAGCGCCCGAACGGGGCGGCCGCGGGGCCGCTGAGCCCCGCCTTGGATGAGCGCGACTTCGGGGACATCACGGACCTGCCCGTGGTGGTGGCCAAGGGAGGGGCGGGCTTGAAGCACGCCGAGTCCATCATGTCCTTCCACATCGACCTGGGGCCCTCCATGCTCGGCGACGTGCTGAGCATCATGGATAAGGATCAGTGGGAGCAGGACGAAGATGCCGAGGCGGAGGGGAGCCGCGAGGAGGAGGAGGATGGGGAGGGGGAGCCTGCCCCGCCTGGCTCCCCGCTGGTGGCCGTGGCAGCCCCGCCCAGCCAGAGCCCGGCCCGCGGTGCCGGTGGCCGCTGCCCCAGGGACAGCAGTCCGGCCTCCAGCTACACCTCGGGGCCCGAGGAGCGCAGCCCCGTCCCCAGGCCACCGAGCCAGCGAGGGGTGGCCCTGAAACGCCCCGACAAGGAGTTCTCGTTCGCTGATGAGGATGATGATGAGATCCGGGTATAAAGGAGGAGGGTCTGGTTCTCACTGCTTGGACACAGGGCTGAACACCCCAGCTGGTGGCACTGGGGAGGACTGGACTCCTGCCTCGCTCCCTCTCTGTGCTGCAGCAGGACAGCGCTCTGCCCCCTGGGCTGGGGGTGTTCCTGACGCCCGTCAGCCCCCAGAGAGCTCCAGCGCTTCCTGAGAGGGGGAAGCAGACTCGATTTTGGTTCTTTCTGTTGGACTTTGGATACTCGCTCCTTTCTCCTGCTCCCCCTGGCCATGTAAAGCGATTTAGGATCCAACAAGACGAGCCTTTGGAGTTTTAGCCCCTTTAGTAATATATATATATATTTTCCACCGTACAGTTTTTACTGTTTTCTGATTTGTACTTACCTTTCTCTACTCTCTTTTGGTTTTAACTGAGGGAAGATTTCCCATGAGGAAGAACTTGGCTCTGGAGCTTAGAGGCGGCCTGGGACTATGGGCAGCTCCAGCTTCCTGGGTTTTTTGGGGACTTTCTGCAGAGCAAGAACCTCCCAGTGCCATGGCAGGTGCTGGCTCCGCATCCCTCGGACGGATGGATGGATGGATGGATGGATGGATGGATGGATGGTTCCATCCTACATACTTCACCCTCCAACCAGCCTGGGGGTCACAGGGATGCTCCCAGCCAGCTCCAGGGATGCTGATGGAGGTGTGGCTCTGTTCCCTGTGGGAGGAGCTGCCTGAGCCAGGGAATCCCGGTGTCCCTGTGGGGCTGGGCAGTGCCGGGAGCAGGCGGCTGGAGCAGGAGGTTTTATACCGTGTATGTACAAATGCAAGGAATAAAAGGAAATGGTAGTGACCGCAGTGGCCTGACTTCCTGAGGGGTGACACGCACGGGGGGACCTGCTGGCCGAGCAGGACCAGTGTCCCTGTGCTGCCACCAGCCCTGTCCTGCTGCCCCCACCTTCCCTGCCCGTCCCTGGCCGCAGTTTGGGCACCTGCCGTGCCTGAGGAAGCGGGAGAGCTCCTGCTGGCCGGATCTGGCTCAGGGCTGGGACCCTGGGGCCAGGCACCTCCTGCCAAGGGACGGCTCTGCCAACGCTCCCCTCTCCTTCCTCCAGCCTGGGAGGAGGGGACAGTGCTGGACTGGCTGTCCCTGATCCCACGGGCCGGGGGCCAAGGGGTGCCCTGGGGGTTCCCGGCCCCGTGGGGCTGCCATGGCCCTGGATGATCCTGGGACAGGGCAGGTCACTCCCATCCCACAGCCAGCTTCCCACAGCTCAGCCACTGGGGAAATGGGGCTCTGCCAGTGCTGGGAATGACTCCCTGCTCCAGCTCCTTGGATGGAGCTGGGCTGAGATGGGGCAAAGTGCCAGGAATGGCCCCACAGCATTTCCCTGAGCACTGGCCAGGCTCTCCTCACTGAAGAGGGGGAATGATTTATCCCCCTAAACATCTCCCAGCCCTGGGAGGTGCTGGATGCCCCTGACTGCCCAAATGGATCTCCCTGGAGAAGCCAGGGGAGCAGGCAAACGCTGTGCCACAGTGGGGACACAATGGGGTCCTGTCCTGTCACCCTGGGCAGGGGACATTGGGCCATTGTCTGGGACAGGGAGAACAACAGCAGCTGCAGCTGGAGGCTCTGAGCTCACCAGGCTGCCTCTGCCCCGGTCACTGTGCCCCCCTGCCCTCTGCCAGGGTCCCATGTCCCACCCCCTGAGCCAATAATCCCGGTCACTGTCACCTGGGAGGTCACCAGGCTGCTGGGGGACAGCTGGCTCCTCTTGTCCCTTAGGGATGCTGTGGCCCGAAGCAGTGAAGTTTGGTCCGTGGGGTTTGCTCCCCGGGGCTGTGGGGCGGGGAGAAGCCCTGGGGTGACGCTTTACGGGCCGCCTGCCGCTGTCACTTGGCCGCCCTGATCTTTGTGACGCCTGTCGGCTCCAGGCTCGGGCTCGGCAGCGCCGCGGTGCCGAGAGCTGATGGGGCAGAAAGAGAGTGCGGGGCTGCCGAGCACAGCCGGGACACGGCCCCGCTGCATGGGGCAGGGCATGGCCCCGGAACACCGGGAGGGAGGGGGACAGGGACAATGCCCCGTGTCCTGGGCTAGTGGCGAGTGACACCAGTGTCCAGCCACGGGGAGCCAGGCTGCACCGCCAGCCTCCCCAAACCCCTCGGCGGGCACGGTGACATCTGTCACATCCCCAGGGTGGCACATGGGCTGTCCCACACGGCTGCTGGGTGGGTGGTGGGTGCCCAGCACCCTGCAGCACCCACGGGCAGCACTGTGACAGTGCTGGTCCAGTGGTTTGATGGCAAGTGACAGAATGGGAGCAGGGCTCCATGGGCCGTGTCAGCCCATGGCGCCCCGGGCGCTGAGCGTGGCCGCGGGAGCGAGCAGGGATGGAGCTTTGGGAGAAATCCAGGGGCTCTGGGGCTGCTCCACCCATGGGGCCCTGGTCATGGCCAGAAAGTAATCCAGAATGGAGCCTGGCACCCATGAAAGCCCCAAAGCAGGGATGGAAAGGGTTTCTGGGCAGCTCAGTGGAAGTATCCCTGCCTGTGGATGGAACAAGAAGGGCTTTAAGGAGTATTCCACGAGAAACCATGATCATCATCATCATTCCATGATTCTGTGATTTGTTGGGGTGCAAGGTGTGACCCCTTGCAGGAGCCCGGGGATGTAGGTCTGTCCTGGAGAGCAGGTCTGGGGCTGGAACACACCAAAACACACCCAGCATCCACCCCGTGCCTTTGGAATGCTCAATCCCAGTGCTTCAGCCGTATCTGTCTCCATTTAAGGCCTCGAAGTGAGGGGTTAACCCAGCTCACAGCCAGCCCCAGCCTCGTTTTCTGGAGGAGAAGCAGATGTGGGAGCGGGGAGGCTGAGAGGGGCTGCCTGGGGCCTGGGGCTGAGCTCCCCAGCTGCGGCACCAGGCAATCAGGGCTGCAAATTGGGATCAGATGTGGGCAGCTTCCCCCTCTAAATGCAGCACTGCGGGGCTGCTTGGGCTGGTTCTGCTCTGCCTGGGGGTGGAGGAGGAGGGTTTTGGAGGGTTGCTGGGGCCCAGGGGGGCTGCAGGGACCTCCAGAGTGTGGTGCTCCCTTAGGAGAGCTGTGTTTTCCTTGGGGAGTGCCCCTGGGAGCCCCGGGAGCTCTGCTGCCCTTCCTCTTTCCTTGTCTGGGCTGAAGTGAGCTCTTCCTGGAGCAGGGACGATGCAGGAGCTGGTGGCTGGCATGGAGAAGATCAGGTTTGACTCAGAGGCTGATGTGGAGGAGCTCGGAGCTCAGCCCCTGCCCTTCCCGGGGGTGGACAGTAAGTTGGGGACAGGGCTGTGGGAGTTTTTGGGGTTCTCCTCTCGCTTCCCTCCAACAACACCTGGGTGTTTTTTGTCCTGGCTCCGGGCATTGCTCCCTCAGGGATGCCACTGGCAAAACTCTTGGGAGGCTGCAGGGTCCCCAATGTCCCTGCGGTCTCAACACAGGGGGTGGCAGGTGAAGCCCTCTCCACCCAGGGGCAGTGGGGACAGGCTGGCTGTGACAGGGGTGTCCCAGGTGTGCAGGGCCACCCAGGGGCAGTGGGGACAGGCTGGCTGTGACACAGCTGTCCCAGGTGTGCAGGGCCACCCCCGGCACGGCGGGGCCAAGCCCGCGGTGTGCAAGCATTGGCTGCGAGGGCTCTGCAAGAGGGACGACGGCTGCGACTTCCTGCACGACTGCGACAAGGCCAGCAGGATGCCCGAGTGTTATTTCTACTCCAAGTTCGGTAGGAGCGGGGCTGGGCAGCCCAGGGAGCCTCTCCCCACCCCTCCTCGAGCTTCTCTCGGGCCCGGCCCGGAGCAAGCGGCTGATGCCACCTCCTGACTGCGGGAAGAAGTGCCACTGTCACGCAGTCAGGGTCACTGTCCCCGCCCTCCCCAAACCTGGCTGTTCCCAGGGCACCCCAATTCCCTCCATCCAGCCCCTCCCTGAGCGATTCCCGCTGCGTTTGGCTCGAGGGAGCGTTGTCCCGAATGTCCCCCGCCTTGCTCCCGCAGGTGAGTGCGGCGACAAGGACTGTCCCTTCCTGCACGTCGATGCCAGCACCGCCAGCCCCGTGGGCTGTCCCTGGTACGACCGCGGCTTCTGCAGGCACGGTGAGCTGGCACGGGGCTGGAACCCAGCACCCGGGGGGGGGATTTGGGCTGGGGGCTGCAGGGAAAGCAGAGCTCCCGCAATCCCGGGGTGCTGGCGTGTCCCTGTGAGTGTCCCCTCTGCCTGGCAGGTCCCCTGTGCAAGTACAAGCACACGAGGAGGGTGATGTGTGCCAACTACCTGGTGGGCTTCTGCCCCGAGGGACCCAAGTGCAAATTCGTGCAGTAAGTACCGGGCAGGCTGGGGGGTTTGGAATGTGGTTGGGGAGGGGGAAAATCCCCTCTCTGGGGTGGCTCTGGGCCCTGCAGGGACAGGGACAAGGACACAAAGGATCTGAATTAACCAAACCCCACACCTGAGCTGTGCTGACAGCAGGGTCAGGGGTGGGTGGGGACAGCCCAGGTCCCCATGGACATCCCTGAGGGGCTGTGGGGACACCACAGGGAGTAACTGCCTGTCCTCTGTGTCCCCTGCAGCCTCAAGGCCGGGCTGATGACCAGCAGCACAGACCCATCCAAGGTGAAGCTGTTTTCCCTGTGCTCACAGGGGTGATGCCCCAGCTGCCCCTCAGCTCCTGTGGGGCAGCAGCTGCCATTGTCCCTGCTGCCCCCTTCTTTTCCCCCAGGAAGCTGCATGTCCGTGGGGGCTGGTACAGCGGGAGCTGGCTGCTGCAGAGGAGAGGGGAGGTGAGGACGTGCCACCCAAAGAGCCACCTCCATGTGGCACCCAGCACCTGGCAGCTCACCTGTGGGACACCAGTGACTGTCCCCTGAGCCCACAGAGCCTGCTGGAAGGAGGCACCTGCTCCAAGGTGAGAGGGTTTGGGGAATAGGAGGGCTGGGAGCAGCCTTGGAGGGAGGGTGAGGTGCTGTGGGGATTCCTAGAGTGCTTCCAGAACAACCTCTTTGACTGGAAATGTGTCTTTGCTTTGTGTTATTTGGAGCTGGGGTGGGAACCAGCAGGGGAAGGGATTTCAGTGTAATAACCACTGGGAGAACCCTGGGAACAACAAATCCTCCTGGCTCAGAGGTTTGGTGTAGCTGGAGGTCTTGGGGTGCTGTTTCCATAATCCCATTCCATTGGAAATGGGGTCAAAACAATGTTGGAACGTGGCTGATGCAGCACAAACCCATTCCCTGTGCCCCCAGAGCGGATCAGCCGGTCCCTGTGCCAGTGAGAGCGGGAGGAGTCCGCTGGAAATGCTGCTGGGAAAGTGACTCCAGAGCTCCCAGACGGACCAGGGAAGGAGGACACCACAGACACGGCACCGGGGCACTGCCGGGCTGGAAAAGCCAGCAGGGTTTGCCCAGCACCAGCTCACAGTTGGCACAGAAATCACTTCATGCCATGAAAACGGGGACTTCCCACAGCTGGCTGCTCCCCCTGGCACTGCTGGCTGCGGGCAGGCCGGGGCGGCAGCAGCATTCCCAAGGTTTGAAGGGGTGCAGGACTGGCTGGTGCCAGGATCCTGGGCACAGGGGTGAGGATGTGCTCATCCCTTGGGAAAGCGGGCACAGAGCACCACGTTTTTCAGATCACAACCCAAGCAGGAAAAGGAAAATCCACACAGGTTTTTATTGCTGGTGAGAGAGTTTTTGGTGCGACACCTCTGTCACGGCACTACTGCACTCTGCAGAATAAAGAGCTCAGACTTTTAATTCTTGGCTTTTCTTTTTGCCCTTCGTGGCTGCAACATGACCAACCTTTTCCCAGACATGTCTGGGAGTGGCAGGCTCCAACTAGCACTCCTGACTGCCCTGGTTTGTCTGCTGCAGGCATGGGTTTGCCCTTTGGGCACAACAGCTCATCCCATGGATTTCTCTTCCCTGGAATTAGGCTGCTGTGGTCTGAGCTGTTGCTCCAGAGCCTTCACACAGGTCCTGGCCAGTCCCACCAGTACAAGGGGTGAGTACAGACTGGGCTGGGTCAGCTGTGTGAGTTACAGAATGGGTGCTGGGGTTGAAGCCCACTCAACTATGGCAGAATTGTCACATAACCTCTAATGACAGCTCAGGACAAGGTGCTGTCCCTGTCCCAAAAAAGGCATCTGGTTCTCTGCAGCCTCCAGGAGCTCTCCTGCCCACACAGATCCCTCAGGGTGCCTCTAATGCTTTCTCATTTCACTACTGAAAGCTGCCTGGCCCATGGAGGGGTGACCACAGGCTGTCCCTGTCACCTCTCTGCTACACAAGCTGACCTGCAAAGCGGCCCCTCCTCAGCCCCAGCCAGGCCCCTGCTGCTGGGAATTCCTGCTGGGATGCTGGTCCTGGGTGCTCTGCTCCCTCCCAGAGAGCTGTGGTTGTTCCTTGGGTGCTGCTCCAGCTCCTTCAGTGGTATTTTCGCCAGCGATGCTGCTCTGGAAAAACAGGGAGAAAACCATTCCAGGATCTGCCTGGGGGCTCCAGTTGGGATGAGGAGCCCGAGAGCAGCTTCTCTGTTGATGTGCTGCAAGAGGGAACCACCCAAACACCAGCAAATCCCTTGGCATTTGTCAGGAAATGCAGGGAACAGGAGCTCCTGGTGGAACATCTCCCCCCTCTGCTCCATGGAGGCTTTTCCAAGTGCTCCTGACAATCCTGCTGCTCTCCAGGGAGTCAGCAACTGCTATCAGCACTTTTATTAACCAAATTCCTCTGCCCACCTAGAGAATCCTGCTCTCTGAGCTCTGCTATTAGTCTTAAATGGGGAGTATTTAAATAATTTATTTTAAATTATTCCAGAGCTTTAATTGACAGGAATGCTAAGCAGACTTTCCAAGTGCTGCAAAAGGAAGAATTCCTGAAAGAGGAGACCCCCCAGGAAGCCTTACTGAGGTGCTGATAGTTCCAGCCATAGCTGAGCAGGCAGTACCCAGCCAGGAGCATGGAGATTCCAGCAGGTCCCCCCTGCTTCACGTGGATGTATTTGGCACAATAACTGCTCCAGGCTGTTGGGAGAGAGAGGAAAAGGATAAATCAGGGGCTGGTCTTGGGGAATTCACTGTTTCCATGCAACTTCACAAAGCTGAAACATTGGGGGTGTTTGTTTATTCCCACTGCCAGAGGGCAGGGATGGGTGGGATGACAGATGGGATTATTCCTTGAAAGGGAGGTGAGGCCCTGGCACAGGGTTCCCACAGAAGCTGTGGCTGCCTCTGGATCCCTGGAAGTGTCCAAGGCCGGGCTGGATGGGGTTTGGAGCCACCAGTGGAAGATGTCCCTGCCCCCAGCAGGGAACACTGCTGGATCATCTTTAGGCTCCTTCCCAAACCATTCCATGATTTGTGCTTTGTAAAGATCCAGGCTGGCTACTTGGACCAGCAAAACAAATCGGGGAATTTGGATGGATCCGCCCCAGAAGCCAGGAATTCTCACCTCTCTGCATTGCTCCCAGCAGCCCCTGGGGAGAGAAGCTGCAGGTGCTGATCCAGGCGTGCAGCTCCCCCAGCCTCACCTCCAGCAGGGGCCTCTCCCAGAGGGGACCTGTGGGGTGACAGTGGTGACACTGTGGGGTCTGTGCCGGCAGGGGAGCAGGGAGCTGGGAGGGGATGTGGAATTTGTGCTTGGAAAAGGAGAGGGAATCACCTCTCCCACGAAGTTTGCAAGAGCCTGACTCCAGCCTCCACAAAAACATTGAGCAGTGGTTTTGCAGGCTGGAGGAGGCCCAGTTAAACCTCCTTGGATTCTCCTGGATCCTCCCCTGGGCAAGCCCAGCAGCTCAGCATCCCCTATCCCTCCTCTTCCCATTCCCAGCAAATCCCAGCAGGGAGATTTTTGCTACCTTGCTGCCCCTGTGTGAAACCACCCTTGGGTGACTCCGCTGTGATCCTCACATCCTCATGGAAACGCTTCCCGGGAAAAATCCTCAGCCCTTCATAATCAGGATACAGCTCTGGAAACCACTCCAAGCCCGCGGCGCTCCTGCCAGCGGCCTGGGGTGAGCAGGCGGGCAGGAATTGGGGCGTGTGGAGCAGAGCCAGGTTCACGATGGGCTCGGGCAGCCCCTCCCCGCCGGCCCGCGGCCTCTGCAGGCGGCTGAGCTCATTTTTGGATGGCCCCTGGCCTCCGAACGCCTCCGCCAGGGCCAGATGGAGGTTCTTGGGATGCAAAGCAGACAGGGGGGGTTTAGATCCCCCCACAAGGTCCAGGTGCACCAGCTCCTCTCCTGCCGTGCCTTTGTCTCTTCCCTCCTGCTGGACGAGGGCACCGCGGCTGTTTCTGCTCTCAGGGGGCTCTTGAGGCGCCTTTGTTGCCTTTAAACCGCTTTTTTGTCCCTTGGAGCTGCCACTCCCGCTCCCCACAGGTGCCTGGCTCCCAGCCTCCTTGCTCTTGGATTTTTGGGGAGTTTTGCGGCGCTGCGGGTGCGGATCGGGGCCGGGATCCGTCCCTTCCCCGCGGCTCCCCGCCCTCCTCCGGGGCTCCTTCTCCCTGACCACCCTGGCGCGGTGCTTCTCGATCACCACCTTCACGCCCTTCTGCAGCATCTTGGGGACATCCTCCACCTCCTCGGGGTGCAGATCCAGGCTCCGGGCCACGTCCCGCACGGCCCGCGAGGCGCTCCGGGGGGCGCCGGGGC
>VZSR01001755.1:1181461-1198472 GCA_013398615.1 Brachypodius melanocephalos
GTTTGTAGGGTGGGGGAGAATCGTTTGATGTTTGTGTAGGAATTCTGGGATGCTGCCAGGGATCAGCTGCTGTGTTGGTGTCGCAGAATCACACAAGGGTTTGGGTTGGAAGTCACCTTCAGTCTCATCCAGTGCCACCCCCTGCCATGGGCAGGGACATCTTCCACTGTCCCAGGGTGCTCCCAGTCCTCTCCAACTTGGTCTTTGAGCTCTTCCTTTTATCTCTAATTTGGGAATATTAGCACTGCCCCAACCCCTTTATCCTCTTCCAAGCTCTGCCTCAGTGCCTGCAAAGATTTGGATAAAAATTAGGTTAAAACTTTGACCCACCAGGCCAGACAGCTCAAGGTGTCGTGAGAGGGTGGCAAATACATCAGAAACGGGGAAAAGTTTGTTTTCCATGAGGTCTTTCCTGACAAAACCTTATTTCCGTGTGGGAAATGTGATTGTTTTGGAATGTGACTGGGCTCCAAACACTCTCAGAGTGGAGAGACTGAAAAAGAGTCGTTGTGGGGTGGTGTGGGAAGGTGAAAAATTGGAGATGTGGTCACTGCCACTCGTCCCAGTGCTGTCCCCAGCCTGTCAGGTGTCAGGAATTATTTTTAGATGTGCAAGGCTGACAATTGTTAAAAGAGTTTATTTAGAAGGATGGGTTTAATGTGAGTCCACGTCCCTTAAACTGGTGGGAAACATCTTGTGAGAAGCAGGATCTTCTTCTCTGTGCCCCCAGGCAGCAGCTGAAAGGGGAATAGAAGAGTCCCCAGCACCTGAGGGGGCTGGAGACGTCCTGCATTCCTTTCTCAGGTGTTCCTGCTTTTTCTGGGGGCCTTCAGAAGGTAGATTGGTGAGCTGATCATTGATTTTCTCCTGCAGGAAGAGGAGGAGGAATGGCACTGAAGATGATGGTCACATTCCCCAGACCAAACGTAGCACCAGGAATACTGTCCTGCAGGACTCGTGGGACACTGAGGTGAGAGCCTGCCCAGGCAAATCCAGTCTCCTTCCATATCCTGGGCATTTTTAAAATTTATTTTTATTTCGTAGCTTTGTGGTTGAGGTGGCGAGGTTTGACGTGGTGACATCAGAGATTGAAATCAGCATTGAAGCAGTTTGGAAATCAGCATTTCCACTGAGCCTGGTCATCCCTGCCCCTGGATATTTCTGGGAAGGGATTTCAAATCCTGCTTTGCAGCACCCAGGGAAATAATTTCCTGCTGTTTCTGGTTTTGCTGAGCTGGATGAGCTGTGACCAGAGCTGAGGAGATGCTGAGGGTGGATGTGTCCCTGTGCTCACTCTGCCTGGCCATCAACTTTGCCTTTCCTTATGGATTATTTGTGGGAGAAAGACAAAACACATTCCAGGCAGGCCTTATCTGATGTGGAAAAAAAAATGCTCTGATAGAGCTGCTCAGTTTAAGCAAGACTTGTTCACAGCTAAAACACTCAAAACTCTTTGGTTTTTTTCTCATATTTTCCATGATTTTTTGCTGGATGTGAGATAAACTCTCTTGTTTTCTTACCCCTCACCAGACAGGTGTTCCCTCAATGCAGTTTGAGATTTCTTTCCTTAAAAAAAAAAAAAAGCCAATTTCCCAATTCCTGCCAGATTTCCTGGGTGTATCACCTGAAAAATCACTGGGAGCAACGTCCTTGTGTTGCAAAACATTCATGGAAGACAGTGCAGAGCAGAGGCTCCCTGTCTGAAGTTAATGAAATGGATGTTATTAATTTCTTTGAAGGTTTTGGAAATATCCTTGGGTTTTTTAGAGCCTCCTCGCTTTGAAGGTGGATTGTAATGAGCAATTACAGTCTGAATTATTACAGAATTAACTTGATTATTCAGCTGTTAATTGTACTTGGTGGAAAATATTTAGTTGCAGTGTAACTCTGAGCTCTTTTATGATCTGGAAATGGACATTTCTACATTCCTGTTGTGAGGGAGACTCTCTCCTAACCTGTCCCAGTATTTTATGTGGAAGGACCCTGCTGGAAATGCTGTAAGAGCTGCTGTCCATCATGAAGGAATTCTCTGGGATGGAAACTGCCCAGTGCTGCTGTGTTTCCAGGAGGCAGAGTTGGCATTGTGGGGTGTGATGGGGAGCAGCAGCAGCCCTGCTTCGCTGCCACCTGACCCTGAGTCACTTGTCCAACAGGTCAGAGCCCTCCGTGTGTGTAGAGTAGCTAAAGGCTAAAGCAGCTTTGTGGCGGGAGGAGGACGGATTTAGTGCGGAACGAGGGATTGGAGTAGGAGTGATGAATTTAAGGATATCAGGAAAACCCCGATGGTGAGTGGCAGCAGCACCTTTGCTTGTCGTGTGAATGGCTGCTGTTTGGGCAGAGCCACTAAAAGCAAAGCAGGGCTGGCAGTGGCTTTGTGGAGGGGTGGCCTCGACCCTGGCCTGGTTCCCTGTGGGGGAACAGCACAGGCATGGCTGAGCCAGGGCAAGGTCACTGCTCAGCCTCACAGAGCCTCGGCTTCTTGCATGCACTTGCCTGGTGAATTTAACCCATTAAACCCTGCTGTGAGGCAGGGAGGAGCTCTCACTGCTGAGGAGTGTGGACACAGCAAAAACACCACGGCCCTCTTCCCCAGGGAACAGAATTCCCAATGTTTTCTCCTGATGAATAGAGCTTTTGCCTTTTTTTTTTTTTTTGGCTTGTTTTCTTCTCAGATCCCTGAACTGAGCATGCCCAGAAATGCAAGCCACGAGATTAAATCTGTATTATTCCAACATTTGGTGAAGGACTTCCTGTGCCAAAGGGAGAAATCCTTGTGCTCATTGTGCACGAGTGCTTCCGATTGGTGTCGCTTGGAAAGTCTCAGCCACTTTGGAACACTCGTGTTTAGTTTCCTGCTACTTTGCTGTGTGCCAAGACACCTCTTGCTGGTTAAAATCCCCACTGGTTTTGGGATATTGCCTGGGAAAGGGGGAGTGGGAGCAATTTGTGACTTCCAAGAGCACGTGAGAGTCGTTTTTCATCGCAGGGTGTCACATTCCTGCTTTTTGTGAAACATTACCTGAATGTCCTGATTCTCTGGCCTGTTTTGGTTCAAATTGGCTCTTCCCTCTTGCAGAGCGAGGCCTCTTTGAGAACATAACCTCAGGATGGCAATCAGGCAGCTGTGTTTTAAAGAGAACTCAGCTTTTGGCAGGATCTCTTCCCATTTTTTTTTTTAATCTTGCACATTTTGCTCTGGAGGATGAGGTGAAGGGAGGTTTTACCTTAGTGGCAGTTCAAACCTGGGCTATTTTGTGATGTCATCCCTCAGTCCCTCACTTTTGAGTCCCACTGCTCATCCAAATCATGTCCAATTCCAAAGGATTTGCTGTTTTCTCCCTCTGGATTGTCCTTGCACCCAGCACAGGCAGCACCTCTGACTTCCAACCTTCCCAGGATGGAAACAGATTCTGATCTCCATCAGCGCTGCCTTTTGGCCAGCTGCTGTAAGAATGTGCCATTCCTGCTTCTCCTGGAGAAGCCACTGCCAGATCACAGCCACGCTGAGGTGACAGAAATCTCTGCTCTGGGCTCAGTGGATGGACAGGCACAGACACTGGAGCTACAGCCAGTTAAACATTAGCGAGGCAGAGCCTTTGCCACAGAATTTCGCTTCCTGTTCAGCCTGTCCTCCCTTTTCCAGGAGCTCAGCTGTGTTGTTTGCCCTGTATTTAGTTAGAAATCCATTGCTTTTCCCCAAATCAAGCCAGGAGGGGTTGTGGTGGATCCTCCAAGGGGATCCCACTCACGGGAATGCTGAGATTCCCCAGCAGCCTGGGGAATCACCAATGCAAACCCTTTGCTCTCGTTTTCTCAGGGAAGGAAGCGAGTCTGAGTGTTCTGGCTGACCCTTTCCTTCCTGAACAACTTCTGCAAACCCGAATTTCTCAAAGTTCCTCTTTGTTCTGGCCAGGACTGAAACACTGCCGGGTTCTTGGCAGAGATCAAAGCCCTTGTCCCCCACTATCCAGGGAAGGGCTGCTCTTCAGTTCTAACTAAACCCAGATCGTGCCTCTGTTAAACTCATCTTGGAAGATGTTGAGGGCAGCAGGGGTTCAGTGGCTCTTTCTCCAGTTCCTACCACGAGGGATTGTCCCAGGTCTGCACACAGGACAGGGCATTTGTTTGTTTTCAAACTTGGAATGTGGTGTTAAGGGTTAATGAGCCCAGCAAAGCTTGAAGATGCCCTTTTGATAGTTAAAGTATTCAGAAATGTCACTGGGCTGCTTGCCTTGGCCCCTGTGAAGCTTTGTTGATGCCTGTCTTGCTGACTTGATGACTTTAAGGGTTCTTTTCTTGTCTGATTGTAGTCCAAATGCGTTACAGAATGTGCAGCACAGCCTGGGGACACGGTAGGTGTTCCATGTGGTGTGGGCAATGCTGAGGGGGTGCCAGTGCTAGTGAATCTTTGCCTTAGAGAACTGGAAATAAAGAGGCTCTGACAAACCCCATCTGTCACCAGCCTGAGGTGTCAGAAGCACGTCCCAGGACACGCTGCCAGCTTCACAAACCTCCTCGAGATGCACAAAATAATCACTACTAACAGCTGGAAAATGTTTGTTGGGATGTGAAACGTGAGCGGCAAGCGAGGCCAGGTTCTCATTTGGATTTTTACCTTCATTTGCAGAAGGTGGCTGTAACGAAGCTCACTAAGGAGCGCAGACTAAAAGGAAACAAAGTGTCCTGTGCGGTGGGTTTCTCTCCGAGGCTGCCTGACCCCCTCCAGCATCGCGTGTGACTCTTTGTGCTGCTCTGCAACAGCAGCTGCGCTGCCCAGCACCACCCCCAGCTCCTCCCTGTCCTTCCGGGGCTCTCTCCCTCTCTAGATTTAGGAAGAGGAGCTGCTTGCTCCCGTAGTTCCATCTGTGCTCCCTCGGGAATGACCCCGCTGTGTGTTTGTCTCTCCTCGCAGCCCGGGGCCCTTGGCTGTGCTGTGCTGTGCTGTGCTCCCACTGAGCTGAAGCATTTTCGGTGCTTAGCGAAACAAAGGAATTTGTCAGGGTTGGATGGTCAGGATCGATGGCGGATCAGGGCCGGGGGCAGGGTTGTGTTCCACCCCAAACATCCACAGTGCCTCCCTGGGCCCTGCACGCACTGCTGGTGCAGTTTGCACCGTTCCTGGTTTACTCCGCAGTGCTGGGTGCAGTTTGCACCGTTCCTGGTTTACTCCAGGTGAAGCCCTTCTGGCAGTGGTGCTGACTGGTAAATCCCTGAGGATTTTGTGAAATTCGTCCTTTTCTGCTGTGGCCACAAAGCTGTGACTTCTGTGGCTTAATCCTTACAAAAATGTCGATTTTTTTAGCTGCTGTCACTTACTCTGTCTGCTTTTATGAATCATTTGTGGGGTGGCAGAGTAACCACCTGCTGATTGACTCATCCAAATATTTGTGGGTCCTGACCAGCAGATCACACAAACTGAAATATTCCAGCTGGAACTAATGGAACCTTTCCTTAGCAGCCCTTAAAATGGTGTTTCCTGCCTTCGAATCCCTTATGATGATGGCAAATGCTCTTCCAGCCATTCCCATGAAAGGTGCTTATCCTAAATGCTGGCAAATGAGCCCTGGCCTCGTATTCCAGTCAGTTTTTTTGCTGCATGAGCAATTCTTGTTGCTCTTTCACTGTCATGCCAGCTAAATTGGTGAGGAATTGCTGTGGAACACTTCCAGTTAACACTGCCATGGAGTGCTGAACTGGGAGAAGAGTACTTGATGTTGGGGCGTTCAAAGACTTATTTTGGGTGTTGTGTGCGTTTGTTTCTCACAGCCTCTTGCTTTGGATGCTTCAGACCTCACTTTAGGATTGCCTTGTAGGAAAATGCTTTGCATGGTGCTTCCCTCAAAGCTCTGCTAGAGCAGAAGTGCTACCCCTGCCCTGCCTGTCTGTACTGCCACGTGCAGCTCCCTGGGAATGTTCTTTATTTCCCAATTCTCGGATCGCTCCAGCAAATTTCGCTAGTGCAGACATGGGGCTGGGGGCAGAGCTGAGGGGTTTAACTGGGAAGGATTCAAATCCAACCTCCTGGAGGTCACTGAACCCCGGGTGAAGGCTTGTCCCTTCAGCTCTGTGACGCTGCCGTGGGCACCCACAACCCCTCCGTGCCAAGGTGGATTTATTCAGTCCATCAGGCTGAAAAGGTGGAAGGGAGGGATTTCTCCTAAAGCTTTGCTTCTGTGGGGTGAGGAGGAAGTGTCTGATGTTGCTGTTCACCCTGTGTGTCCCAGTCCTCCAGCAGTGACAGCGGGAGCAGCAGCAGCAGCAGCTGTAGCAGCAGCAGCATCAACAGCCCCGACAGAGCAGAGCCCAGCCTCAACCCCAGGATTGCAGGATCCAGCCCTGTCTCCTCCCAGCCCTTCCACGAGCAGTCTGCACTAAGCCAAGGTCCTTACTTCCACATCAACCAGATCCTGAAGGAAGCCCACTTCCACAGCCTACAGAGCCGGGGACGCCTCCCTACATGATGACCCAGCAGCTCCCTGCCTTCTGTGAAGGGACAGCACTGTGTAGATTTGATATTTCAACTTCAAAGTTTGTTAAAATGGAATTGCACAAAATTGCCTGTTGCCTTTTCAGTCTATATTTGAAATAACAGGTTAACAGGAGATTGTTTACTTGTGGTTTGCTGCACTATTGCAATGCAAAAGGGGCTTTGAAGCAATTTTTATAGGATTCTTTTGGGGTGGTTCTAAAGTACGTGGCAAGAGGAGACTGAGGAGTCCACATGTGTGTTATAGGATTGCAAACTGTCCAATTCCAATCAACTGCCTAATCTGTTTGTTAGCAAGTTGTTGCTTTCTGTAAAGTTCTCTTAAGCGTTCCTCTTCAGTTTTATAAGTCTTTTTTTAATTTCAATAAACTAGTTAAAAAATGATTTGGCAACATAATTTTTTGAGCATTTAGAGTTAGTGAGGATAGGAGCAGCCAGCGCAGGTCCCACCCAGCTCAGGGTGATGAGTCTTCTCTCATGAGCTTCACTGCTGCAGGACTGGAAGGGAAATGTGAAATTAGAGCCAGGACAGGTCAGGCAGGTGCAGCAGGGGCCACTCAGGGCAGGGTGGTGGTGTCTGGAGGACACAGGTGTCTCACCCTGCTCCAGCACCCCTTTCCAGCTGTGAAATGTTTTCTTTTCTGTTAGTGTGTAGGTTGTTTTGGCATTATTTTTCCTTTAATTTGATTTTAACACCGTAAGGCTAGGAGGTGAAAGAGCAGCTCTGTCCCAGCAGCCAGGGGGACAAGGACAATCCAAGCTGTGCCTGGTTCCCGTGACACGCCCTGCTCTGCCTGAGGACGGGAAGCACCGCCAATCCCCGAGGCGTCACCGCTCCTGCCGAGGGCACAGAGAGATCTCAGTGCAGACAAACACCCAGAGCAGTTTTATTGTCGCTGCCTCACTTGGTCATGCCCGAGAGCCAGCCCAGCTTGAAGAGGGACGGTGCCGCCGCGTCCTCGTCGTCGGTGATGAGCTGCCGGAACAGAGAGCCCGGCCGTGCCCCCTCGTCCTCTCTGGGCAGCACAGCAGCTGCAGCCTGGCCCTTGGGGAAGACAAAAGTGACTGTGACTGTCACAGCAGCCCCGGGGCTCCCTCTGCCCCCTCTGCAACACAAGGTGCGAGGTGGAACCAGGGCAGAGGCGCTCCTGCCAGGCAGCCGGAGTCACTGCTGGGTTAGTGACACACACACACGGGGCCACAGCACAGCACCTCGCTGCTGGTACCAGCAGGCACCTGGCAGAGTCACTCAATGCTCATCCGAGCCCTGAACACTCAGTGAAACCCTGTGAGCAGCAGGGCAGGGGCTGCTGCTCTCAGAGCAAGGGGTCACAGCGTGGCAGAAGCACAGCTGGTGGAGCCCTTGCAGGAGCTGTTCTTGGAGAGCTGCAGGTGGGAGCCTCTCCAGAAGAGTTTTAGCATTGAAGAAGGAGCAAGCATCTGTCAGGGATCCTGGGGAGTGTGGCTAGCACAGGACACAGGTGTGCTGAGCACAGCACAGCAGCTGAGGGGCGTGACAGGACGAGCCAGACATCACTGCACACTTCTAAGCTCTAGTCCAGCTGAGCTGTGAGAGGTAAGGAATACCTTTACTGGGAAATTCTGGGCTTTTAAACACCCTTTCTGCTGGGTCTGGTCCTTAATGGCTCCGAGTAGTGGAGAAGGAGAGTTTCAAATTGACCATCATCTCAAATGACACTGGTAAAACCAGGCTTTTACCTCTTTGTCTTGGTTTTTATCAAGACTCAACAACTTGTCCCAGTTGCCAAGACCACCACAGATAGATTGGGCTGGTAATTAGTAAAGGAAGCATTAACTGCTGCTTCCCACAGCAGTGGGGTATTCCTCAGCTCTCACCCAGCACACAGAGCTCCATCTAAGCAGATGTTTTAAACTGGGGGGAAATGGAGCATCGGGAAGACTGGCTGCTACAGCTCAGCAGCAGGAGAGCAGCAGGACACTCCTCACACAGCTGGGGTACCTGGCCAGGCCTCCTCGGGGGTTACAGGGCAGCATCCCACTGGAAAGGAGTTCAAGCATTACCTACTGTCCTTCAGCCTTCCTTGCAGCCCTGTTTAATGAGTTGTCTTTGGTGCATTGCCCCCATCCATGTAAACCCTCCCTGCCTCTGCAGTGGTTATTGCCTGCTCTGACACAGAGCAGTGGCCCCAAAACCGTAGGGGCAAAGGGTGGGGGTTTGGAGGCTCCTGGAGAAATCCACCCCATCCCCTGCTGTGCTGCCCTAATGATTCATCTTACTGAAAATAAAAATCAGGTGAAACAACGTTTGGCTAATTTCTTCTTTCCCCACAAACTCAAGTGTTGGGGGGACAATGAATGCTAGGAAAATATTTCTATTTTTACAGCTTAGTTCAAACACCAACCTGGACTCTTTCTGTGCTCCTGGCCGTGGACTTGCTCTTCCTCGAGCTTGACATGCTCAGTGGCAGAAGTCCAAACCTTAAGAAATGGAAGAAAGAAATGTGGGAAGCAGCAGGGATTCCAGAGCAGCTTCCCAGAGGCAGGAGAATGCCTGGAAGAGCCGGGAGCCTCACCTGATCTGGCTGGATGCTAAGGGCAGGATGTTGTGCAGCTCCTGCGAGCTCAGTGTGCCGCCCCTGCTCGTGTACTGGTTCTCTGTCCCAGTCAGCAGGCCAAAGAGAACCTGGAAAGGCACCAGGAGACGCTTGGATTTGGGGAAGAGAAGCTGGAAGGCACCAGGAGCTGTTTGGATTTGGGGTTCCTGCAGAGCTGACCCCGCAGTACGTGGCGAGTCCACTGGCACACCGTCAGCACTGAGTTTGAGCGTGAAGTGTCTCCCTTCCCCCTCTTAACTCTTGTGTTTAATTATTCCCACAGTTGAGCCCCAGACCTGTTCCAGCACTACTTAACTCAATTAGTGTTGCACAGGCTCCAGTGAATGCTGTTAGATAAAGTTCAGCCAGCCCCACACGTGGGGCCGGCTCAGCCAGCTCCTCTTATCTTCAGCTGGCACTGTTCACTCTTCCCATTTCCAAGCAAGTGCCAGTGCTTATCTTGAGGCATTAAGCAGTTTAATTTTTTTTTGCAGCCCTGCTCCCTGCCCCAGCCCTGCTCCCTACCGAGGTTCTCTGCACCAGGCGGTTCAGGTTGCTGTTCAGGTGTGGGGTGAAGACATCCAGGTCGAAGGGATCGATGTGTCCCTCCAGGAAGTCGATGACCTTCTCAATCCTGCAGGCAGAGCAGAGGGCTCCTGTCAGGGGTGACATCCTGGTGATGCCAGCTCTGCAGCAGCCAGGGATTTCCTGTCTGGGGTGACTGAGCACAGCAGGAATTACTCAGCAGAACAGCGGCTGCCCCAAGGGTTTCCAGCTCTTACACAACCCCAGCAGCAGGAACCTGCTCCCCGTGGTACCCCCCAAGGCTGGAGCCTTGAACTCTTGGCTGGGAGTTTAAGTGCTCTCTCCAGGGACATCCTCTGAGGTATCCTATGGACACAGGGAGGGGGCCCAGCCCCCTGCCTCAGCCCTGGCCACAACTGCACCCCTCCTCTGTTTAGAGGATGAGCTCAGTGTTTGTGCAGTGTCAGAGCTCAGAGCTTGCACTGATCTAGGGCCCCCCTAAACCACTGCTGGAGGATGTGAGCCCCAGAATGTGCCATACCCGGAGTCCTGCTTGATCCTGCTGGGTTTTGTGTCCTCACTCTTGGCTGTCAGGATGATGCTGAGGTACCTCAGGTCATAGAGCAACTGCAGAGCCCTGCTCTGGGTCAGGGGGAAGCTGTCCGGCCTCTGCAACGGGACAGGCAGGGATGGGGCTCCTCCCTGGCACAGGGGGGCTGCCCAAGGGGGAATATTTGAGAACACCAACCCCAAGGCACAACCAGAGTGTGAACTCTGGTGTCTGCTCCCCTTCTGCCTCGGTTTTGGGGGAAGGCAGGGTGAGTGTGAGGCTGTCACAGACAGGCATTCTCTGTTCCAGGAGCTGGATGTGTCCCTGCATTCCCAGCCCCTCCCACACCCAGGTACCTTCTCCTGCTTCTGCTGCACCAGCTTTTCATAGGCAGCGAGCACCTCAGCCATGCAGCTCCTCAGCAGCTCCTGCAGCGTCACCTTGGGCAGGGTGTGACCACCAACCCTGTTCAGCTCCTGGCACAGGCTGAACAGGAGGCACTGCACGTGCCACGAGGGCTGGGCAGGGGAAGAGAGTTTATTTGCAGCTGCTCTGTAAACTCCATTTCCTTCCACATCTCTTCAGGTGGATGCTGGGAGTGTCTCACTTCCTCAGCAGCCACAAAGCTCTGCCCCATAGCTTGGCTCAGGCACCTCCCAGGGTCTGGTTTGCTGACACCCCAGATTTTGGGTTACAGCAGTTCCCAAAGTCCCCAAAAAGACTTCACCAGACACTGAGTGCAGTGCGAAGATGCTTGTGCATCTTTTGTCACCCCAGCTGTACTCTGCTCTGCCCACCCACTCCCTGGGGCTGTTCCTCATCTCCTGGGCCTGCTGAACTTTCATCCAGCTCCTTTTTCCCTCAGATAATAGAATTCACTGGATAAGGTTCACTGCATTTCCCTGTCCAGCCCCTCCCTGTGTGCAAACACAGAATTCACTCCAGGCCTGGCCCTCCTCCCCCTGTCACCTGCTCTGTCCCTGTGAGGTCCTTCCTGTGCCACCACCACGCCCTTGGGAAGCCACACGCCTCAGCTCCCTTAGGATTCCACAGCCCCACTGCTGCAGCCCTGTCCTTCAATGTATCCAATTTCCATGGAATCTCTCCCATGGGACCTCTGTGTTTAAATCAGGCCTAAGTCCTCCTCTGGCTCATTTTTACAGGATCTGGGCCAACCTTACTCATAAACAGTGACAATGAACCTATTTCCTTCCTCTGACCTCTGTCCTCACGAGGTGAGTATGTCCAAGAGCAGCTGAGAGTGTTTGTCCCGTGCTCGTGACACCACACAACCTCCCCAGCAGCTCAGCAAGCGCTCCTGGCAGCAGAGCTGGGCTCCTCCCACAGGCTGCTCCTCATACCTGCACTGGCAGCCGGATCTTTGATGTCACACTGCTCCCAGACTCGGTTTCCTCCTGGATTTCGATCTCATCCCAGTTGGTGGCTGTGGCCAGGACAGACCCAGCTGTGTCGAGCAGCAACGTGTGGGTGAAGCACTGAACCAGCCCCTGGAGCGCAAAAACGAAAGCCACGATCACAGGACAGTTCTGACAGAGCACCAAGGCCAGCCAGCCCACCCTGCCTGTGCCCTGCTGCATCCCTGCAGCTCCCAAAGGGAATCTCACGGGCACCATCCCACCGGAGCCAGCCCCCTCTGCAGGGAGCTCTTGGCAGCCCCAGCGAGGGAACCCCTCCCAAAAAAGCATCTCTGAGGGGCAAACAGCTCCTTACTTTGGTGACAGCCGAGCTCCAGAGCTGATAAGCCAACAGACTCTGCTGCAGGAGCTCTGCCTTCACCCCCTGCCACTTGGCCAGCTCGGGGGACACTTCCTGGGCTTTGCCCTTGCCCAGTTTCTTGGCGGAGCGCGGTTCCTTGGGTGCTGGCTCGGCGCCGCCCGCCTGGCCCAGCACACAGCGCTGCAGGTGAGGGCACAGCTCGGGCAGGGCCTGGCACAGCCTGGCCATGAAGAGCACGGCGTTGAGCTTGGTGTCCCCGGGGGTGTCCAGCTGGCTCTGGACACTCTGGAGCTGCTCCTGGACGCAGCCCAGGAGGTGCTGGACGCAGGAGACGCAGCGCTCACGCAGCAGCCCCTGCACGGTGCCGGCGTCGGCGAAGCGGTCGAAGGCAGAGCGCGGTGGCACCGCCGGCTCCTTGGGGACGGGGTCGTCCCCGGGCAGGTAGGACAGGACATCCTCCAGCCTGGCCTTCAGCTTGGAGTCCAGCGTGGAGCAGAAGCTCTGCACGCACGGAGTGAGCGCCTGCGCCTTCATGGCCAGCCCGCTCCTGGCGAAGGGCCCGCGCTGCCCCACGCTGACCCACGCCGCGTCCCCCGGCAGGTCCCCGGGGCTCTCCGACCACACGAACAGGGCCACGTTCTGCTCCAGCTGCATCTGCTTGCTCAGGGCACCGCTGCCCGCTTTCACTTCCAGTTCCTGCAAGGCCACAGCCAGCAGCTGCTTGGAGCTGCTTGAAATGGAGTCGAAGCCTTCTTTGGTCAGAGTCTGCAACAGAACCAGGAGGAAAAACTATTTCAGTGCGCTGCATAAACACACCCTCAGTGCACTGTGGGCTGGGTGAGACACCTGGGGGTGCAGAGCAAGGCTCCCCACAGCACAGCACCCACCTGCAGCCTGTCCAGGAAGAGCTGCTGCAGCAGCTCCTCCCAGAAGGACACAGGCCTGTCCAGCAGGCGCCGGCACACGGCCTCCCAGTTGTGGCTGCTGGACTCGCTGGACAGCAGCTCCCACACGGCGTCACGGATCCCTGCCAGCCCCTTCATGCTCTTCACGTACACCAGCAGGGTCCTGACCCCTGTCCTGATGTCATCACTGCACCTGGAGGCAAAGTTTCACCTCTGTGAGAGGCGGGAGGCCCTGGCACAGGGTGTGCTGTGCTGCCTCTGGCTGCTTCAGTGAGGGATGAGGAGGATGAGGAGGAAGTCAGCCAGGCTGGGTTTGCCTTGGCCCAGAGATCACGTGGTGCCCCGTCCCACTCACATGTTGATCCACTGCTGCAGGGTCTCCCTGAGGTATTCCTGGCTGATGGGGTGTGCCAGGGTCCGCAGGGCCGGCCGGAATTCCACCACGGACTCAGGCAGGTACTTGAACCAGCTGCTCAGCTTCAGATCCTCCTCCAGCACCCCTCCTCTCCCTGGAATCACAGCCAGGGATCAGCCCAGCACGGGGCACCCTCCTGCATGCACACCCGGGCAGGTGCAGGGCTCACCTGCGGGATTCTGGCCCGTGGTGCTCTCCAGGGTGGAGAAGAGCAGCCCACAGGGCAGGGCTGGGGCCGGGGCCATTCCCTCGGGCACGGTGTAGAAGAGAGCGTGGGCCTGGTACAGCGTGGTGGTGAGCAGCTCCATCAGGGAACACACCTGAGCTTTGATTCCTGCACCTGCACAGAGGTGACCCTGAGCCAAGGCAGCCCTTCAGCACGGCTCAGTGGCACTGCATTCCAAGGCCTGTGCTGCCTTCCAGGGAAGGGCTGGCGGGCAAAGGACTGAGCCTCATGCCCCACCTGCTTCCCCATTACAGCTGGGCTCGGCCTGAGCCCCCGAGAAGTGTCAATTTTAGTGCTATTTTGCAGAGTCCCCCACCACCGTGAGATTTATGGGAATGACCCCTCCCTGCTGCGGGGGCAGGAGCAGGCGAAGGGCAGGTTCACCCCGAGCTCCCCAAGGAGCAGCCCCGTGGCACTGACCGTGGTGTGGCTGGTTGAGCAGCTGCTGGATGGCCAGCTTCCTGGCCAGCAGGAAATCAGCCAGGGCCTGCCGTGGGGAGCTGTCCTCCAGCAGCATGATGGCACACAGGGCTTCTGCCACCGCCTGGTCCGAGCCCGTCCGGCAGCGCAGCAGGGCCTTGCTCTCCTGCAGGATGGTGGATCTGCCACGGGAACCAGCTGGGAGTCACTGCCCGAGCCACACACGCAGCTGGGCTCCTGTGGTGACTGCCAAAGTGTCACTTTATCCACGCTGTCACACTTCTATCTGGATGTTACAGGACTGGCGAGATGTTTTTTGTGCCGGGCTCGTGGAATGGTTGGGGTTGGAAGGGATCTCCCTAAATCCCTGTCAGTCCTGTCCCATTACCTGATGGATCCCCCCATCTGTCGGCTGCAGCCCCCAGGATGTGCTCGTTGGCTGTGGGATATTCCCTCACATCCCTCTTTCCCTGCCTGCCGGTTTTCCAGGGGCATTCCTGGAGCACTGCTGCCAGCTTTGACACCTCACACAGCCCAGGGATGCTGCCAGTGACTTTCCTGTGGGATCCAGCTGCAGAGCCTCTGGGGACAGGTTAAGGATTCCTCCACCTTGCTGCAGCTCATTTCCATCCCGCCTTCCCTGGGCTGTGTCTGAGCCAGTCCCACTGACAGGGAACAGTTTGGGCCGGGAGGGAACTTCAGGATCAAGCGGTTCCAAATCCCTGGACCAGGCTGCTCCGAGTCTCATCCAGGATGGGGCACTGGCACACTTCCAGGGATGCGAGAACCAAAACTTCTCTGGGTAAACCGCTCACCCAGCCCTTCCCTCCCCACCCAGCCCTTCCCACGCCCCATTCCCGGCACACCTGAGGTGGCTGGCGGCCGCCACTTGTCGCAGCAGGATGGGGAAGCGGGCGAGGATGGGGCTGGAGCGGGCTCGGGGGGTGTCCAGCTGCAGCTGCCGGCGCAGGTGAGCCCCGAGCAGGTGGAGCCGGGCGGCGGGCAGGTACCGGCCCCCCTCCACCGCCCCCCAAACCTGCTCGGGAACCTCCAGCAGCAGCTTCAGCTGCGCCGCAGCCCCGTAGAAACCCTGGTGAGCTGCTGGGAGAACCTGGAGAGGGCACACGGGGCTCAGGGGAGAAAGAACAGAGAGGGGGATGAAAGAGGGGGGACAAAACGGGATGAGCGGAGAGAAGAAGGGACGGCGAGGAGAAAAAGAAGGTGGGAAACGGGGCGAGAAGGAGCCAGGCAGGCAGATGGAGCGAGGGGAAAAACGTCGAAGGGGGAAAGAGGCACGAAGGACTCTGTGTCCGCTGCCGCTCACCGTGCCGGCGGGGCCGGGCCGGGCCGCTCCGCCGCGCTGCAGCCCCCGCACGGCGCCCAGCAGGCGCTCGGCGCTCCGCCGCATCTCGGCGATGGTGTCGGCAGCCTCGATCAGGTCGCGGTAGCGCTCGCCCACCATCTGCCGCAGCTCCTCCCGCTTCTGCTCGATGCCGGCGCGCAGCCGCCGCTCCACCGCCCGCAGCTCGGCCGCCGTGTGAGCCTCGAACAGCGCCTCGGCCTCGGCACCGCGCGCCGCCATCGCCGCCAGCGCACCCGCACCGGGCCCGGCCCGAGCCGCCGCCGCCATCGTGGGCACGGGAAGGGGACGGCGCTTCCGGGCGTCACCGCGGGGCGGCGCCGCCATCTTTGAGTCGGGCACAGTCACACCGGAGTGCCATTGATGTGACAGCGCCGCCATCTTTGAGTCGGGCACAACCACACCTGAGTGCCATTGATGTGGCAGCGCCGCCATCTTTGTGCTGGGCACAACCACACCTGAGTGCCATTGATGTGGCAGCGCCGCCATCTTTGTGATGGGCAAAACCACACCTGAGTGCCATTGATGTGGCAGCGCCGCCATCTTTGAGTCGGGCACAGCCACACCTGAGTGCCATTGATGTGGCAGCGCCACCATTTTTGAGTTGGGCACAGCCACACCCTAGTGCCATTGATGTGGCAGCCCCGCCATCTTTGAGTTGGGCACAGCCGCACCCGGATGTCATTGCCATGGCAGCGCCGCCATCTTTGTGCCGGGCACAGCCACACCCGGATGCCGTTGCCATAGCAGCGCCGCCGCCATCTTTATACCGGGCACAACCACACCTGAGTGCCATTACCATGACAACGCCGCCATCTTTGTGCCGGGCACAATGTGCCGTTGCCATGGCAGCGCCGCCGCCATCTTTGTGCCGGGCATCGCCGCGTTGCCACGGCGACGCGGCCAGCGGGCGAAAACGCCGCTTTATTTATTTTATTTCGTTTGTTTATTTACTTAACTGCGTTTTCTTTTTCTTCCCCGTTTCCCGGGGAAACAGCTCGGACTCGGCGGCCTGCGGGTGCCGCTGTCACTCCTCACACGCCGGCAGGTTTCTTCCACAGGGCCCTTGGTTCGAAAAGGGCTGGGGGTGTTTGCTCATTCTCCCGTTCCAAAAACACCGCTCTGAGCACCGGGATATTCCCCCCAAATCCATCCAGGATGGGGTGGAACAGGATTAAGCTTTAAGGTCCTTTCCAGCCCGAAGGGAGAGGCAGATCCACAGCCAGGCAGGATCCAGCTCCATGGGAGATGCTGCACAGCACGTGGGTGTGAGGTTATTCCATTCCATTCTATTCTATTCTATTCTATTCTATTCTATTCTATTCTATTCTATTCTATTCTATTCTATTCTATTCTATTCTATTCTATTCTATTCTATTCTATTCTATTCTATTCTATTCTATTCTATTCCATTCCATTCCATTCCATTCCATTCCATTCCATTCCATTCCATTCCATTCCATTCCATTCTAATCCCATAACGTCCCGTTTGTGTTGGAAATTGAGACGAGAAGAAAAACCATCACAGGGGTTTTTGGAGTGTTTTGGTTTATTTGAGCGGACGGTGTTGGTGCTGCTGGGCTGCAGAGCTGCTCAGAGCCAAACTTTCAGCTTGTAGGAGTTGATAAACTCTGCTCCCGGGGACAGGACAACAGGGAACTGCCTCAAACAGTGCCAGGGGAGGGTCGGGTTGGACATCAGCAGGAATTTCCTCATGGAAGTGCCCAGGGCAGTGGTGGAGTCCCCATGGCTGGAGGGATTTAAAGCTGTGTGGATGTGGCACTTGGGGACATGGACAGTGGTGGCCTGG
>VZSR01001755.1:1303490-1318416 GCA_013398615.1 Brachypodius melanocephalos
GGTGGGAACTGGAGCCTTTGAAGAGCGGGAGCTGTGCTGATGCTAGGGTCTCAGACTGTCTGGCAGGGGCTCATCCTGTGCTGGGTGGCCTCAGGAGGCTCCTCCTGCCACCCCTGGAGCATCCCAGAAGATCCCATCCCAGGTGGGACCGGGAAGCAGGAGCAGGAATGGGGGGAAGCCAAACCTCAGCGAGGGAAATGTCACCGTGGCACACCACTGTCACCCTCAGAGACAATTAAACTGCATTTAACAAACCCCACTGGCTCCGTGAGTGCTGGATGTTGTTTTCCATTTCCCACATTCCCAGGGGATTTTGGGGATGCCTTGGATTGTCCAGGAAACCTTGAGAGGCTCCTGCCCTGACAAAGCCAGCCCGGGAGTTTAACACCTTTATGCCGCAGGAAAGTTCTCCCCTGTCCTTTCCCTCTTCCCTTTCCAGCCTTTAACCGCCCCTGCCGTCCCTCCTGCTCCAAAAGCCTCTGAAATGCAAATTATTTCCCCTAAAATCCTGCTCTTGATTGTCCCTGGATTCTGTTCCCTCCCACCGGAAGGAGCCGTGTGGAAACAGAACATTAAAGGGATATTTATGGTGTGGAAATATCCTTTTCTGATAATTTTATTTTTTTTTTTAGGATTTAGAACATTATTTAACAACCAAAAAAAAAAGGGATCCTGCCATATAAAAAGCACAGTGGCCTCGAGAGCACAGATTTGAGTGAATTATTTGGGAGCAGCCAGGGGGACTGGAAGTTTCTTCCCAGGACCATTCAGGTTGGAAAATGTTTCCAGGGTTGAGTCCAGCCTGTGATTGATCCCATTGAAGCACCGAGCTCCCACTCTGCCCATCCTTTCCCAACACAATTCCAACCCTAAATCCTGCATGGATCCATTGACTCGAGCTGCCTTTAACCCCAGGGACGGGCTGGGGGATCCCAGTGCTCAAATACGGGATTTTTGAAGGAATATTTCCCTCAAAGGCCTTTGGATCCCCCAGCCCTGACCTGCTCTGATCAAACCTGGATTTACCTGGATGAACAGCTGGAAAAGCAGCCTGGCCTTTTCCTGCCAGGAAACCCACGGGGATTTAGGAGTTTGCTCTCCCAAATGCAAATATTAACCCTCGCTGGCCTGGCCCAGCTGTTCTGATATCCTGCAAGGAATTCCCTGGCTCCTCCTCCAGGCTGGGAGGGGTTTGGGATGCTGTTCCCAAAATCTCTCTGAGGAAGGGTTGGGGGGGCTGGAGCCCCAATCCCCCAGGAATGGGAATTACCCCAAAACTGCTCCCAGCTAAGCTCATTTTCCCTCTAAAAAAACCCATGCTTTGGTCGCCTTCAAGGAGAAGAAATTTTGCTGGCAGAATTTGTATTCTAAGTACTTTAAATTCCAATTTTAATTTCAAATTCTAATTTAAATTATAACCTTCATATTTCCAATATACATATTTAATATTCTATAATATAAAGCAGAATGATGCTATTTTATTTTGTTTTGCCAGAGGAAATTCTGCTGGTGTAAAATCCGAAATCTGCTCCCTTCCAACAGAGATTTCTTGGGGTGTGGAGCCGCGAGCAGCCCCAGTTCCAGCTCTGGGAGCCCTGCTCCTGCTCCTGCTGCTATTTTCCAGGTGCTTGGAATGGCAAAACCTTCTCTGAGCGTGATCTGACCTCCTCCCCCTCTCCAAATTAAGTGCCAGCCCTGCCTCAGCCTAATTAAAACCAGCAAAGAGGACTGGGCCAGGCTGTAAAACTCTAGGACGGTTTTATGTGGAGCAATTAAAAGAGAGGCAAAAAAAAAATTGTTAAGAAATTAAACACTAATTACTCTTTTTTTTTTTTTTAAATTTTGGCCAGCTGAGCTGTTTTGGCTGTGGGGCTGTGAGGGGGATGCAAAACCTGGGCTGGCACAAATCTGCTTCATCAAATGTTCCAGCAGCTCCAATCTGCTGCCAATTAACCGAAATCACGTTTTTTCAATTAAAAGCCCAGGCCTGGTGGCAGAGGCGGGGCTTGGGTGAGGTGGAAATATCTGTTTTAAAAGGTGTGATCCCGTTTTAGTGGTTTCCATATAAAACGGGATGTAAATGTTGGGGCTCTGGGGAGCTGAGCGAGGATCCCTGAGCCGAGGGATGAACAGGGAATTCCACCCGGGAATCTTGGAGTGATGGCAGCTCCCTGACTGCAGGGAAACCCCTTCGGGGCGGGATTTTCACCCTGATTCGGTTTTTGGGTTGGACATTTCCAGAGGTGCCCCAGGGAAGGAGGATCCATCGCGGTGTTTTTGGGATGGGAATGTTTGGGATGGGAACGGTGCCTTGCACAACCCCTGGGATAATTGGCCCTGGATGGGGAAGGAAGCTGCTGCTTCCTCTCTCTGTGTCTGGTCTTGCTCCTGAGCGTTTTTCTCTGGTGCTTGGAGAAGGAAAACAGGCAGGGAGGAGTTGGGAAAGAGGGGAGCAAGGGCAGGGCTTGGAGCCAGCGGCTCCTTTTGTACCCTGCTTGAAAAACAAAACCCCATAAAGGTGGATAAAACCTTCCCAGGCTGGGGAGAGAGAGGATGAGGAGATGCTCCTGGCCCCAGCAGGAGGAAATATTCCCTGGAGATCCTCCTGGAGCTTGGTCCCTGCAGGATCCAGGCTGGGAACGAGTGACCCGTAAATTCTGGGGGTGCGCAGACACAAAAATCCCCCTGGATAATTCCGTGCTGGGAGTGGTGTGAGGTTTTTTATCTCTTTTTCTTTGTGTTAGAGCTGGAATTGAGGCTTGGGAGTTGCAGTTTTGTGTTGATTGAGTGTTTATTAATTCTTATCTCTAGCACAGTCTCACGAGCCATGAGCTCTGACTAACGAGGTGGGAAATGGAGCACCTCTGATTTTTTCCAAGGTTATTTAAGCATAAACCATCCAAGAACGAGATGACACCTATATTATTTATATTTTAACCCAACAATTGGCCACCCAAGGCCCACAGTGCAGACCTTTTCCACCCAATTAGAAAAAAAAAACCACCCAAAACCGTGAAGAAGAAGGTGAAGAAGAAGAACTTGGACAATGCCCTAAATCCTCCATCTTGCCCCATATACTAAAACCTTGAAATCTAAATTTCGAGGGTTTCAACAGAAAGAAGCTTCACCTTCCTGCTTCCAGGCTCTGCAGGAGCTTCCTGGCATGGGGAGGACACTCGAGGTCCTTCCACCTCTCCCCACGCCAGGATGTGCTTCCAAGACCCCAAGGTCTCATCCTGGAATTTCGATTATTCCCCCCCCTCAAAATCGCCCACGGCTCCTTGTTCCTCCAGCAAGCCCCTGCAGGTTTTCCTTTTAGGACACCCGGGCTGGTTTATTAATATCCACCAGGTTAATTGCAGTAATTGGGAGGCTGGCTGCCCGCTGCCGGGGATGTGGGTGTGGAAAGGGCAGGAATGTTCTCCCGGTGCTCCTGTGGTTATTGTGGCGATGGGCTTTGGGCTCAGGTGTTGAAAGAACAACGAGAAACCCGAATGTATCTCCGTGGTTTGGGCTAAAAATACACCCCAGCCGGGATTTAAACGTTAATTAGCTCCCGCTAATTAACCAGCGCCCCGGGCAAAGGTGGCGATTGGATTTAACCCTTTCTCAGCGGTCACCCTGCACCCCAAAGGAGCCCCAGGGGTGTCCAGGGCTGGCAGCAGCCCCAGTGTCACCCCCAGCCTGGCAGTGCCACCAATCCTGCGCCCAGCCGAGGCTTTTTTGGCTGGTGGGGAGGATAATTCCAGATGGAGAACGAAACATCTCCCGATTTCCCTCCTCTCAGTGAAGAGAGCAGCCCTTTCCCCTCGCCCAGCCAGTGGAATTCCTGTCGGGAAAAGGGCCGGGAGCGAGGGGAGGGGGGCGGTAAATCTGATTTAATCGCGGTGACACCAGGGCAGCCCGGCGGGGTTAATCTGCCCTGGCACGGGCGGGGCTGCACATGACGGGCTCAGGGCAGTGCCAGGCACGGGCAATCCCAGCCGGGGGGGTCTGGGCTGGGAAAAGTGATGGTTGGGAAGGCTGGGCTGGAGCAGGGACTGAGCAGAGCTGGAGAATAAAGCAGATATTTATTAAAATGCCTTTAGGATCCACCTTGGGCAGGACAAGAGCCTGGGCAGGTGAGAACAGGGATTTGCCCATGGATGGCACAGGCCAGGGAGCTCCTGTGCGTGAGGGTTATATCTTCCTTCTTCATGATAAAAACTTGTGTGTGAGGATTTTATCTTCTTTTCTTCTTCATGTTAAAAACCTGTGTGTGAGGTTCTTCCTTTCCTCTTTGTGTAAAAAAAACCTGTGTGTGAGGTTTATATCTTCTTTTCCTCTTCATGTTAAAAACCTGTGCATGAGGATTTTCTCTTCCTTTCCTCTTCATGTTAAAAACCTGTGTGTGAGGGTTTTATCTTCTTTTCTTCTTCATGCTAAAAACCTGTGTGTGAGGATTTTCTCCTCCTTTCCTCTTCATGTTAAAAACCTGTGTGTGGGGATTTTATCTTCTTTCCTTCTTCGTGTTCTCTGGCATTAATAAACAGCAATCCCAATTTCGTGTTTGGATTCCGTGTTTATTAATTCCTACTTATTTACAGCCTCACGAGCCGTGAGCTCTGACTAGCAAGGTAGAAAGTGGAAGTAAAATGGAGCACCTCTCTGTCTCTGCAAGGACAATCCATCCAATTATGAAATGCCACCTGGGTTATTTTTACTTTCAACCCAATAACTGACCACTTGAAGGCTGCAATGCAGACCTTATTAACAAATTACAGAAAACCACCCAAAGTCAAGAAGAAGAATGTGAAGAAGGATTTAGGCAACACCCCAAATCCTCCATATATATCATTATATAGTAAAAAAAATATATATTTTACTATATAGTGATATATATATAGTAGATATATACCATATATATCGACATATATCCCTATATATATCCCTGTATACTAAAATCCTCAAATCCAAGCTTCCAGAATTCCAACACCTGTGCTGGAATTCCATCCCCAGTGCCCCCCTGGCTCCTGTTTGCCCTCGGGCAAGGCGCTGGTGCCTCCCTGGCCGCATCCTGGAGGTTTTTGTGTGGGTTCTGCCCGTGCCAGGATCTCTGGCTGTGAGGAAGGTTTCTCCTGCTAATGCCTCGTTAAACAGGGACTGTTTGCTGCGCCTTTCCCTGGGGAGCCTGGGCTGCTCAGAGGGAAAATTAGGATTTTTTCCCCCCCTTTTCTCCCTGCCTGTGTCCCAGCAAACACAAATCTCTGCCCGAGTTGTGAGCTGAGGCTGGCACGGGAAACCCTCACCTGGGCAGTGACACAAACCCGGGAGGTTTGCTGTGCACAGGGAGGGAAAGCTCCTCTGAAATGCAAGGGAATGGGGAAATCCGATCCTCAGGATTTTCCTGCTGAGAAGCAGTCCTTTGCAAACGCCAAAGGCTGGGTGGGTGCAGGAGCAAACACAGATTCTCTGAAAATTCTCCCACTCCACGTGCTCTAAAACACTTAAAATGGGCATAGAAAACTCAATTAATTTCCTTTTTAAAGGTGATTTTGGGGCGTTTTTGATTTACCATTAACTATCAGCCCTTTATATCCCAATAATCACGGGCAAAACTCATCGTGGCAGCTACAGAAATGTGTTTTTAAAAAATTATTTTTAAACCAAAGCCTAAAACTGAGGTTGTGTTTATTCCCAGGGCTGAGGATTTCAGGAGAGCTGCTGGTTTTCCACAGCCTCTTGTTAATCCTGGGAACTGGTAGGCCTGGGATGAATATTTGGGATGCTCTCCCCTCCAGCCTGGCTCCAGGAAGGTGATTGGGAATGCGTGAATCCCAACTGGGTGGGTAAATCAGAGCTGGGCTCTTCCCCACACTCCCCTGCCTTTCCTCCCCAGGGCTGATGAGGAGGGATTGGATTTATGGAGCAGATGAAGATGTTTGGATAAGCTTTGGTCCCGAAGTTGCTCCTGCAGGATGAGCTGGAGGCTGAGGGAAGCCCCTGCAGCTGGAGGGGCTTTGCTGAGTTGGGTTTTGTTTTCTTTCTGGGTTCCCAAACCCAGGGTGCCCCACTAGGGGCTGTGCTCCCAGGTGGGATTTTTGGGGACACAGGGGGCTCAGGAATGTGCCCCCGACTCTTCCTCACCCCATCACCCAGAGGCGTGGGGCTTTTGGCACCTTGGGGTGATTTTTCACTTCCCCCAAATGCCCTGAAGGGAACCCCAGAGGGTGTCTGGGGCTGTCAGTGCATTCCCAAGCCCTGAGTCAAGGTGTGGGATGATGTTCTGGAGCACAGCCCCGGCTCCTGCCCTGCCAGGGAGCCAACACCTGAGCCTGAGATCATTATCTGCGTTTATTTTTAGAAATTCCTCATCGATGCTGGCGGGAGGTGACTCATGGGTGGGAAAGGAGCTGCCTCTCCTGCCGAGGTGTTTTGGAAAACAGAGCTGAGCTCCAGGGAAAGCAGCAGCGGGGCTGCTCCATGCCGGGGTGCTGGGGGGCTGGGAGGGCAGCCTGTCCCCTTGGATCGGGGTTTTTTTGGGACAGGCTGGCTTCTCACGGAGGTGACAGCTCCGAGGGTTTCTCCAAAGCTCGAAGTTGGGATTCCAGTCCTGGCCCAGGGATCCGTGTCCTGGGAGATCCAGTAGGGGATGGTGGGGAGAGCTTGGAGGGGCTGGATGGAGTCAGCTGAGCCCCTCTCTGTGCTCAGGGTCACACAGCCCCTCGGGTGTCCCCTGGAGCCACCACAGTCCCCCCTTCGGATGGAGGGATGAAGCCATGGATTGTCGCTGTCCTTGCCCTCCATCCTCCCAAAGCCCCTGGGTGCTGACCCCAGGACAGCTCTGAGTGCCCACAGAAGATTTTTCCCTTCACGATCCCTGCAGGCGAGGCGAGCAAGGCCAAACTTTTGGAATTCTTCCTTTGATATCCTCCCCCACCACACGCAGGGAAAGAAAACCACCCCCAAACTAGGGTTGGCGTCTCCACGAGGGAGCTGTGAGAGGGGAACGCCGGCAGGTGATTTATCCCGGTATTTATCGGGAACTCGAGGCTTTCCTCGTCCCTAAACCCAGGGCAGGGGGTGCCGGGCTGCCCTGCCTGGGCTCCGGAGCCGCTGGAACCCTTTCCAGCCGATCCCCATCCCTTCCGGCCGTGCCCCGCTGCGCCCGCGGGGATTCTCGGCAGCAGCAGCAGCAGCAGCGATGTGGGACAGCAGAGCAAACCTGTCGGGCAGGACTGGAGCTGACGGATCCTCTCCCTGCCCCGGCTCTGTGAATGGCAGCCCAGGGAGGAGCCGCTGCTCGGCGCACAAAGCTCCCGGAGCTGCGGGGATGGCCGGCCGGGCTTTGTGTGCGGGGGGATTCGCCTTTGGAGAGGGGTCGGTGCCCATGGAGCACGGGGAGAGGCTGCTCCGGGCATGGGGGGAGCAGAAGGGAGGGTCTGGCTCCAGCCTCGGGGTACAGAGAGCTGCTCTGGGCACCCTGCTTGGGCAGGGCTCAGCTCTCCTTGCTGAGGTGCTCTGACCTCCTCTTTTGGGTTTGTTGGGTTATCCTAAAATCCACACTGCCACTCCCGGCCTTTTATGGCATGTCAGCAGTGTTACCGTCCTCAATGCCTCCCTAATCCAATCCCAGATTTCCCAAAGTGGTAACTGGGGCAGGTGGGATGAGCTGGAGGAGGCCTGGAGGTCTCATCCCATTCCCAGCTCCAACCCCCGGGGCTGCAGACAGCCCTTGGGCAGCTGTGGCTGTGACAGAGAGGGGAAATATTCCCTGAAGAGACTCCTGGTGTTTCCCAAGGCTCTGGGGTGCTGAAGGGCAGTGACAGGGTTGTGTGACAGGGATGTGTGACAGGTGACAGGGAGATCCTGGAGCTGTGCTGGGAGCAGGACAGGCCCTGGCCCGTTCGGCAGCAGCAGCAGAGACGCTGAGCACTCTGCAGCTTGGGCTGCCTGAGTCCCAAACTCCGGTTTCTGGAGGGATTTTCCTCTCTGCTGCCAGAAGGAACAGGTTTGGTGTCTGGTGCTCATCAATCCGTGGCTGCCTGGGATTGCAGAGCCTGGGAAAAGGGAGCGATGCTTTCCTGGAATGAGGAGCTGAGGGAGCAGCCCCGGCTCTGGCTCTGGCTCAGCCAAGCCCAGCAGCAAACGCCCCCTCCCCAAACCCGAGCCGAGCGGGAGCCGTGCTGGCCAGGCCGGGAGTTTGATAACCACGGGGACAAACCTGCCTGGAGCTGTCCCCAGGTGATCGAATTCCTGCGCTGCTGCTGCCCCGATTAGGGGTGCGATGCCGGGCTTGGCTCTGGGGCTCTGCCTCCCCTCAGCACCTTCCCGGCCGTGCCCACCTGGAAAGGGCTCCAGGTGCCACCTTTCTGTCCCCCGGGCTGGATGGCACCGCCTGTGCCCGGCCAGGTTTTCCTGCTCTCCCTCGGGAGCGGCCCAGCCGAAGTTTTGGCAACAGCGCGGGGCGGGGAGTGACGCGGAGTGTTTGAGCAGGTGAGCCGGGCAAGGACAGCGGTGACACCGCTGCTGGCACCGTGTCAGGGCCACCCGCGGCCGCAGGGGTCCCCAGGCCGGAGCTGGGCGCGGGGGCCTGCCTGGAAAGGCTTTCGGGAGTTAATCTAAAGCCCGATTGAAGCCAGCGATCCGTCGCTGCCTGGGGCTGAGCGGGGTGAGTCACCCTTTGAGTCACCCGTGTCCCTTTGCCAGGCAGGGGAGCAGCGAGGGGACACTGCTGTGACCCGGCTGCGTGCTCCAGAGTGCCCCTGGCACTGCCGGGCTCCTTCCCAGCGTGCTCCCAGTGCCAGGCTCTGCTCCCCCTGCTCCTTTCCCCCGTGATCTCCGTTCCCAGCCGGTGCTGATGGAGCTGCAGCGCCTCGTGTCCCTCCCGGTGCCACCGGGCCCGTGTTTTGTCCCAAGGAGCGGCTGCGCTCCCTGTGCCATCACCTCGTGTCAGGGCCCAGCCTGGGATGCTCCCAATCCCTGTCCCAGCCCGGGCTAAAACCTCAGGAAACGGGAAAAATAAAAACTTTGGCCAAAAAAATCTCCAAGCGCTGAAGGGCCGAGGGTGCAGAGTCAGGCTGGGGCGGGTGGCTTTGTCCCCCGGGTGTCCCCCGGTGTCGCTGCCGGGGCTGTCCCCGGGTGGTGCCACCCGCGCGGGGCCCGGGGGTCGCTCCCGGGGGGCGTGGCCATGACATCACCGGGGCGGGCTCCCATTGGCTGGCGGGGCGATGACGCCGTGACTCCCATCCCGGCGGGATGCGGCGTTGCCATGGGAACGGGATGCGCGGGGAGCGTGGGACCGCCGCGACTCCGCTGCCGGCCCGGCCTGCCTTCGCTCCTGCGCCCTGCGAGGTGGTTTGGATGGAATTCGGGATGTGTGGGCAGCCAGGTTCCTCTGGAGCTCCCAGCCCACACCTTCAGCAGCCTCTGCCCCGCTGGGAGCCTTCCCCCGAGTCAAACTCAGCTCCTTCAGTGCTTAATCTTTCCCCAGCCCCCAAATAACGCTTATGAAATCCCTGGCGCTCGAGGGAGAAAGCTGAAAAGAAACTTTCAAACCTCACAAAAGAAACAGTTTAGCGGAAACCCGCGCGGTTTCAAGGGTGAGGTGCTGGAAATGTCCGCGGCAGTTGAAGGCAGCCGGTCCTGGGATCGGGGGCTGCGGCTCTGCCTCCTCCAGCCCCGCTCGATCCCGCCTGCCGCTGGTCACACGCGATTCCCAAGGACAAAACAAAGCCCTTTAGCCCAGGCTTCAACTCTGACCTTGCTGTGGCAGGATTAAAATCTGCTGGAGATGGACAGCGCGGTGGCAAAGAGTTAATTCCCCCTCTTTCCCTCCCTCCCTGCTTCCCTCCCTCCCTCCCCTTCCTCTCTGTTTTTTACTCCTTTTCTTTCCAACTGGCCTGGTTTGCTGTGGAGAAATTTGGAAAACAAGCAGCCAGTGGAGTTGGGGGGTGCTGGAGGGGGCCTGGAGGGGCTGCAGCCCCGGGCTGGAGGCACAGCTGGGGTTTTATCTCCTCCCTCTCACATTTGGGGCTCCCCAGGCGGCTGTTGGGGTTCGCTCCCTGCTTCTGGAGCAGGAGAGGGCTGCTTGGAGCACCCTGAACCCTCATTTTCTCAGGAGAGAGAGGCTTTTCCTGACCTCATCCCTTCTGTTTTCCCTATAAAATCTTATCACGTTTTCATTCAAATCTGGGCTTAGAAATGGTTTGGGTGAAGAGCTGAGTTGTGCACAAGTTAGGTTGGCTTTGTCTCTTTTAAAAAATTTTTTGTTTGTTTGTTTGTTTTTGGGTTTTTTTTTTTTTTTTTTTTTTTTTTTTTAAATCAAAAACGCCCCCAGTTCCCAAAATTCCAAGTGACTTTAAAGGTAACTTTGTAACAACACCCACTGCTCCTTTCTGGAACTCGGTGCAGTTTCCTTGGCTGATTTCCCTGCAGTGGGAATATCGATAAAATGCAAATTTCCTGGTGAGCTCAGAGCTCTGCTCGGGGCTGCTGCTCCTGGTTGTGTTCCCTCCAGCAAAAACCTGGGAAAAACGGGCCGAGGGAGGGTGGAATGTGGGAGCAGGGGGTGCTCTGAACACCTCTGCCCCAGCTGCCTCTGGAGGGGGAGGTGGGCAAACTCACACCATCAAAAAATTCGTGGCGCTTTCAGAGGCTGAAATAAGTGAGAGCCCGCTTTGATCTCCTCACCTGTGCCACGAGCAGGGCAGAAATGGAGCTGGAAATGTATTTTTTGCTGCTGGGGCAGCCCTGGGGCTCGGCTCTGTCCCCTCCCCAGCCCTGGCTGCTGGCAGTGCCCTCTCTGCCACTCGGCCCTGGCATTTCTCATCCATTATATAAGGGCTGAGTGTGACCGGCGGGGCCAGCCAGGAGCTGGAACAAACCCTGCCCCAAAAGAGCTTCCTGAGGCAGCTGGACAAGATGCCAGCGCCCTGCCAAGGCTGGGCTGCTCCTGCCAGGAGCAGGGTGGTGTTTGCAGGCCTGGCAGCAGCTGGGGGATCTCCAGGAGCAGCCCCGGAGCCGCTCAGACTCGGGGCTCGCTCTGAACTTGGGGCCAGCTGGACTCCGGCGCCGAGCTCCCTTTGAATCAGTGGGATGGGGGTTTTTGGGAGCTGAGGCTGTGCCAGCCCGGCCCTGAAAGGCTCCTGACCCGTTTCAGGAGGATTGTTTGCTCCTCACAGGTTGCCGGGAGCCCTCGGGGCCGCGGCGCCGGCGTTTGGCCTCTCCTGGTGGGCACTGCCTGGAGCCCGTGGTGTGGAGGGGGCTCAGCGGTGGCACCAGGAGCATCCCCGTGTCCTCCTGAGCTCCCAGAGCCCCCAGAACCATCCTGGGATTTTATTAGGGCAGGCACAGGGAGGGTTTCTCCCACTGTTTGTGCAAAGCTCTGCTCCTGTGGGTGCAGAGATCGCTGAGGGTGACACTGGAGGATGCTCATGGACACTGGGGTGGCTCCAGCACTCCCAGTTCCTGCTGTCCCTTCATCCCCCACCCCGGCTGGTGCCCCAGCTCATCCTGCCTGGGGCAGAGTGGGGGGTGCTGGCAGGAGCAGCTGCTCCAGGGGAATGGAGAGGGTTTTTGTGTGGTGGCTCTGGAGGGGGCTGAGATGGTGCAAGCGACCCCACAGGCAGGGAGGGGACAGCCAGGGGGAGCTGGGCAGGGAGGTGGCACCGGGGAGGAGCTGCTGCAGCCCCTGGGTGAGGGGAGGAGATCCAGGGCAGGGCTGGAGCAGGACCCTGAGGAAGCAGGGCTGTGGTGGGAGATGTGAATGCTGGACTTTGGGCACTCAGCATCACAAACTCCTGGGAACACGTAAATCCTGGACTTTGGGCACTCAGTATCGCAAACTCCTGGGAATGTCCTGAGGAGAAATGGGAGATGGGCAGAGCCAGCTCCAGGGGAGGGGTGGGGAGGGCATCTTCCCATAAATCCAAATTATCACAGCAAAACTCGACTTCGCGTCGGAGGGATTGTGGTGCAAATCAGCCCTGCCCGCCCCCGAGGTTCCAATTCCTTTTGAATTTCCTCGCTAAACCCCGGGCCATCCTCTGCAGCCTGGGGAGCACAAACCTCCCGGTTTGCAGCCTGGCATTACCAAGCAACCATGTCCTAAAATTCACAGCCCAACGGAGAGAACTTTGTTTACCAGGAAGAAAACCCTTGAAAAGGGGAATCTTTGGCGGAAGCATGACGGGATTAACGCCGGGGTTTCTTTAGGCACCGCTGTTGTTTTTCAGGGCCTGACCTCAGCGCTCCGATTCGCTTTTGCCAAGCCACTCTTTCCCTGCCTAATTTAGAGCAGGGCTTTGTGCTGGGCTGGGGAGGGGGAGGCGGCAGGGCCGGCTTTGGCAGCGCAGACGGGAGCTGGGATGATCTGCTTTGGAGCAGAGGAGCCGGTCATTAGATGCTGTGCTGCCGCAAATCCCGCCGTAATTAATTTTCTCCTGAATTAATTAGAGGAATTGTGACGGCAGGCTGGGCCGGGAAGGTGTGGGGGAAGTTTTTTCCAGGGTGATCTATGGGTTGTTGGCAGAGCAGGAATTAAATCTCCTTCGCCTGCCTTCCCAGGCTGCTGCTGGAGCCGCTCTCAGCCACGGCCGGGGTGGGCAGGGGTGAAGGTCCTGGGCACAGCGTGTCCCAAATCCCAAATGCTGCTTCAGGGCATTTCCCCTCTCTTTTTTTGGGGGGGGAGTTTTGGCGTCTGTGCCGCTGGCATTGAGTAGAGGAGGTGCCACACACAACCCTGAGGCTGAGCAGTGCTGGGCTCTGGCCCCTCCAGAGCTCCTCACCCTGTGGGGGAGGAAATTCAGCCTCGGTTCCGGGCTCCAGGAGAGAAGAGGATTTAGGGGATGTTGGTTTGGTCTTGTCCTTTACCTCCACGAGCTGCTGGGACAAAACATTCCCGGCAAGGAGGAGGGAAATCCCTGCTGGTTTGGGCAGCGTCCCCGCTGGCCCCTGGCTGTGCAGCGTCCCTGGGGAGCTCACCTGCTCCAGGTGAGCCCAGCCCGGGGTTCTGCCAGCCCCTGCCCCTCTTCCTGCTCCTTCCTGCTGCTCTGGGAGCTCTGGGAAGGGAGGGCAGGCTGGCAGCAAGGGAATGAGGAGCATTTGCAGCCCTTATTGTCGCCCTCAGTGCCCAGAGAGAGAGGAGCCGGGGGAAAACCCAGGGGAAAGCAGATTCCTCCTCCTCCTCGTCCTCCCTGGCAGGCGGGGGGCAGGGGAGGCATGGAGGGGATGACATTTCCCGCAGAATCCTCAATTCCCGTGCTGGGGTGAAGGGGGTGCTGTGTTTGTCTCCTGGCGGCCAGAGATGAGAGCTGAGCCTGTGCCTTGGAGTCCCCAGCCATGCTCCTTCAATGAGCTCCTAAACCTGATTAATTAACCCCAATTAGCGCCCTGCCCAGCAGCTGGTGGCACCAGGAGCTCCTCCAGTGCCACAATCCGTGGATTTGGCACATCCAAACCCCAGCTGGGAGTGGGGTTGGGTGTCTGTGTGTGTCACCCCGTGGGACAGGTACCAGAGGCACTGGGACACAGGAATGGGAAGAAATCAGCCCAGGATCTGCAGATCCTGCCACGCATTGGGGATCTGGATGCGTTGGTGGTGCAGGAAATGCAGATTTCAGTGCTCTCTGCCCCGGCTTCTCTGTGTTTATCACCTGCCCGTCCTCCCGGCCCCGTCTCACCTTCCCCGTCCACTATCAAATGTCTCTCGCCCTCAAATCTGCTCAGAACTTTTATTATCAGGGATTTGGTACATCCTTCCTGCCAGGAATGCTTCCAGCTTTAATCCCACCTCGGACAAGCTGGGGCACATCCTTTGGCTCTGGCTTCATCCTCCTCAGCACCCAAAACCCTGCGGGATCACCAGCAGCTCTCTGTGCACTCAGGGCTCCCCATTCCCTCTTTTTTTCCCCAAAATCTGGGATATTTTTAAGGCTGCCTTGAGCAGGAGTTCAGGTTGGGCTTCTAGGGGTCGGGCTGCCGTGGATCCTGGGTTTTCCAGCATTCCCGGTGCTTTCTGCCGCAGGTGCAGGACCTGCTGCTGTCCCTGCCGGAGCTTTGGGGCTGCGGAGCTGAGGGAAATCAAAGCCCCGAGGTGCCCGCGCCCCTCTGAATGGGAGCTTTGTCTGGGCAGAAAAGGCCTTGAAAGCGATCCGGGGCAAGGCGATTGTTATCTGCAGCCTCCCGAACTGTTTGGATCCTGACTTTGTCAGAGATCTGGTAATTTAAACTTCAACCTGCTTATTAGAAATTTGAGAGAATAGTTTAATAATAAAAAGCAGGGTTTTTTGTTTTGTTTTGTTTTGTTTTTTTCTCTCCCCTCAGCCCTTTGTTCCCGTGTTCCTGTGCTCCTCTTTCTCCGGGCTGCTGGGGATATTTAATCGGTTGATACCCCCCAGTCCCCACCTCCCTCTTGGCTTTTAGTCCTTTAAAGAATGGGATAAAATGGCAAGAGGGCTCTTTTTGAGGGCTGCCAAGCAGGACTGTCCCTGTGGTCCCTGAGCTTTTGGGAACACGGGGAGCTGAAAGGAGCTGGAGGGAACCTCAGCTTCCCACTTGTCCTTGTTTTCACGAGGTCTGGAAATCCATCCAGGTGCAGGAGTGCCCTCCCAGCAGGATCCTCCTGGCTGCGCTTCTGGCAAATGATACAAAGTTTATTTTTATTTTTTTTTCTCCTACAAAAGCTGCATTCAGATGTGTGCAAAACAGTGCTCTGCTGCTGAGGATTCCAGGGGAAAAGGGGAGCGGATTCCAGATCTTGGACTGTCCCAAAGGAAAAAAGGGAGCTGATTCCATGGCCTGGACAGTCCATGGGAAAAGCGGAGCAAATTCCATGTCCTAGACAATCCCATGGGAAAAGGGGGGCTGATTCCTTGGGAAGGGGAGTTCTGGGGGAAAGGAAATTCTATTCCAAGTGAAGGTGAGATGATTCCATGTCATGGACAGC
>VZSR01001755.1:1396036-1410524 GCA_013398615.1 Brachypodius melanocephalos
TTCTGTGTGAAAAACAGGGAAAACTCCCTGTGGAAGGATGGGACGTGCTGCTCCATCCCCTCCATCCCCTGTATCCGTGCCGTGTGCCCGACAAACAGGGAGAGGAAGGCCAGGGCAAAGCCCCGAGAGCTCTCGGTGTCCCCCAGCAGCTCGGTGGTGCTCTGATCCCCCACCACGAGCAGTGGATGTTTTTACGGGGACTCCCCACCGAGGCAGACGCCAGTTAAAAGGTTACTGCCCAGCTGCGAGCCGTGCAGACGGGAGAACAGCTCCGTGCCGGGGTGACCTCATATCTCATATTTATGGACTCAGTGTGGCTTGAACTAGTCACCACCAGTAAAATAAACCACAGCCCCGGGTGCTGCAGGAATATTCCACGGCGCACACGCTCCCAGGCCCTCGTCACACTCCTGCTTTCACTTGGATTTACCAAAAAAAAAAGAAAAGAGGTAAAAGCCTCGTTACAAATCTAATTTCTTTTACAAGGTGGGTCCTGCAGAAACCCTTTCAGGGCAGGGTTGGTTTTTCCTCTCAATCTCTCTGGGTTTGCTCTGGTGGGGAGGGCGGGGGATGAAGCCTTTGGATTATTTTTGTGACAAAGTTTGATGGGATTAGGATGGACACACATCAGGCTTTAACAAGATCTGGGCACATGCTGCTTTTTTTTTTTTTGTGTCCTTGTAACGCTTGCTGCCTCGTGGATGAGAAATCCGTGAAAAATCAGGAGGCTGCCCTAGGTTCTGCCTGCCTGAAGATCTCTTTTTTGGTGTAAAGTGATGATTTTCCTACTTCTGCTGTGGATTAAACCTGTTCAGCACTGGAGGTGTTTTTTGGAGCGTCTCCACCCGAAGGCAGGGACAGCACCCAGCAGGGATGGGGGAAAATTAGGAAAAGCCTTTTCAGCTTAGGCTGTATCTGTTTATATCCTTACATGTGATAGACTCAGGATTTATGGAAAAATTCTGGAATATTGGCTTTAGTATCCAGTGTGAGATGGACACAATTCCAGCACTGGAGGAGCTGCCCTGGAAATAGAGGTGTCCCCATCTGTGGAGGGGTTGGGATGTGCAGATGTTGCTCTTTGGGGATGTGGTTCAGTGGTGATGCTGGCGGATTGTTGGACTCCAGATCCTGAAGGCCTTTTCCAGCTGGAATGATTTTATGATTTGTTTTCTGAGCTTTGAGTGTTCCCCTCCCTGTCAGCAGAAAGGGGGAGAAAACCACGGCACGAACACTCGGGATGAGAGTTTGTGATTCTGCTTCAACCAGGGAGGAGAAATTCAGTTTGTCCCACCCCTGGCACCCCAATTCCTCTTGGAATCCCTGTCCTGACACAACCCCTGCCCTCCCCACCAGCCCTGGCTGCTCGGAGACACCGGGGCTGCTGCACACCCGGCGTCACCCTCTCCAACCCCCAAAATCTCTTTCCAAGTGCCAATTTCTCAATCTCTGGTGACCCAAATCCCTTCAGGGTGCTGTGAACAGTCTGACCTGTGGTTTATTAGCTCAGGGCTGCTGGCAGATCCACTGGGAGCCTGGAGCATGAGGGGATCTGGGCTGGAAAAGCTGCTGCACACTCAGTGTTGCCTTCTCCATCCCCCAAAATCTCTTTCCAAGTACCCATTTCTCAAT
Source organism: Brachypodius melanocephalos (assembly GCA_013398615.1). Classification (NCBI taxonomy): domain Eukaryota; kingdom Metazoa; phylum Chordata; class Aves; order Passeriformes; family Pycnonotidae; genus Brachypodius; species Brachypodius melanocephalos. Next base: position 1,397,669 of record VZSR01001755.1, read on the forward strand.
CCGTGGTGGCCCAAACCCCTTCAGGGTGCTGTGAGCAGTCTGCTTTGTGATTTTTTTTAGCTCAGAGCCATCAGCAGATCCACTGAGGGCGTGGACCTTGAGGGGATGTGGGCTGGAAAAGCCGCTGCCCGTCGCAGGTGTTGCCATAACGGGGTGCCTGGGTCACCTTTCTGGTCACAGCTCCTGGTGCTGTGTGTCCCTTTGGAGATTTGCACGTGGAGGGGGTGTGGGAAGTGCTGGAATAAAGAGGAGCTCGGCACGGGGATGGGATGCAGATGTTCCAGCTGCGAGCCCGCTGTTTGTGGCTGCCTGTGGTGCAGAAATCTCCTCCCTCACCCATTCATTTCCCAGCTAAACTCTAATTGAAGGAACTCAGGATTCCAGGCCTGGGTGAGGATGGTGATCTGGATGTTCCCAGGGATGTGCAGCAGTGGTGGTCACAAATCATCTTGGCCGGGTCACCCGGGATCTTCCCCTAATTATTATCGTGTTATTTATTTTCCCAAGCTAATGCATGGACAGATAATGAGGATCAGGGAAAGGAGAGGGAATGGCCTCCTTAATGCTCTGAGGGGATGATGATCCCTGCTGCTGGCTGGGGGCAGCTCTGCCAGCAGAGAGCAGAAAAATGGGAGTTCTGGGACCGAAACATTCCCTCTTTCCTCTCTTCTTTTAGGTTGGAATAAATAACTGTGTGTCCTACTGTCTGTGGGAATATTTTGGTAGGTGACCAAGGTTCCCAGGGGTTTGGGATGGTTTTGGGCCGTGTCCTGGCTGTCCCAGGTCTTCAGCACCACAAAGCCACCCCTGGGGCCACCACCCAGGCTGGGGTTTGGGGCTGGGGCCATCCCTGGTTCCCACCTGAGGCCATAAATCAGCGCGGGGCTGGGTTAGAGCTCAGCTCGGACTCGCTGGCAGGCTCTGCAGTTTGCACTGAACCTTGCAGGGCTTTGGATGCGAGCTGGAGATTTATGGGTGTTTGCAGAGCCCACGGTTCCAGGTCAGAGCTCGGAGCCAGGCATTTCCAGGGAATTCTCGCTGCCCTCGGCGTCCTTGGTGGCCCCGTCTGGAGCGAGGAAAACGCGCCCAGGGCTCATCCCCCCGCCCAGCCTCTCTGGGAGAGGGGAGAGGCCGGGAAAAACAACCCCAAAACGCGGATAGAAACATTCCTCAGGAAAAACAGGACCTGTCCTTGGTTGGGAATCAGTGCTGGAGCCTTGGTGGAACAATCATGAAAATTGGGGTGGAATCCAGGGTTTATTTTCTTTTTCTGATCCCAAAGCGTGCAAACAGCATTTGTAGAAACCCCAGCTCTGCATCCCTGACATCCAAATGATGGGGTCGAGATGATACTGAGATTGAACAGGGGGATATCCCCCCAAAAATCCCCATCCTGGTATGATCCCTCCCTCAGGAAGAGTGGCTGGAATTCCCTGTTGGATACAGCTGCCACCTGAGCCACCTCCCTGCTGTCCCATCCCTACGTGCACAGGCACACGTGTTCCCACCCCAAATCCACTCTGGAGCTGGAACTGGAGCCATAACAATATGGCAGTAAAAAATAATGAAATGCCATCATTAAAAAAAAAAAAAAAAAAAAGATGTGGAAAAGCAATTATTTATTTATACCCTGGGAGCTAGGAATAATACACCTGCTTGGTGGGGATGGCTGGCACAGAGCTGGCATTGCAGAGTGGTACTTAATAATTTTTTTACCACACTTTATAGGCTCTTTCCTGCAATTAATGCTAAATAAAATCAACATTTCTCCAACGGGCGTTTCTGGCTCTCATTAACTCCCTTCTTGCCATTCAGCATCTCTTTCTCCCTCAATATCTTTCCTTTTTTGTGCTTCTCTCTAACATTTTTTTTGCCTTGCTCTTCTCCTCTCATGAACTCTGCTGGCAGCTTCAAAGAGCAGGGTCTGGTTTTAATTGAATTTAAGTGAAATTAGGAGCAGGATCCTTCCTTTTCCAGGTGGAACAGAGGCTCCTACCGAGGGCAGGATGAATCCAGAGCCGGGAGCAGTGGAGGCAGCAGCTGGAAGGGCAACAAAGCGGCTTGGACCACAAGCTTTTGGATGAAAAGGCTGCTGTCAGGAATTTGGGATTTGTATGGATAACAGCGCAGCCAGGCCTGGTGTTGGAGAATTGGATGCACGTGTGGCTCCTTGGGATGATCCCTGGGCAGGATCCTGGGGAGCAGCACAGCGCTGAAACGCTCTGGAGGCTCTGGCTCGGATCTTTTCCTGCTTTTTCATCTGTTACCTGCCAGCAGCTCCTCATGGATGGATGGAGCCGGCACCTCCAGGGCTCCTGGGAGCTCCTTTGGGGTGGTCCCTCCGTGGGGAGTGGCTCAGGAGCACCTGGATGGTGGCAGGTGACCAATGATGGCTCCTTGAGCACAGGTGAGCCACGCCAGGCTCCCCTGGTCATTCCCAAATTGCTCATTCCCACATGGATCATTCCCACTCTGATCATTCCCACTCTGATCATTCCCATTCCCATGCCAACCCTTCCCCTTTCACTCTACAAAACCCTTTTCCATTTGTCCCGTGCTGAATTGTCCCTGAGAGTTTTTTCAGACTCTCACCCCAATTTTTTTTGAAGATCAAGCTAAAAGCCTGGTTTGGGCATTGTTTTTCAGGAGTTCTCTTCCTTGGATTTTCAGACTCTCATTCCCAATGCTTCTCTCTTGCAGAAAATCACATTGGCATCAAATTCCCACCAGGAAAGACTGGAAATCCCTGTGGTGGGCAAGGAAAAGGGAATTTCCCTTCTCACTTTGCTTTCCTCACACCAAATCCAAGCTGTACTCTGAGAAAAAGAAGGTGGAAGTCTCAATCCTGGAGGAAAAGCTGGGAGAAAGCCATCCTTGCCAAGGAGCACCCCGATTTTAGGGAAAGCTGTGGTGCCTGCTCACAGGTCCGTGTGCAAATCCCAAATTTAGTGCCACCTCTCCAGTGCCACGTGTGGGGGAGGACTGCATCAGCCTCATTCCTCATGGGAAAATTCCATCCTGTGTCACTTCCACTGTCTGGAACAAATGAGCACCTCCTGGAGATGCCCTCATCCCCTGGGAGCAGCAGCCAGGGCTGGGGATGTTCCTGGAAGCCGTAGGAGTGTGGGATTTTGTGGAACCCGTTGGCAAAGGTGTGTGTATCTCCCCATCTGCTGTGTCCTGCTCCAGGTTTAGGTCCAGAGCAGCAGCGGGAGTTTAGTCACCCAGCTCTCGGTAATCCCTTTGGAATGTCGGTGTTTAATTACATTTTGTCCTCAGCTGAGTCCATCCTTTTTAATTCGCCGCTGGCAAAGGCTGAGCACAAAGGCTCGGAGGAGCTTTTGAGCAGCTGCCAGGTCCTGGGGGTGCTCAGAGCTCTTCGCTTTCCAAACTGATTTATAAATTCCAAAGTTGGTGATCTTTCTGCAGGTCTAACCCAGGCTGAGGTTCATAAAAATGGCACTGTCACCACGTGCTTCCGAACAGGAGCGGCAGAGCCCTGAAAAATTCCCTTCTGAGATGGTGACAGTGACCCAGGAAAGCTGGGAAGCTCCAGATCCTTTGTCCAGGTGAGATCTCCCACTGATCTTTGAGGGTCTCACACCTGGGAGAGACTTGGGATGAGTGCGTGGCTGGATTCTCTTCAGCAGATCCATCCAGGGCCCTCGGAACACTGGGAATTGTGGAACTGGTGGTTGGAAAAGATCTCTAAGATCGTCAAATGCTTTTTCAACCGTAAAATGTTTTTAGCAACTTCACCTAAACCACTCCCTCCAGTGCAAATCAGTAAAAACCTGAACACGACGTAGAACAACCAGGTAAGAGGCCACAATAAACTGGTTTATACAGGTTTATAGTGGTTTATAGTGGTTTATACAGGTTTGTACTGGTTTGTACTGGTTTATACTGGTTTGGGGGGCAGTTTTACAGCCAGTTTGGCAGCCTGTCCAGTGGTGAGTGCTGAGGGCACCATGGAAGCTCTCTGGGACTGCTTTTTGGGAGCTGGGGATGACGAAGCTCCAGGGATAACTGGATTTTCAGCTGAGATTCCCATGGCCTCACCTGTAGGTGTTTCTCCAGATGAACTCATGGAGTGCAGCACCATCAGCACCACCGGAGACAATTCCTTGGGGCTCTGGTGGCATCACTCAGGGGTTTGTCCCAGCTCAAATCCCCACACGTCTCCTCCAGAGTGACTCGGGCATTGCTCACCGTGTTTATTCTCCTGGGGCTCAGAACCAGCTGTGCCAGCTCCCAAATCCACCTGAGCAGCCTGGAATGGGCTTCCCATGGGCTTGATGTGTGAGGTCATGGAAGTCCTTCCCAAGGGCTGGAATTAGGGACAGCCACGCCTGCCTTGCATGGGTTGGGTTCGCCAAGGCTTGTTGGGCTCCCTGGTAGCTGTTCCATCCATGAGGAGCCAAATCTGTGGATGGAGACTCCTGGAACCCCATGGATTCATAAGGAACAGCCCTGACAGCTGGTTGGCTCTGCTATCCTGTCCCATGCCATCCCATCCCATCCCATCCCATCCCATCCCATCCCATCCCATCCCATCCCATCCCATCCCATCCCATCCCACGGCCTTAGAACTGACTTTGCCATGAAATATTCCTAGATGGAAAGCATCCTTTGCATAATTCCTTTGGCCAGGAATATTTTGTGTTCCATAAAAAATAGGTCTCTCCAAACAAAATAAGTTTTACTTATTCCATTGTTGCTCCTTCCAGCAGCATAAACAGAATTGGGTCCTTTTTTAGGTTCTTCTTCTTTGGGTTCTTATTTGGTGGAATGACAAAAGAAAATTGTAAAGAGGTCAAAGCATCTGGGAAAATTTCCACTTCTTAAAAAAAAAAAGAAAAAAGAAAAAAATTCAACTTGGAAGGACACTTCCAAGAGAATAGGGAAAATGGAATATCTGCTCCACCTGGAAAAAAAATCGCCTCTTTAATTGACAAGAGGCAGAAAGGAAACTATTCTTGTTTAAACTCAGCCCAAACCTGCAGCTCATAAACTTCTTGTCAGTCTCAGGCTTGTGGTTCCTTTTTTGCTTTTCATCTTCAAATCTGGTTTTTATCCCTTTTTTCTGTCATTCCCAACTCCTTTTCTGTCTCATGTAGGTGGTCGAATTTTCAAATCTTGGGTCATCTTCCATCCAGAATCTGTGTCCTTACACCAAAATATCCCAGAATTATTTGGGTGTTTCAGAGGCTGCAGCTTTTTCTGCAGGATCTGCTCCAGGCCACCCAGAAGTTTGGGCTGATCCGAGCTGAAATCACCCATTTTCAGGTCAGATATCCCAGAAAATCCAGACAAAAAACCCCACAGCCTTTGGAAGATGAGGGCTCTTCCACTTAAGATCTCAGAGGTGGAAAAAAAATCATGTATTTCCTTTTAATTGATTTTTTAAACTCTGACTTTCCAAAAAAAACCCTGAACAAAAAAAAGAAAAGAAAAGAAAAGAAAAGAAAAGAAAAGAAAAGAAAAGAAAAGAAAAGAAAAGAAAAGAAAAGAAAAGAAAAGAAAAGAAAAGAAAAGAAAAGAAAAGAAAAAGAAAAGAAAAATAGGGATGAGGCAGAGCAGGATGGTAAAAACCCAACCTACGTCAGCCAGGAGCTTGCTCGTGATCAGCCCATCCACCTGGAATTCCCAGGGGCAAGGAAGGAGCCTGTGGGAACAGGTTGGGACAGAGCAGAGCTGTCCCAGAGAGGAGCTGCCACCCAACCACGGAGCTGGAAAAACGCCCTGGGAGCCATTTGGGAAACACCTCCTGTGTGATCCAGAGGGATGGAAACACTCATTCCATGAAAATCCCCCTCCTCAGCATGGCAGGTTTGTAATGCCAGCCCACTCGCGGTGCCTGGTGCTGAATTCCCGCTTGGAAACGGGATGGGCACCGGGAATTTTCCACCTCGTGACAGACTTTGTAATAAATAATTTCAGAAATCATAAATAGCAGCGGGATTAGGTCACCGGAGCTCAGGAACTCGCTTGGGTTTAAAGAATGGGGTGGAAGAAAAGATTTTTTGGGGTGGTGCATCCTTTCACCCCCTGTCTGTGTTCCTCTTTTGCTGTAACTCAATTATTGCTCACGAGAACTTTCACTTGGTCCAAAAAAAAAAAGAGAAAAGAAAAACCCCCAATTATAATAAATCCACTTCAGCGTTTTCCATAAAGTTGGCCAATAACTAAGCAAAGAGCAGGGAAAAAAGGTAGATATTGAATACTTAGTAAAACTTGGCGAGAAATGACCTTTTATTGTCAACTTTTTTTTTTTTTTTTTTTTTCCATGCCCAACTTGGCTGCTTGGGACGAGATCCATGCCAAGTTTCTCTCGTGTGTTTTTTCCTATGTGTTAAAAACACTTCAAAAGCTGCCCCCCAAAAGGGTTTCTGGGGAGGTTTTGCATGGGCAAGGCTGGATTTGAGAGCGAAGAGGACAAGGTTTTATGGATATTTCTGGAGATTTATGATTTACTCCTTTTTAATGGCTCCTCTCCTTCCCCCTGCCCTGTCCCCCACCATGGCAAGGCCTCCAGAAGGGCTGTGCTGACAGATGCAGCTGGAGACAGGCACGAGATGTTAACGTAAACTCCTCTGGCAGCTTGGAGAGGCACCAGGAATGGCCTTGGAAATGGTTTTCCCGTTTGGTTTTCCCAAAAAAAAAAAAAAAAAAAAGACAAAAAAAGGCAAAACCAAACGATTTTGGGTGTGAAAATCATCCCCCAAACCAATTTCTGTCATTCTGGCTCATCCTTGTTTGCTTTGGTGATGTTTGAGTCGTGATAAAATAAATCTGCTTCTCTCTTCTTGTTTTCAAGGGGATTTCTGTTGGATTCTCTCATTAAAAGCACCACTTTGCAATGAACATAAAGACCAAGCGTCGCTAATTTTCTTTCTTGCAATAATTTTAATTTTAAAAAGGGAAAAAAATGGATTGAGAAGTTTTATCTGACTCTTTGTTTGCATGCTTTCATTTCGCGCTGCTCTGCATTTGCCTCAGAGATGTTTAATTAATCTCTCATTTTTTATACATAATTTTTTACGCTAAATTTAATTTCCTGGTTTCTTTGAAGCGCCCAAATGCTGTTTTTGTGGTGGTACCAACACTTCTGAAATATTGCAAAGACAACACTTCAGTGAGGGCAAGTCTGGCCCAGCTTTTATCCCCTTTTTGCATTTTGCCCCATAAAAAAGGCAAAACTTTCAGACTCCCTGATGCTACAACTGCTCATGAACGTGTTTAATTTTATTCTGCAGCAGCACACGAAGGCAGCTACAGCACAGAAGTACCGGCTCTCATTTTGAACGGAATTAAACATTGGAAAAGGAAATAAAAGTGCAGTTTCCAAATGTTGTCCAGTTCTCTCTCAGCATCTTGTGACAACAAAAAAACATCTTTTGAAACACAACCCTAAATGGTTTTGGGGTGAAAGTCCCATGAGATGAAGAGGGAGCATGGATCAGCCGAATGTGGCAGGAGATGATGGAGACAATCGGGAAATGGAGCCTTTTTAGGGATCCTCCTGTTCTCACTGGCCTGTTTCCCTCTGGAGGGGCGGGATTTGCTCTCCCCTCAGCATTTTTGCTCTGCTCCGTGTCCTGCTGGCATTTTTGGGGTTACCAAAGGTGAGGAGCCCATGCGGGAGAAGCGCGGAGCCCCAAGGGAGCGCGGCGAGGGGAGGGGAGGCGGCGCTGAGCACGGCTCTCCCAGATGGCTCATTATGGGCCCATGTGGCACCATCCCAGCTCATCCCAGCCTGTTCTCCTCCTCCTGGAGCTGCCGAGCCCCCGGGAGGCTCCGGCTGCGCTCCGGGTGACGTTCACACCTCGCCGACCCCGCAGACGCCGCGGAACCGTCGCGGTTTCCAGCCTGGTGGTGTAAATTAAAAGTTTTAGTGCGAAGCTGGGGGTGGGATGGAGATCCAGCCAAGCTTTTGGGGTTTTCCAGGTGCCTCAACCCCGAGGGACCTGGGAAAAAAATCCCCAGGTTTCCAGATGATTCCAGAGAGCAGAAGGACATTTTGGGGTGAAAGCAAGTCACCAAGAACTCTCCCCAGTGTATCACTCCTTCCCTTTCCCCTGCTCAGGTATCACCCAGAAAGTTCCAATCAAGGGACGGAAGGATTTTTACTGGGAACGGATCCCCACGGATCGGGACTTGAGCAACACCTCCATCCCTGCCCTGCTCTTCCCAGCCTGACCTTTCACAGTCTCCATTTCCTGACCAAGGACTCCAAAGAAAACAGAGCAGCTCCTTGGTATTCCAGGGAAATCTGCTCCAAACTTGTCAAAATACCCCCCCAAACCCGTCAGCTGCCAGGGGCGAGACCTCTGCAGTAGTTTCCAGAGCCCCCCGTGCAATTACTCCCGTTTGAAATTATCTTTAATTGGCGCGTGTGAGCTGCAGGAGCGTTTCCCCGCTCCCTGAGCGAGACCCCATAATTAAGAGTCACCCCCTAATTGCAGCCGTGCTGGGGGGCTCTGCTGGGTCAGGTGTGGGGGGCAGCGAGGGCAGCAGAGGGGGCTGGATGTGGCACTGGAGGTGACACAGCTCAATGGGGCCCTCAATCATGGGGGGACAATTTGGGGCGCAGGCTTTGGAGAGGATTTGATTTAATTTAATTTAATTACCTGGCCAGATGTTTTAATCGCTGCTTCTCGCCTCTTCCCCCTGCCTGCAAACCCTCCTGAGATTAAAAAATCCCTTTATGCAATTTAGAGTGAACTGGCTGAATTTTTTTTAAATTTTTTTTTTTTAAATTTTTTTTTTCCCAGGAATTGAGGATCCTTTTGCTACCAGAGTGATAATTCAAGCAAACTAAAAATTGTTAGGGAATTTAATTATCTCACCTAGATGTTTTAATCCTAGCTCCTTGCCCCATCCCCTGCCTGCAAACCCAGCATTGGGTGGGTTTTTGAGATTAAAAATCACTTTATACAATTTAGAATTAATTTATTGAATTTTTTCTTTTCTGGTAATTGAGCATCCTTTTGCTCCCAAAGACATGATTCAGGTGAACACTTAGTTTGTAGTGAATTTAATTACTTTTTAGTGAATTAATTACCTGGCTAGCTGTTTTAATCCCATCTCCCCATTCCCTCCCCTGCATTGGTGAACATCCTGAGATTAAAAAGTCTTTAGAATTTAGAGCGCTTGTTGAGTTTTTCTTTTATTTTTGCAGGAATTGAGCATCCTTTTGCCAGCAGGGAGATCATCCAGGGAAACCTTTAAACATTTTAGTGAATTTAATTACCTGGCCAGGTGTTTTAATCCCGTTTTGTGGCCCCTTCTCCTGCCTACAAACCCTGAACTGGTGGAGATTCTGAGATTAAAAAGTTTTATTTGATTCAGAGTGAACTTGTTGAGTTTTGCTGGTTTTATATATAATTTTTTTTTTTTTTTGCAGGAACTGAGCATCCTTCTGCCATCAGGGAGAGGATATGGGTTGGTTTGGGACCCTTCTGGTGGGATTACACTGCATGACAATGAGCAGGGGGGTCAGGGAGGGTGCAAGACTGGCGAGGGAGAGCTGAGCTGGTGTGAAACGCTCCAAGCCCGATGCCAACTGCCAGCCCCGTGCCAGCACCTCCTGTCAGGAGCACCCTGGATGCTCCAGCAGATTTTCCAGTTTGTTTTTTTTTTTTTTTTTTTTGCACGCTGACCCAATGTTCCTGTTGGTGCAAAGCCTCGGAGGAGCAGCTAAAAGCGGCAACAATCCCGATTCGCTCCGGATTGGAGAGAGGAAGGAAATGTCTGTGCATCCAGGAGAGGGGAAAACAGGGAATTAACAATGCCTGCAGATCCATAAGAGCACCTGCCAGCAGGGAAGCGCCTGGAGGAGCTTCCCTGAGATTCCTGCACCGCGGTCTGGGTTCGGTGGGAAATCCATGCAGGTGCCACACCTTGAGCAGAGGAGGGAAAAATCCCTGGATTTGACAGCTCAAATCCAAACCAGGGGAGGCTCAGGCTGTTCTCTGCCCCAGCTCCAGCTGGATTTTCGACAACTGATCCCATTCCCAGTTGGTTTTGCTCCCTTCTCGCCCTGTCCTGCTCCCAGGTGGGAGAACGCTCTGGCTTTTCCAGGGACGGCCTCCAGGGATGGGACGAGCCAAGCAAACAACAAAACAAAGCTGTTGAGAGGGGCTCAGCACGTGGAGAGGAGCCCAAGTTTCCATGTGAAGGCCTGAGCGGGACAAGCGTGACGCGAAGCACGTGGAAAATATGGAAAATGTGGAATAAGCCGTGAAATTACAAATAAAACAAATACAGTAAAAGGGGAGTGCAGTTGGAGCTGTAATGATTTGTGTTCCTTGTAACCCAAGCCTGCCTCACCTTTGGAAAATGCTGTGTTTTTCCAAGGGGGAGCTGCCTGCAGGTACCGAGTGTGGGAGCTTGGCTCTGGGAAGGGCTGGAGCATTCCCAGGAAAGCTGCCCCTGCTCCAGGGAAGGGCTGGAGCATTCCCAGGAAAGCTGCCCCCTGCTCCAGCCCTTCCTCTGACGGGGACTCGCATGGTCATGTCAGGAAAAATCACTTCATCAGGCTTCGAGCAGGAATTGTGGCCAGGAATGAATCCTGGCTTGTTCTGAGGGGAGAGGTTTGCCTGAGAGGTGGCCCAGGAGGGTTTGGATCTTCCCTGGATTTTTGTGGCTGCTCCCTGAGTGTGCTCTCCCCGTGGTGCTGGTGGGGTGGGGATTCCAGGCCGTCACTGCCATGAGTTCCATATTTTGGGGTGGCCTGCAAATCCCTATTTCTGTCAAACACTTGTGCAGAAGATCCTTAACAACTCCAGGATCTTTCCAGTTCCGGGAAGGAATCCACAGGGCCTAACTCTGAAAAGGACATAAAAATAAAGTTCTTTTCTGCTTTGTGGTGCTTTGAAACAAGGGGACCTCGAGGACCTTAAAGGTCTTTTCCAACCTTCATCATTCTGTGGTTCCATGACGCTCCATCGTAGGTGGAGCTGAAGAATAACCGTATCAAATTAATGAATTAATTAACGAAGTAATGAATTATGGCTTTATTTGTAATTTATTAGAGCCTTTTGTAGCCCAAGGGCCAGTAGGACACCTGTAGGAAAAGCCAATAGGACACAAGGAGTGATGGAGCTGGGCTTGTCTCCTCTGATCTGTTATCCCAATTAATTAAGGACCAGTTAAGATGTGCTCTATAGGGAAAGGCTTTGTCACAAGCCAGGAATGGTGTTTAAATCCATGACTTCGAGATGGAAGAGTTCCTATCCCAATGGGACTTCCAAAAGGGCAGCAGAAACCTGGAGGAGCATCCAGATTTGTTGGGAGAAGAAAAGCAGAAGCCGAATTCCATGAAATTACAGAATCATGGAACCATGGAACGGTTTGGGTGGGGAGGGACCTCGAGGACCTCCTCATTCCATGGGCAGGGGCACCTTCCATCATCCCAGGGTGCTCCAGCCTGGCCTTGGACACTTCCAGGGATGGGACAGCCATGGCTGCTCTGGGAATTCTATTCCAGGGCCTCCCCACCCTCCCAGGCAACAATTTCCTCCCTGAAGTCCCATCCCCAGCTTGGAGAAGTTCCCTTTTCTCCCAGGATGATTCATTTTGCCCAAAGGCAAAGCAGGGCAGGGGGAGCAGGAGCAGCCCATGGATCGCTGCTGTTCTTCAGGAGAAGGAGCTGAATTCCCATTTTTCAGGGGTTTTTAGGGCCCTGCCTGGCCGGCGATGGTGTAAAATCCCTGCCTGTGCCAGGCCTGGGAGCTGTTTGTGCAGGGGCTGGGGCCTTTGCCAGGGAAATCAGCTCGTCCCCTTTGTTTATTGTGCTGAATCCCGAGCAAAGAAAGCCTCGGAGGGGGAAAAAAATCCCTTTTTGTGGTGTGAAATGAATGTTCCCGTCTGGGCTGCGGGAGGAGCGGCTGGGCCACCCCTGCCCCACAAATCCAAATTATTGTGCTGCACCCTGGGATTGACAGGGATTTCCTGGGATTGGGAACGGACGGGGATTGGGAATGGACAGGGATTTCCCAGGATTGGGAATGGACAGGGATTGCCTGGAATTGGGAATGGACAGGGATTGGGAATGGAGAGGGATTTCCTGGGATTGGGAATGGAAAGGGATTTCCTGGGATTAGGAATGGACAGGGATTGGGAATGGAGAGGGATTTCCTGGGATTGGGAATGGACAGGGATTTCCACAGGTGAGCTTTGGGGTTGCTCCCAACCCAGCCCATTCCATGATCTCGAAGAAAACCCCAGACTAAATCCCATATTTCTGTCATTCCTTTTGCTTCCTAAACCAAAATGCTCAGGGTTTTTGAGAGGGAGGTGATTTTCTTGATGGGTTTTTTCACCCTGGAAAGTGAAAAACTCATTCCCCTCTCCTGAAAATACGGAATTTGCTCGGGATCAGAGGGAGGGAGGCTGCTGCTGTCAGGAACAGCTTCCAGCTTTTCCTTGGAGCATCCCACCCAATCCAAGCAGCACCTCACGGCTGCCTCAGCTCCTCTGCCCCGTTATTATTTAATTTCTGTCATCACTGTAAATTCAATTCTTTAATTTCTGTCACTGTTATATACTCCAGTAATTAATTTCTTCGCTGATAGGGCTGGGAAAAGGCAAGGGGATGGTGTGAGGCGGGGAAAACCGGGAATTTGTCACTGATTTCATCCCAGTCAGGAGCCGAGGATGGGCAGAAATCCCAATTAGGGAGCTCATTGAGCTCCTTGCACGGGTTTTAGCCTTTGGCCCCGCAGCCCGAGGCTGCACTCCCAGCTCCTGGCTTTTCCATGCTCGGCTGGTTATGGGTTAATTGGGGGTTTTCACTGCAGGCCTGGAAACCCCAAGGAATGTGCCTTGTGCCCTGGAGGGATCCCTGCCT
>VZSR01001755.1:1416277-1428688 GCA_013398615.1 Brachypodius melanocephalos
AGCTGAAGATTCCCTCCCTCCACCCTTCATTCCCAAATATTCCCACTCCTGGCAGGCACTAAACCCACATCAGAGCTGGATGAAAATCCACTGGGAATTCCCAGAGGGCAGAGGAGTGCCCAGAAATGCCCTGAAATGCCCCCAAATGCCCAGAAATTCCCAGAAATTCCACTCATGCTTGGGCACAGTGGAAAGTACCTATCCAATTCCTGCTGTTCCCTGCGTTCCTTCCACGGGATTGAGCAGCAGGAAAAACCTTCCTTAAAAACCTGGTGGAGAGGAGAGGGCTGAGCCACCTCTGCCAGGGACCTGGGCAAAGAAATTCCAGCTGGGAAAAGCCCAGGGATAGTAAAGGGCACTGCAGAGGGTCGAGGTTTGGGGTCCAGCAGAAGGTTTGAACGTCGGAGGAGATGGAACAAAATCAAATCAAAAGAAATTAAAAGAAATAAAGAAGCAGCACCAAATCTGCTTTTACAATTCCCCCGTCCAGGAAGGGAATATCCCAGTGCCAACCCCATTCCCAGGGGTCCGACAGGGAAAATCCCGGTTTTTGGGGGAGGATTGAACCCCACAAGAACGGGCTGAGCGTGGCAGCAGCCGGGGCTGCTCCTTGGGAGGTTTATGGCAGCTAATTAAGGCCATAAACATTTAGGGGCTGCCTGAGCCCTGGCCACTCCCTGATGCATTTTCCCTACAAATTCCCTCATTTTTTGAGCTGGGAATGAGAGCACTTGGAGCAAAGCTGCCACAGCCATCCGAGGGATCCACCACAAAATCACTCCGTGGGGTGTATCTGTATTTTCTGCATGTTGGATTGAGATAAAAAAAATATAATATTATAATATAACATAAAACATAAAACATAAACCATGAAACATAAAATATAAAATATAAAAATAGAAAGCATAAAGTATTATATTATATATTATGTGTATCTTATATCTTATATATTGTAGATAATGTATAATATATAAATGTAAATATAATATAGATAATATAAACATGATATAAACAAACATAACTATAACTATAACTATAACTATAACTATAACTATAACTATAACTATAACTATAACTAACTATAATGATAACTATAACTATAACTATAGAATATAAGATATGAGAGATACAATATACAATATATGATATACGATATATGATATATGATATATAATAATACTATATCCCTGGATAAAATATCCCTGGAATTGCTGCATTTGCCACTGTCCTCTCTCAGCTCCAAGCTGCTTCTCTTCACCTGTTAGGCACATAAAATTCCTTTTTTTTCCCCAAGCCAATTGCACTAAAAATGTTGGAAAAAATTGATGTCAGTGTTTTAAATTCAGATGGATTCAGGTTTATTAACAGAATTTTCAACAGTGAGAATTCACAACTGCCCAGAATCGGGATGATTTGATGACAGGAGGAAATAATTCCAATATAATGAAATCAAAAATTAATTTTCAGGGAAGAATCTCAGAAAAATCAGCTGCTAAATGACCAAAGAAGGTTCTGGAGAGCAACAGAGGTTGATGGTTCCATGGGAATGAGGACCTGCAACCATGAGCTCTGATTTAAATCTTATTTTGGTCTAAATAACTCTGATTTAAATCTTACTTTGGTTTTTTGAAGGATTAAAATATCGTCTGTCAGAAACTGGAATCATGAATAAAAGACAATGACAAGAGCTTGCAAAAATGAGATTTTTCTCTTTTTTTCAGTCCTGACTGAGTCTCTTCCACTTCGAGTCCAACCAAGACAATAAAAAACCATCACATTTCTTGAAAAGCAACCTGGAAATGGAGAAAAATCCCACCAATAATGATTCTCCCTCTCCTAAAGTCCTGCCTTGGAACAGGAATGTCCCCTCAGGCTCGGGCTCCCAAATTTTGGGCTCATTCCTGGGGACTCCTTTGCTGAGTTCTCTGCTGATGTGTGGATGTGGAAAAAAAAATAAAAAAAGGTTCAGGGAGTGAAAAAAAAAAAAAAAAAAGAAAAAAAGATTCTGTGTTTGTCAAAACCCTGGTGGAGGTGCTTTAATAATTTCCAAAATTATTCCTGCCTTCCTGAGAGAGACATCTCCTGCTGGGGTGGGTGGAAGGGGGGAAAAAAAAAGGAACAAAAAGGTCTTGAAATTGTAATGGAATCGCTTTTCAAGCCAAGATGAGAAAGGGAAACCCGTGGTGGGATCAAACGGGGATGAGGCTGGAGGTTTAATTAAGGAGGAACAAATTGATCATTAGAGGAGGGAAGGGAGTGGAGGGGGATGTTTAATTATTTTCTTTCATCTTCCTGGGCTGTGCTGCTCTCAAAAAGAACAGAGCAGAGCCCTGGGGGGACAGCCCGGAGCTGTGTCCGCTCCATGGAGTGTCCAGGACAGCTGGGATGGAATTCCCGGATCCCTGGGAATGCCCAAGGCCAGGCTGGAGCAGCTCAGAGGGGGCCCTGGATGGGATTTGGGTCCCTTCCCTTCAAAAAGAAGGAATTTGCTGTCCTGCTCTGGAGGAGCTTTGTCCCCTTCCGTACCCGCGGCAGCAAGAGAAGTTTTCAAGGAATTCCAGCCCAGGATGAGCAGGAGCTGCACAGGGAAGGAAGGGATTTAATTTAGATTTAATCCAGGTAGGAGCTGCACAGGGAAGGATTTAATTTAGATTTAATCCAGCCCAGGATAAACAGCAGCTGCACAGGGAAGGTCAGGATTTAATTTAGATTTAATCCAGCCCAGGATGGGCAGGAGCTGCACAGGGAAGGACAGGATTTAATCCTGATTTAATCCAGGCAGGAACTGCACAGGGAAGGACAGGATTTAATTTAGATTTATCCAGCCCAGGATGAGCAGGATCTGCATAAGGAAGGACAGGATTTAATCCTGATTTAATCCAGCCCAGGATGAGCAGGAGATGCACAGGGAAGGACGGGATTTAATTTAGGTTTAATCCATTTTAGGAGGAGCGGGAGCTGCAGAGGGAAGGACAGGATTGAATCCTGATTTAATCCCAATTTAATCCAGGCAGGAGCTGCAGAGGGAAGGACAGGATTGAATCCCGATTTATTCCATCCCACAGCAGCAGCTGCTCCATGCAGAGCCTGCCTTAGCAGCCCCTTCCCCATCCCGGTTTAACGCGGAGCTAATCCAGGGAAAACTGCAGGACAGACCAGCTCAGGCTGGGCTGACTCACGGAGGATCTGAGGGATCAGGGAGCAGAATTCCCGGAGGATATTCCCTCCCCGCATCCCGGGTTTTGTTCAGCTCGCCATTCTCAGCAGCGGGCAGGATTCCAAAGGAAAACGTGTTTTTATGGGAAGGGTCAAGCACAGGGAAATGTTCAGGGCTTCCCTCGTGGAGCTTCCCAGGGATGGGACTAAAAGGGAGGGAAAATCCCATTCCATTCCCCACAGCCATCAAATCCTAAAATCTTGGTGATTTTTAACCATTTATCAGCCATTAAATTCCACAAGAGTCAGAAAAATACGGATTATAGGATGACAGCAATGGATTTTCTATCCTTCATTGGAACCTTTGTCAGAAATAGCAGAAGTGAATTTGGGTTATCTTCACTCAGTGCCACCCTCAGCGTGGCCAAAATCCACAAAGCTGGGGTGCAAACTGCCCATAATATAGATAATAACGTGAATTATATAGATAAAAACGTGAATTAAATAGTCACGGATTCACAAATCATCTCTCTTCATCTACAGCAGCTCCCGATGAAATGCGAACAACACCCCCTGACACTCACAGATCCGATTATCCAAATATAGATTAAAAATATCATTATTTAGCGAATGAAATATTCCAATCACCCCCAAACATTGAGACCACACCCCAAAAAAGGCATCTCCCAAAAGCATTGCTGAGGAAACAAAATAAATGATGGCTCATATTTTTTAAAAAAATGATCCCTTTTCAGCTCCAGAAACAATCTTTTAAAAAAGCTTTAAATACATAAATATTGGGTCACCCATTTGTTAAATCAAGTTTGAGCTGCAGCCCCCTCAGAGGAAGCTGAAATCTTTGATTTTTTTTTTTCCAAGAAATCTCTTTTCCAAGGGGGTTCCCGTGCATTGCCAACTGCCAGGGAATTTAGGAACAGCTTGTAAATTTAAATGCTTTCCAGAGAGCTGTTGGGATGTGTGTAAAATACTCACTTTGCTCCTAAAACACGGCAAGACTTTTGTTTATTTAGTTTTTTTTTGTATTTCTCTGCCTGAAAAATAAGGAATTTACAATATCCTTGAGGTGATGACGTCTTGGGTTCTAAGAGGAAGAAACTGAAGAGCCAAAATATCAAATTTTCCTCATTTTCAGTGGCTCAGGGGACACCAAAACCTTGATTTGAGGTTTTAATATAGAATATTATTATATATTCTATATAATGATATAATATTATGTATTATAACATAGGATGAAAATTCCCACAAAATCCAAGGGATGCCTCGTTCCTCCCATGAGGATTAAGAGCACAAAGGAGGGGGTGGAGAAATTTTGGTAACAGGAATTCACCAAATCCCATTATTTAAGATGGATTTGGGAAGATTTCAGTCAAAACTGGGGGATGGATGCGAAAATTGGTGAAAGAAATAAAGTTAAAAAACCCAAAACCCTAAACCAAAGGTTTGTCAGGTCTAAGTGAAGAGCTGAGAATTGATTTTTTGAATATTGATTATTTATATATCAATTACATTAAATCCACAAATCCAGACAGGAACAACCTCACCTAAGCCAGGAATCCCTGCAGGTTATTTCCCACGAATTTATATTTGTATATAAAAAAAATATAGACATATATCTATTTTTGCATATAAAATGTATACATATGTTTGTATTTGCATATAAAATATACATGTATATTTATATTTTATATATATAAACAAGTATTTGTTTATATATATTACATAAATGTAATGTATAGACATACAATATATAAAAATATAGTTATAATATCTAGTACATAAAAATAAAAATAAAAATAATAAAAAAAATTTGTGTATTTTTTTATATTTATAAAGTCTCATCACAGATTTTGGACTCCAAGTCAGCAGGAGCATCTCCGCCCCCCTGGAGCACCCAATCATCCTCAATAATTCGATTAAAGGCCTTGAAGGTGCCAAAATTCCATGGAATTGAGATGGAATTAAATGGGAGCAGAGGAAAAATTCCAGAGGCTGGGAGGTGAATCCATGATCCCCCTCCCAAGGACCTACATCCCATTTGTGCTCTGCTCCACAAGGGTTTCCTGACCAAAAAATTGTGATTTGGGATCCTCCGGGATCTGGGTGCGGACCCTATTAAATGGTTTTAAAGTGAAAAAGGGTGGGATAGGGTGGGATTAGGTGGGATAGGGTGGGATAAAGTGGGATTAGGTGGGATGGGATTGGATTAGGTGGGATACGATTGGATTCGGTGGGATAGGATTGGATTCGGTGCGATAGGATTGGATGTGGTGGGATATTGGTAAGGCATCGTTCCCTGGGAGGGTGGGGAGGCCCTGGCACAGGGTGCCCAGAGATTTTGTGGAATTCCCATCCCGGGCAGTGTCCGATGCCAGCTTGGAGCACCCTGGGATGGTGGGAGCTGTCCCTGGGTGGGATGGGATGAGCTTGAAGGTCCTTCCAACCCAATGCATTCCAGGATTCCTGAGATCAACCCTTCCTCTGGTTGCCCGGGGTTTGCTGCAGGGCTGGGGGTTCAAAGGGATGGAAAAGCATCCAAGTGTCCCATTCCCGCCTTTCCCAAAGGCAAGGATGGATCCATCTCCACCTGGGCAGGAGCCTTGGCCTTTCCCTGCATCGACACTCCAGGTCTGCACTGGAGATTCCCCAAAAATTGGCCTTTCCCAGCTGTCAGAGCTTCAACTCCAGGAAAAATCTGGGAAAAACCCTTTCCCCCCTCAGCTCACACTCCCTTCCAGAGGGAATCCCGCAGCCTGACAGAAATTTTGGAAGCTAAACTCATCCCTTTCCCTCAAAACCCTGCCTGTAAATGGAATTATCAGCCCCACCCACGGCCCTGATCTCTCAAACCTCGCCGAGAACAAACCAACTGCACCCCCAGCGCTGGAAAATCTGAGCCAGAGGCTCCTCAAAAGGCACCAAATTGCCTCATTTTTCCTGAAACAACTCGGGGTTAGACACCGAAACACTCCTGGAAAGCCAGCGCCGCCGTGTTTGTTTTAAATTAACTCGCACAAGTCCAGACAAAAATGGCATTAAAAATATCTTAATGGGCTATTCTGCAGTCGTGCACTTAAGGGTTATTGCTCTGGACTGGCTCGTAAATTATATTTTTATTTGGCAATAAAACAATAAGAATAATTCGGATTATTCTCCTTTCAGAAGGGATTATTTCTTCCCTCATAATGGTTGATAAATGGTGAAACGTGCTCCAGAACACTGAGGGATTCATGGATCCATAAAGAAAGAGTGGAAAAATCCCCATGGCAGGCAAGGGAACGGGAGCAATTCTGAAATTCATTAAATGACAGCTCTGCAGCTGTGGGTGACCTGGTGGAGACCCAAAAAATGAGCATTTTCTGTGCTCCACAGGTGGGATCTGCTGCGTGGAACGGGAGAGTTTGGGCTTTGTGGGAGCTGAGGAATATTTTCCCAAACTCTTGGAAACTCTGGAATAATAAATGACGCCTCTCGGTGAGGTCGCTTGGAGCAATCTGTCACCCATCTGCTTTTGCAGGAGACAAAAAATGCCCTAAAACTGGGAAAAAAATCAATCGGGATGGCTCCAAGAGGGACCACAGCCCCAATCCATGGATGATGGGAGGCTCCCAGGGAAATCTCTAAAAATCCACATTTTCCCCAAAGTGGGAATTAAAGATAAGACCCCTGAGTCCCTCAAGAGCAGGGACAGAATTATCAGTCAAATCAGCCCAGCTGGATTTAAAAAAGCTGGATTTTTCCAGACCAGGCCGAGATGGAGACACGAACCTTTGGAAAAACAGGAACAACCAGGAAAAAAACTCCGTAAATATCACATCTGTCCAAAAAAAAAAATCAGAAAATTTAAAATATCCCATTCAAACAACCCCATTTCTTCCTTAATTTCTGTTTATTCCTGCACATTTTTAGCAGGAATGACAATTCCGTCAGCGGCTCGGGATGGAATTGTCCCAAAAATCCTTGTTGATATTTTGCGGCCACGAGCCAGCGAAGAGCGGCCACCTCCCGCCTGTCCCGCCTGTCCCAGGGCTCGCTTTTCCAAGGAATCTTCCATCCCTGGTTTCCCACTGCCCTCTGCCCGTGGTGTCCATGGGATGGATTTAATTTGGCACCGAGCAGGGGCTGCTCCAAGGTGGGCTCCTTTTCCAGAGGCGGGAGGATTTCACGGCGGATCAGGATCCCGCTGCCCGGGAAAAGCGGGAATCTCCCACGGGGAGCTGCTTCCATTGAGGGGCTCCAGGAGCTGGCAGCCCACCCAGCCTTTCCCTTTTCCTTTTCCTTGCACGCCTGTCAATCCTGCTGGCAGCATTCCGTGGATTTGGGAGCCCCTGGCTGGCTTTGGACTCGGTGCCAAGGTGGGAACAACAGCCCGAGGGAACAAAGCCGGAGCTGTGGCACGACCTGGGAGGGATGGAGGCTCCGTGTCAATATTCCCGAGGAGCCATTGTGGGAAGGTCGGGATTTCCATCACAGAGATCGCCCACGGGCTGCTGAATGGCCCTTCCCCGTGGGCATCCTCTCCCGGGATTAGTGTTCCATTGTCCCGCGG
Source organism: Brachypodius melanocephalos (assembly GCA_013398615.1). Lineage (NCBI taxonomy): Eukaryota > Metazoa > Chordata > Aves > Passeriformes > Pycnonotidae > Brachypodius > Brachypodius melanocephalos. Next base: position 1,424,001 of record VZSR01001755.1, read on the forward strand.
CTCCCGGGGGATCCTGGTTTACATTTCAGCGCTGGCCGGAGAACAATTCCCGATTCTTCCCCGGGAGAGCGAGGAGAGCATTGCAAAGCGGGCAGGAACAAAGGGCTGCGTTTCACAGCCTCGCTGGTGGGATCCTCCCTGCCCTCGGGGGATGCTCTTGGATGAATTTCTTCCCTGGAGCCCTTCCAAGTTCACCTGGACACTCAACTTCCTCATCCACACCGACTGTGCCTCTCCTTCTCCCCTTTCCCATCCCTGCATCGCATTCCTGAGCCTCTGGAAAGGCTCATCTCCTTCTTCACTCCAGAAATCACATCTCCTTTCCCACTCCAGCACCACATTCCTGAGGCTCCAGCAAAGCTCATCTCCTTTCCCACTCCAGAAATCCATCTCCTTCTCCATTCCAGAAATCACATTTCCTTTCCTGCTCCAGAAATCACATTTTCTTTCCCATTCCAGAATCACATTTCTTTTCCCATTCCAGGAAATCACATCTCCTTCCCCATTCCAGAAACCACATCTCCTTCCCCACCACCACATCCCCGAGCCTGTGGAGCAGCAGATACAGCAGCCAGCTGCAGGATCCCACCTTGTGCTTCCTGACCATTTTTTTGGGGAAAAAAAAGTGTTTTTTTTCCAGCAGGAGAGCTTGAAGGATTTACCCCTCAGAGCTGGTGCCACGCTCAGCCTGCAGCAGCCACACTCTCCTGCTCGCTGCCTGTGCTTCCATAAAAACCTTTTCCATGCAGGAGCTGGCTGGATTGGAGGAATTCCCTTGGTTCTGAGATCTTTGGAGTGCTTTATTCAGCAGAAAACCTCTGGATTGGATAATCCCAGAGGAAAACTCAGGTTTGATTCTGGGACCTTCTCAGGTCAGGATGTTGATGCTGGGGACCTTCTCCATCACCTTTTCCCACTCCCACCATCCCTTTTCCATCCCCTCCCACAGGATTCTTCTCCCAGGAATTATTTCCAGCCCCATCCAGGTTGGTGAGCACATCCTGGGAGCAGCGCTGTGCCCTGAGGTGACTTTTCAAATCCCTGGGGACACGGAGGACTTCCGTTGCTGTCTGTGTTTGATGGAACTCGCGGACCATGAACAAATCCACGGGCAAGGGGAAGGAAAAAAAAAAAGCAGCCAGAAATTGGAATATTTGGGCACTTGTTGATTCTCCTGACACTGCTCTGGGAATCCTGAAATTTGCCACTTTTGGTCCCAAAATCCGCTCTGCAATTCCCCAGGCTGCTGAAAACGCAGCAGCCCCGGGCTCATCCCAGGAGCCGCCTGCGGTCGGATGAAGTTTTGATCATCTGGAGGAGAAGCAGTGGGAAAAAAAAAAAAAAGAAAAAAGAGGGAGAGAGTGGGGAGAAAAAAAAAAAATCAAATTGTTCTCGGAAATCACGGTTAATGTCGAAATCTGGTTGATATTAAATCGTAATCTGCAGTTTTTCAGGTCTGCTATTCCTCGAGGAAAACGTTTCCTGTTGGAATATCAAGGGTTCCCTTCTTGCATCACTTCCTACGTCGGCCCCAACGAGCCTTCAACATGCATTAGTGCATCGATAATAGTAATTTCCAAAGGATTGTTTGGGGAAAAAAAAAACCCCAAAAACCCACCTGGGCAATATTCCAGTCATATGGATCAATTTAGCCTTGGAGCAGTGGGGATTTTTGACACTTGATCCAGAGTTTTCTCCGCTGCAGCTCGGTTTGAGGAAGATTTTTGGCCATCGCTCCCAGCACCAAAGTGGATTTATTTGCTGCTAAACTGACTCTGCAGGCAGAATTTCCCTTAATCCCACACCAATGGATCACTGTGTGTGGAATGGGACAAAAATTATGCAGCCAAGTGTAATAATTTATAATAATAATAATAATAATAACAGGAATTATGAAATTTCGGGACGCTTTTAAATCTAACAAAAAAAAAATCTTTAGCACCAAAAAAAGCCCAACCAGTTCTGGAGCAAACAATGCCCACACAACTCAAAGTTATAGCAATATTTAATTTATCATGGGTTGATCCATCAGTTTGTGGTAGTAATATTCACAGAATTATCAATATTTAATTTATCATGGATTGATCCATGAGTTCGTGGTAAGAACGCTCACAAGATTATAGAATCAATAGTTAATTTATCATTGATTGATCCATCAGTTTGTGGTAGAGATATTCACAAGATTATAAAATCAATATTTTATTTATCATGGATTGATCCATCAGTTTGTGGTAGGAATGTTCACAGAGTTATAAATTCATCATTTTCATTGCTCAAATGCTCCCAGGTCTCTCCTGGTGTTGGGTTTTTTTCAGGATTAACTGGTCCAGGGTATTTTCAGTCTGACATTGGTTGAAAGTGTTTGTGGGAGCCATCAGGTCAATGGGATTCTTTGTGGAAAACAGAGAAATGGTAGAAATTTTCAATTTGGCATTTCTTTGAGTGCTCTTCTCTTTGGAAAAGAGAGAAATGGCTGAAAATTTCAATTTGGCATTTCTTTAGAAGGCCAAAACAAGTTGGAAAAAAAGAGTTGGTTTTTCTAAAAAGATGGGTCTGTAGTACAAGAAAGTGAAACATGAAAACGTTCCTGAAGCAATCAAAATCAAACTTTTAATTTAATGGCACCAACGTGGAAAATTCTCCTTTTATCTGCTGCTGCTGCAATCCTGGGAGGCGAATACATCGATTTTCCTGGAATTCCAGCGCTCTGCTCCCAGGCATCTCCTGAGAGCACAGAAATCCCTTTTTTTTTTTCGCTGGATGAGGAGGTTCCAAACGCTCCTCTGGGCGACCCAAATGATTTTTTAATCTCCCCATTTGTTCTCCCCAGACGGGGTCGGCGCAGCTGCTCCGATGGCAGGAGATGATGATTCTTTCTGAGAGGTAATTTCGTGCTCTCCCAACCCTTCCAGACCCTCAAATATCATTTAATAGCACAATTGTCCCTTTGAATGGACCTTTGTATGTCTTGATGCAAAAACCGCTTTATTTCCACGTAAAATATTGCTGTGTTTGAGCCCAAATTCTGATTTTTGTCGTTGCTGCATCGTGTTAATCAGCTAATTTAATATGTAATAAATAATTTTATTTCCACGCTGAAATATTGCTGCGTTTGATCCTAAATTCTGCTTTTTATCATTGATAAAGCCAATCTTAATTAGCTAATTTAATATGTAATAAACCATTTTGTTTCCACACTGAAATATTGCTGCGTTTGATCCTAAATTCTGGTTTTTATCCTTGCTAAATCCACTATTAATTAGCTAATTTAATATATAATAAACTATTTTGTTTCCACATTGAAATATTGCTATGCTTGACCCTAAATTCTGCTTTTTATCATTGCTAAATCCACTCTTAATTAGCTAATTTAATATATAATAAAGAATTTTATTTCCACACTGAAATATTGCTGCGTTTGATCCTAAATTCTGATTTTTATCATTGCTAAATGCAGTGTTAATTAGCTAATTCAATATATAATAAACCATATTGTTTCCATGCTGAAACATGGAAACATTGTTTCCATGCTGTTTGATCCTAATTTCTGGTTTTCATCATTGCTAAATGCAGTGTTAATTAGCTAATTTAATATATAATATTAATATATTTATTAATTAATATTAATTCAATAATAATAAACCATTTGGTTTCTGCACTGAAATATTGCTGCGCTTGATCCCAAATTCCGCTTTTTATCATTGCTAAATCCAACGTTAATGAATTAATTTAATACATAATCTTAATGAAAAAAGGGATAAAACCACTGAGAGCCAAATGTAACACGCACTGGCAATTTATAGTTAAATTTAATTTTTCCCTCCACCAAGAGCCCAGCGAGCGTGTTCCTAACATATTCAAAAAAGTGTCTGGAGCATGTGTTATATATTAGAAAATTGATCAATTTTCATACAGTTCAACATTCGTGGCACCACACATTAAATTTGGATCTGTCACCCTGACAAATAATTCAGCTGCAGTGAAAATTGAGCGGTGTTGTCATGCTGGGAATATGCTGCACTTTACATGTATTATCCTTTTAAAAAATTATTATTATTTGCCTGGAGAGGGGAAGAATTGGTCTCAAAAAATCTGCACAGAATCTTTTCCCTCTGCTAATATTGCAGAGGGGAAAAAAAAAAAAATCAATCCTGGTTTCTTCAGAGGAAATAAAGAAAGAGATAAAGCAGAAAAAATTCTCTTTTCTTTGGGTTTTGCCCCTCGGTGTAATTCATTAAAACCTTTTGGGTTGGCCACTCAGCTGATGAAAGAAATGTTGTTTTATTTCAAGCACAGTGAGGGGAAAAAAAGCTCTTTTGCTGTCATTAATACCAGGCAAAAATCAGAAAATTAATTCAGAGAAATAGGTGAGTTTTTCATTGGGAGCAGGACCTGCCCTTTTCCATCTGGAATCGATGTCAGATCCACAGTGGGTGCACAAAAAACTGGATTTGGTGTGCTCAGGGCAGGATTTATCCTGTGGGATCCAGGCTCAGAGCAAAGATTCTTCACATCAGGGTCAGACCCAGCCTTTTCCTCCCTCCCAGATAATCCAGGTTGAGCTGAGCCTGGAGTTAATCTGGGACTGGTGGGGATTTGAGAATTTCCATGGAATTCTGTGGAGATTTGGCTCCTGCCCCTTGTGCAGGGATTTATCCTGGGTTAAAAATGAGCAGAGTTCATCCCCC
>VZSR01001755.1:1428788-1439759 GCA_013398615.1 Brachypodius melanocephalos
CTCCCTAGCGCAGCCAGGCAGGCTCCCCTCCCCTCCATCCCCCAAAATCCAGCGGCACCAGGAGCGGCTCATTTTTCACCGCCTTTCCCGGCTGCTCCGGGCTCCGGCTCCACGCAGGAGCCAGCCGGGCAGACTCACCAATATTTTCATAATTAACTGCCCCAGAATGTTCATAATTTGTAAACACAGTAAAAGAGCCGGGAGACAGAGGGGCAGCGTGTGTGTGACGGGCAGGGGGAGGGAGGGGAAGGAGGGGGAGACGTTTCCTCAGGCAATTCACGTTGGATTCAGGAAATCTGGGAAGGTGCCCGGTGCCGTTAAGTGATCGGGCTCACGGCTCGGAGCGATTTTTCTTGCGGTGTCACCGCCGCACAAACCCGCCGTGTGTTCTCTCCTGGCTCCGCTTCCCCCGCCGATGCTCCGGGGCTGCTCCAGCCTGCCCGCCTCGCATCCATTCGCTGCGGCACGAACGGCACAAAAATGGGGTTTGATGCCTCCTCCTCCTCCTCCTCCTCTCGATTCCACCAGAAGGGGCCCTCCCGGGTTTTTTTTTTTGGTTTTTTTTAGGGATTTGGACAGAGCTGCTAATGGACAGCGAGGGCTGGGATGTGTGTCTGTGGGCAGGAGACAGAGGCTGCGAGAGGAAAAGGAAAAAAAAAAATGTCAGGAGGGATCCAAATTGTGTTTGCCAGGCTGATGTGCCAGCTCCAGAGTCCAACCCTGACTGTGCTTCTGTCCCTGGGCTCTGGATTCTTCATTCCCAGGACTGGACCCACCCTGGGACCCCTGGAATTGGGAGAGGGGACCCCTGGAATGGGAGAGGACCCATGGAATGGGAGTGGGAACCCCTGGAATTGGGAGAGAGGACCTCTGGAATTGGGAGGAGGAATCCCTGAAATGGGAGAGGGGATCCCTGGAATGGGAGAGGGGATCCCTGGAATCGGGAGAAGGAATCCCTGGAATGGGAGAGACGACCCCTGGAATGGGAGAGGGCACCCCCGGGATTGCTCTCCAGGGCTGGCAGCAATCCGAGCACGGGCAGTGTCGTGTCTGCAGGGTGGATCCCACTCCCCGCGTGCTGCAAGGGGACAATGACTCGGTGCTGTCACACGGGGATGGTTTAACCCTTGCCACCAGCTGGGTTGCAGCAGGGGGAGCCCCCCAAGCACTGCCCACCCCATCTGTGGCTCACTCTGGGTGATTTGATGTCATCCTGACCTCAGGCTGCACAGGGGCAAGGATAAAACCCAGCTCCCTTTACAGAGCTCAGATCGATTTCAACTCCCAGAAAAACAAAACAAAACAAAACAAAAAAACCCCAACAAAAAACCAACCAAACAAATAAATCCCTAAAACAATTTAAAATCTAGCAATTCTGAGAATCCCTGTGACTGGCAGCATTTCTGTAGGGCGCAGGATGGTGATTTCATCTTGGAAGAGGCAGCTGGCATGGCTGGATCCAGAGCCACGTCCATCCAGTGCTGGGCCAGCTTCCAGCCCATCCATCGCCTTCCTCTTCCTCACCTTGGGCTTCTCCTCTGCCAGCACAGCTGGGCACAGGCCCTGGCACGGAAATATTCACTTTGTCCCCATTCTGGATTTCTGATCAAACCCAAAGGATCTTCTTTCCATTCTCCCTACGTGTACTGACGCAAAATTGCACTTTCTAATGTATCTGCTGGCAGATGGATATTTTGGATTTCTCAGAAGATGGGTATTTGGTGAGATCTGTTTGCTATAATTGCAAGGGATGCAGTTATAATTGCAAGGGATGTAATTATAATTACAAGGGATGCCATGCACCACCTCTCCTGCCGCATTTTGTTGGGTTTTTTGCAGTGTTGTTCTCCTGGGCAGGAGATGTCAGGACAGCCTGGAGTCAGTGACCTGAGGGACTCACTCTGGTACACTTGAGTTCTTCTGTCACCTCTGACCCTGCCCTGCTGCTCTGTTTCTGGGCTTCCCTGGATTTTGCTTCGTTCATCCTTATCACAAAGTTCCTTTTTGTGCGTTTTGGGTCTTGGCTGGTTCTCACAGCTGCCCCTGAGCTCTCTCCCTTGATGTGCTCACCTCCACCCGCAGTGGGTTTGTTCATTCTCAGAATTGTGCTGAACTCCTGATTCGTGGCCACATCCCAACCCTGGATGCCTCTAACTCCAACCCTCTGAGCCGCCCCACCAGCAGGGCTGCAGCAGAGCTGCAAAAATGGGGTGCTTTGAGTAATTGCACCCCCATTTTGGGGGGGCAATAGAGGAGAACACAGCCCTCAACTCGTTTTGGTGTCACATCTCCCAGCTGATTCCAACAACACCCTGCAGGGATCAGGCTCCTCATGGAGCTGTCCAGGGGAGTTGTGCACGCTCCAGTGGTGCCTTTTTGGGGCTACCCAAAAACAGAGGCCAGACAGAATAAAAAGTATTTATGTTTATTAAAGGACCTTCAGGTACATTTAGGGCAGATGAAGCCCACCCAAAATGGACAATGGTCACAGGTGTCACACTTTGATAAGTTTGGTCCATTTGCATATTGGGGGTTAATCTTACAATTACAGATAATGAAGTCATTCACCCCAAGTTTGCTCCCAACAATTTATTTTGGTTTATTTCTCAGGGCCTGGGGCAGTCAGAGGTCCTTGATCCCCAAGGATCAAGAGAGGAATTGTTGTGTCTGCCCAAAATGGGGCAGCAGCAGCTCCCACTGTGTGTGGAGTTTGGAGTGATACACTCAGGAACTGCAGGATTAGGAATAGATGAAAAATATAACAGCTGAACGAAGCTGCAAGGCATCAGCAGAGGCCGTGGGTGTGCAGTGAGGAGGGGAGGCCGTGCCTCGCTCTCTCTGGCCAGCCCTGAGCCAGCCCCAGCCCGTGGAGCTGCATTCCCGTGGCTCGGGGCCCAGAGCAATAATTCCCGTGGAGAGGAGCCATGTTAACATGGCCATAAAGCTTCCAGGCTGGAACAGCTTCCCCGGCACCGCACCGACACCTCCTCTTGCTGCTGCTCCTCCCTTTACAACCCGAATTGCAGCCCGGCCATAAAACCCTCCCTGCAGAAAACAAAACCACCCTCCCAGGTTTGCTCCTGAGCTTGGCGTGTCCCAATGTTGGGATAAAAAGCAGCCCTTGTGGGATTCTCTTGGGTTTGGTGTCCTCCTCCCTCCCGTGTGCACGCACAGCCCGGTTTTGAAAGCAACCTGGAATAATTCGCCCGAATTACAGTCAGGAACGCGGAGTCCTGTTTTCTGCCGGTTTAATTTTATTTTTTACCCCCCATTAAATGAAAGATAATCCCTCAGTCAGCGCCATCCACCTCTCCAGCCCCACAATCAAACCCCGGATGGGTACACGATGCTGAGAAGCTCTTGTCAGGAGGCAGGGAGAACAAAGGCTACCTGAAAGGTTAGGAAATGTTTTTCCTGGGTTCTCTAAGCCGTGGTTTCCTCTTTTTTGGGGGGTGTCAGAGGCTGTCAGACACCCGGCCGAACAAGGCAGTGATTAGCAGGGCTCCCTGGTCCGGGGTATTGTTGTAGGGATGGTTTTAATCCACCCACAGCTCTTGGCACCGACAGCGCTCCTCCGACTCCAGGAAATCTTGAACTGTTTATTGATTCAGAGGCAAGAAATAGAACATGGAGATGGAGCTAATTGGCCAGAGACATCAGCTGCAAGGCACCCAAGGAAATATTTCCATTAATCGAGACCCGGCTCTGGGGAGAGGAAGGAGCAGCCTGATTCAGGACAGAGGATTTCTTGCAAATCTGCATTTTCTTGTTTGTTTTTTCACGGGCAGACCCTTCAGTGCTGGCTTGGCCGAAGGTGCCCAAGCCCTGACCAATTTGGACTGGATTAATTTGGGCTAATTTGGCCTGGACTAAGTCTGGCTTTGCTAGGAGAGAGCTGATTGGTCTGCCTGGGCTATTTCAGATTTCAATGCAGATATCTCAGATTTCAATGCAGATATTTCAGTGTTTCAATGCAGATATTTCAGATTTCAATGCAGATATTTCAGTGTTCCAATGCAGATATTTCAGGATTTCAATGCAGATATTTCAGTGTTTCAATGTAGATATTTCAGATTTCAATGCAGATATCTCAGTGTTCCAATGCAGATATTTCAGTGTTTCAATGCAGATATTTCAGGATTTGTTAATTTTAATTAATTTTAATTAATTTTTAATTAATTTTAAATTTATTTTTAAGTTTTAACGTTTAAATTTTAAGTTTGCATTTTACACTTGAAGTTTTCCATTTTAAGTTTGACTGTTATGCCTTATTTTTAAAGTTTTAATATTCAGTTTTCCCCTCTCCCACTCAGCAATCCCCACGGGCTGCTGGTTTGAGCCATCCAATTTTCTGCAAGAGGCCAGTTGGATCCCCAAGCTTTTTTGGGGAGAAAGAATCCCATTAAAAGTTGAGGAATCCCAATAAAAATTGCTTGGAGAACATGGGGACACCGCTGGGAAAGCGATGCTGGAGGGAATTGAGTCCCTCTCACTTATCAGGCGCTGGGGAGGATGGAGCTGATCCAAAGCACTCGGAAGAATAAATAATAAATAAATGGGAATAAAAAGGCAGAGCAACATTGATCAGATTTCAGCCTCTGCAGCAGCCAGGGCTGAGCTCCACGCATGCACTGCAGAGAAACTCTGGACTACCTAAAAATCTTGTTTTTAAATTTTTTTTTTTATTTTTCTAATTAAAAAGGACTCCTCTCTTCACCGCCTCTCATTTTACAGCAAATTAGAGATGAAATCAGAGCTGCTCTCCCTGCTTGCCCAAGCTCCACTGACAGCCTACCATGGAGAAACATTTTGTTTGGGCCTTGGAGAGGGGGCAGGAGCCAAGAACGGTTGGAAATTGCCTGGAAATGTTGGAGAAACTCCGGTGCTGCTGCAGCAGGAGAGGCAGGACACGGCACAGGGACAGAGCAGAGCTGGGGATGGAGGGAGAGCAGTTCAGACAAGGAGAATTTCCCCTTTTCCAGGCTGGGAAAAAGCAGATTTATGTTCTTGCTGGTTGTCATGGAATATCAGGCAGGTAAATAAAATTCTTCGTGCCCAACATCCCACTGGAAGGAGAGGAAAATGAGGATTTTGAGAAAAAGAGATGGGTTTTTTCAAGGAATGACCACCCAGTCCTGCCCTGCCCAGCCCAGCCTCAAAACCCTCATTTTCTCCAGAGGAAAGGTTTGGCTGAGCCCAGAGGAGATGGAACGTGCTGGTACAAAAAAAAAAAACCAAAACCAAAAACAACAAAACCCTGGCACTCAATGGCATCTGTCAATAACCCAGCTGCTCTGCAGGCTCTGCTCAGCGTCTCTTTTTATTTTTCCAGCACACTCAGAGCGATTTTGGATGTCGCTCTCTGCGCCTGCTCCGTGTTTGCTTTGCTCTTGACCTCACCGCTCGCATCTCGCCGCTCTTGCAAAACCCATCCGTGGGCTGGAGCCCACAAAAAAAAAAAGGAAAAAAAAAAGAAAAAAAAATTAAAAAAAAAATGGAAACTGCTCTTCCCTTCGAGGTTCTGCAAAAAAAGCCCCTTCCTGCTTCCTGTTCGCCCTCCTGGCGGTGTTTCCAAAACAAAATTTCCACTGCCTTCGGGAAACGCGGAGCCACGCCGAGCAGGAATGCAGGCTGCAGGTCAGTGGCACGGCCGGGGCAACCCCACAGAGGGATGGAGGAAGGCTGGAGGTCGGAATTTTATTTTTATCCGCGAAAAAAAGGGATGAAAATAAAAGGCTCCAGGCTCGTGATGTCTTTGGGGTGCAGGCTGGAGCTCAGCAGGGTTTGGCACCTGTGTCGTACTCCTCCAGAAGGAGTGAGAGGGATCTCTTCCCAAGGGATTTTTAGGACCTAAGGCAGCACAGGTTTTCCCAAGGAACATGTTTGGAAGTTCTGCCCCGTGTTTAGAAGGAGCCTCTGCTGAGCCCGGCAGAATAAAGGGGTGGGGATTGATAATCAACTAAAAATAATTCCGTGAATCCCAAAAGGAACCAGACCGAACCCAACAGGGAAATTTTAGAGGAATTTTCAGCAGGATCAGTAATTTTGTCCACCCAGGAATTCCAACCCAGCCATGAGAGATCTGAGTGAAATAACGAGAACCTTTCAGCTCTTTTTTATCCAGAATCATCCTTCTCTGGGTGGTTCCTTCTCTCCAGCCCTTCAAGGTTAACTCCACATATTTTGGGGCATTTTCTGTTATTTTCAGGGGGTGCTTGGCCCCTCTGTGTGTGTTTGAGTCCAGCAGGGAGGGAACAGCCACAAATCCTTGTGAGAATTGTGTGAGAGCACCAACGCTCTGCCACTTCTCCTGCTGAGGAGGCTGGGAGTGATTAAAACCACTTAATTAATTATCCACTCATCCTACAGGTTCCATGCTCAAAAAAAAAAAAACCCCAAATCCCTGCTGAGATGAAGAGAAATGTCAATATGAGGAGATGAGGCATGGGGAGGAGGTGAAGCTCCCTCAGCAGCTCCCAGCACAGGCAAGGCAGGCAATGAGCAGAGCACCCGGGAAGAAAATTTCCCAATTTTATCCATCCAGGGTTCCTGGAGAGCCCAGACAGCTCCCACCAAGAGCTGGCTTGAAGGAAACATTGTGGGCATTATTGCTGTCCCCATTCCCATCACTGGGATTTTTTTGAGCCTTGGATTTTTTTTTTTTTGGATTCTCTGATTCTTTTATCCCACTCCTCCTTTTCCCTGCTGGCAAAAGCTGGGTTTGCTCCTGGGGCAGTAAATTTCCAACCCTTCAGCTGCCTCTGGATCCCCCCTCCTGGGTGCCTCCGATTTCTTAATGATCTTTTGTCACTCGTTAGCTTTGTTCATTAGACGGGAATCTTTAATTTAACTGGCACAGGGAGGTGGAGATAACGAGGGAGTATCGGGGCTGCCATCTGGGCAGGGATGAGACAACCCAGGAGCTGCCTGGGCTTTGGGGTGGTTCAGAAAACGGGAACTGCCGACACCTGGGCCGTGCAAGCTGTGCATGAACTTGTCTGGCAGCTCCCCTGGGTGCCGGGTGAAAGTTCCCTGGATGCAGCACAGACCTGGGCACGGTTTGTAAAAGCAAAGAGAAAACCTGGTTACACCTCAAACACCCAGCCAGGCCTCAATATTCTCTCTGAACCCCGTGGCACCTTCTCAGGAACGCTTCATTCTGCACTTTCTGGAAGGAGTTTGGCTGGTTTTGTTTTCCTGGTATCGTTTTTGTGTTGTCCCAGCTCCGATCTCTCTTTCCCAACCAGAATCCTCTGCAATTACGGCGTCACTCATCGTTCCCCATATTGCCTGCATTGCATCACTGGGGCTGCCAGCTGGCCTGGGAGGGAAAAATGTCATTTTATGCTCCCAGAGATGTTCCTGGGACAGGCACCAGAGTGCTACAAATGGATCTGGGCTAAAATATGGATTTGTTACGAAAAAATTAAAGCCTGGCAGCTTGTAAAGGGTTCCTCCCTGTGAACTCTGGGATGAAAGAAACTTCTCTCTCTTCTCTTCTCTTCTCTTCTCTTCTCTTCTCTTCTCTTCTCTTCTCTTCTCTTCTCTTCTCTTCTCTTCTCTTCTCTTCTCTTCTCTTCTCTTCTCTTCTCTTCTCTTCTCTTCTCTTCTCTTCTCTTCTCTTCTCTTCTCTTCTCGTCCCCTCTTTTATCGGTCTCAAAGATCCTCCCTGATGACTTCACAACTTTCCCCTTCCATTTTCAGGAATCAGTTATGCCCATTCCCCTTCCAGCTGCGGTGTTTTATGCACAAAATGAGGATTATTTTACCTCCCCTGGGAGCTGGGGGGTGCCACTGTTGGGGTTTCCCTGGATCTGCCTTTTCCAGCTGCGTTCCCCACTGGATTTCCAAGCACCTTTAACCAGATATTCTCATTTTTGGAGCATCTCCTGAGGCCAGAGGGAAGCTCCCTGGTTATTCCTGGCTTTGGACATCCCACCTGGCTGCTCCAGGCTCATTCCCTGAGCTCAGGTGAGCCCTGCCCTGCCCAGGTACCCCCCGTGTGCATCGATATCGACTGAGCAGCAGAGCAGAGGCTCAACCCGTGTTTATTTTGAAACAATCCCTGGAAACACACCCCAGGAACTCCTCTCCTTTCCTTTTGGCACTTGCAGCTCTTCTTGGAATAAACAGGTAGCTTAAAGGCCTCGGGGGGGATCTTAAAAACCACTTTGTCCCTCCATCATTTTTCCACTTCCCAGCTCCTGCACGGCACCAGGAGCCTGCAATGTTATTTATGTTCCTGCAGGCTTGGCAGGGCTCACAATGGGCCGTGTTTTTTGGGGCTGGAGGAAAGGGGAGGGGGGCAGAAATTTCCACTCATTTGGTCTAATTACGATATAGAAAATATTTGGAGGTGGTGTTTTCGGGCTGTGCTGCTCGGGGCTGGCTCCTACGTGAGCCTCACACGTTTGTCCCCCTGCCTGGGGGATATTCACACCCTGCTGGGTGGCTTTGGGGTGACACAGGCAAGAAGTTGCAATTTTTGGGGCTGTTCTTTTGGTAGGAATTCCCTCTGCCACGAGCAAAACCAACCACGGAAGAAAGGAACCCCCCCGAACCCCCTCAGCTCATCCACGGGCAGGTTTTGGTTCAAAAATAATTTGTCCTTGTTTTTCTTTTTGGGTGTGTGGAGCGGCCAGTGGTGAAAATCAGGATCTGGAGGGTTCCCTGGAGCGGGCACATTCCAATCAAGCTGACATCTTGCTGAGTGTGCAGCCTGGCTGGGTGGTTTTGGTGGCTGCTGCTGCCTTTTCCTGCAGGTCTTGGACCACCAGTGTCCTCCCAGTGGGAAAAACGAGGCGTCCTGGGAGGTGCAGGATTCCCCGCCTGGCACTCAGAGGAGCTTCGAAGGGAAAAGGTAAATCCTGGGAATGACTGAAGTTCCCAAGGCACATTTTCCAGGTGCTGGGATATCCTGAGCATCATCCTGGGAATCCTGATCAGCTTCTTCCCCAAGTTATTGCTGAGCCTTCTTTACCTCGGGGCAGGGAAATGAGTTCCTGCTTCCATCCGGGACGGACTGAAATGAAATTTCTCTCCGAAATTTTCCCTTTTTCATCCCTAAACCTCTTCCCATTCCTGTTTCCCTTCCCCAGCCTAAATAATCGCTTTTCTTCTGCCCCACAGCCACGGAGGAAAGCCCTGTAGGACCTGAGGCAGACAGCAATGCCCACAAACCCCTGCCATCTGATTAAACCCATAAAAACAATATCTTCCCACCTCAGTAGCTCCCCTAAATTAAAATAAATTAAAATAAACACTTCCAGGCTCCACTTTTTCTTTTTTTTTGTTCATTGTAATCATCCCAAATCGGTGGCTCCAGCCTCCCTCGCTGGCTTCTGTAAAAATAATTCCATTTTCCTGCTGAACCAAAGGGTCTTTTATCCAGCCTGGTTTACCCAGAGGAATTACAAACAGGATCCCAGGAATTCCAGCAGGATCTGCTGATCCCAGTCCCAGGAATAAGGTGTGTGGCAGTGGGGTTATAGGGAATATCCTGTATTATCCTATATTATCCTGTATTATCCTATATTATCCTATATAGGGAATGTCCTGAGCTGGATGGGGCTCAGGGATCATCGAGGACACGCCAACATTCCCACCCTGTGCAACCCAAATTCTTCCTGATCATGGCAAAGCTCTGATTTGAACAGCCACAGGGCTTATTTGGGAAAAAAAAACCAAAACAAACCAACAAAACAACAAAACACAACAAAACCCCCGCAAAAAATAAGCAAACAAAAAACCCCCAGAACCCCCCAAAACCAAAAAACCAAAAAACCCAACATCAACAAAAGAAACGACAAAAAAACCCCACAAAAAAACCAAAAAACAAACAAAACAAAAAAAACCCCTCAAAAATAAAAAAAAAACCCACACCACAAACTTGGGGAAAAAGAAAATTCCTTTTCCCACTCCAGTGCTCTCGGAACTCTGAGCATTGATCCCTGATTTGAACATTGGAAATGGATTTTTCCTGCTGGAATTCAGTCACAGAACTGGCCTGAGCTGGAGGAAAAGGAGATTTCCGGGATGCAACCCCCCAGGTTATTTAGTTTAGGGATTGGTGTAACCCTGAGTGAATCCTGGAGATGGAATAAGTGGAATATTTGGGCTCTGGAGAGGCTGGCACTGCTGCTGCTGCTCCTGGATGGAGCACCAAAGGCAGCCCTGGGCAAGGGAACCGTCAGGAAAAGTGTCCTGGAGCAGAAGCTGTCACCAAAAATATCATTTTGGGCTCTATTTGAAATATTGCCCCACAAATGAAAACAAAAGAGCACCACCAGAAGGGAACAGAAAAAGCACAGGGAGCTGCCATTCGTTGCTGTTTTATCGCCACTTTTACTGTTCCAAAATGTATTCTCAGTGTCAGTGGCTGGAGGAGAAAACCAGGATGAGAAGAATTCATTTCTTATCCATTTTTATTTTGGTTTTTTCCTCCCCTCAAAGTTTACTCCAGGAGAAGGGAATTTAGCAAATGTTCCAACCTGAAAATGTAGAGGAATATTTTGAATTTCTTAAATACGGATGCAAATCCTTTTTTTTTTTTTTTCCTGCTTAACCTCCACCTCTACAAACCAGATCCTCAATCAAGAGGCAGGATTTTCCTGCAGAACAGGAGAAAATTGGGATCCCAGGGATATTTTTCCTGGATATGTTGCAGTTTCAGTGTTGCTTTCACCCCAGAGCAGGAGCAGGTTGTTCCTGCTCTCTCTTTCCTGCTTTGCTGTCCCTTTATCCTGGGAATTTTATCCAGAGCAGCCTTCCCATGGGTTTTCCCCTGGGAGTGGGAGGATAATCCGGCGGACAGAATCTGCAAAAATGTTTCTTTGTGATCAGCGATTCCCCACCCAGGCCAGGCTGTTATCACCTGCCCTTGACATCCCCAACCTCTGCTGGCTGAGGGTTGGACTTAGGGAATGTTGGAAGAAGTTTCCAAATCCTTCCTGGACTCAGAGCAGTGCCTTG